>MU228384.1:399255-425392 GCA_018584345.1 Thuja plicata | reverse complement strand
AAATGGGGGTTTGGGGGCAAAGCCCCCAAGACGGGGTCAAGGGGCATTGAGAGTTATTTTTCACCGGGCGAAATTCGTCACAAATACGCCATAAAATAACGTTTTAAGTGAAATCCCAGGCAAAATTCGTCACAAATTCGCACCAAATTCGTTTTTTTTGGGCGAAATTCGCCCGGGTTCGAACCAGCTCAACCCACATTCGAATTTGGCATTTAAAAATCAGACCTTGCCCAAAAAATTCGAACCCACAGGCGAACCAGACCCGAATTTCGAACCAGTTCGAATTTCCCAGGGTCCGGAGGGGTCAGGGGCCGAACTCGGTAACTTAGTTTGAAACTATAAAACTAGGCTTTAGTGTGTACCAAAAACCTCCAAAAAACTCTCATGAGCTTCCTTCAGAAAGAAAACGAGCCGAACCCACAAACAGGGAAATAAATTCTTTTTTTGCTCCTAAACACGGATTTCTATGATGAAACCTTCAAATAGAGGTGCCCAGAACAGTAACTAAAAAATGCACCAAAGACCAACGTCTGTAGTTGCAAATCCTTACAAGCACGTAGGAAAAACACAGGTGTACAAAATGTAGCTGATAAGTAGGAGATATTTTCCACAGCAAGTCAAATTGTGATATTGCTATCAGGATTCAACTGTGTAGCTTTTCAGTCAAACTCATTGACCCATGTTTCATGAGTAGTCGTTCACAAGAAACCATCTCTCATGAGAATGAATGGAACACTTAGCACTCATTGCATCTAGGTGATGCTCACAGAGGTGAAGCATTGGGACTTCCCGGGAGGTCACCCATCCTAGTACTACTCCAGCTCAAGCGTGCTTAACTACAAAGTTTCCTCCATGGTTAAGCCCACTTTGCTTGAGACCCCATTTGCAAAACCTTCAGCAAGTGTTGTGCCTTATGAGTCATTCATTAGAAAGCCCCTTAAGCTCATCAATTGATAAGTAGGAGATATTTTCCACATCAAGTCAAATTGTGATATTGCTATCAGGATTCAACTGTGTAGTTTATGAGTCAAACTCATTGACCCATGTTTCATGAGTAGTGGTTCACAAGAACCCATCTCTCATGAGAATGAATTGAACACTTAGCACTCATTGCATCTAGGTGATGCTCACAGAGGTGATACACCGAGACTTCTAGGGAGGTCACCCATCCCAGTACTACTCCAGCTCAAGTGCGCTTAACTACGGAGTGTCCTCCATGGTTAAGCCCACTTTGCTTGCAACCCCTTTTACAAACGTTCAGCAAGTGTTGCGCCTTATGAACCATTCACTAGAAAGCCCCTTAAGCTCATCAATTGATATGTAGGAGATATTTTCCATAACAAGTACAATTGTTATATTGCTATTAGGAATCAACTATGTAGTTTTTGAGTCAAACTCATTGACCCATGTTTCATGAGTAGTGGTTCACAAGAACCCATCTCTCATGGAAATGAATGGAACACTTAACACTTGCATCTAGGTGATGCTCACAGAGGTGAAGCACTGGGACTTCCCAAGAGGTCACCCATCCTAGTGCTACTCCAACTCAAGCACGCTTAACTATGAAGTTTCCTCCATGGTTAAGCCCACTTTGCTTACAAACCCCATTTGCAAAACCTTCAGCAAGCGTTGTACCTTATGAACCATTCCTTAGAAAGCCCCTTAAGCTTGTCAATTGATAAATAGGAGATATTTTCCATAACAAGTCAAATTGTGATATTGCTATCAGGATTCAACTCCGTAGTTTATGAGTCAAACCCATTGAGCCATGTTTCATGAGTAGTGGTTCACAAGAACCCATCTCTCATGAGAATGAATGGAACACTTAGCACTCATTGCATCCAGGTGATGCTCACAAAGGTGAAGCACCAAAACTTCCCAGGAGGTCACCCATCCCAGTACTACTCCAGCTCAAACGCGCTTACCTATAGAGTTTCCTCCATGGTTAAGCCCACTTTGCTTGCAACCCCATTTGCAAAACCTTCAGCAAGTGTTGTGCCTTATGAACCATTCATTAGAAAGCCCCTTATGCTCATCAAAGTAGGAGATATTTTCCACAGCAAGTCAAATTGTGATATTGCTATTAGGATTCAATTGTGTAGTTTTTGAGTCAAACTCATTGACCCCTATTTCATGAGTAGTGGTTCACAAGAACTCATTTCTCATGACAATGAATGGAACACTTAGGAATCATTGCATCTAGGTGATGCTCACAGAGGTGAAGTACCGAGACTTCACAGGAGGTCACCCATCCCAGTACTACTCCAGCTCAAGTGCGCTTAACTATGTTTCCTCCATGGTTAAGCCCACTTTGCTTGCAACCCCATTTGCAAAACCTTCAGCAAGTGTTGTGCCTTATGAACCATTCATTAGAAAGCCCCTTAAGCTCATCAATTGATAAACAAGAGATATTTTCCTAAGCAAGTCAAATTGTGATATTGCTATTAGGATTCAACTGTGTAGTTTTTGAGTCAAACTCATTGACCCATGTTTCATGAGTAGTGGTTCACAAGCACCTATCTCTCATGAGAATGAATGGAACACTATACGATTATAATCTTTAAGATCCAATGGTAAGAAGGTTCTCTACGATAGAAGTGTTTCAATCTCTGAGGAGGTCCACATAGATTAGATGACAACCTAAAAGATTTGGATATTCACCTAAAAGGTTTGGATATCCATTTGTTGGATTCTAATAGTATTTATGTTTTGATCGCTTACATTAATGAGCCAAAGACTGTTATAGAGGCTAGATGCAAATTCCTAGATGAAAGCCATAGACTAAGAGAAGATGGCATTGAAGAAAAATAACACGTGGGATCTAGTATCTTTTCCTAAAGGACCAAAATCCATTGGCTATAAACGGGAGTTCAAGAAAAAGTTCGGTCTCAATGGTAGTGTTGAGAAGTATAAAGCACTATTGGTCACGAAGAGGTATTCACAAGTATAGGGATTTGACTACGGTGTAAAATTGTCTCCTATAGCAATGTTGACATCCATTTGGTTCCTATTATCAATTGCAACAACTTACAATTTAAAAATTGAGCAAATGGATGTAACAGCATCATTCCTTCATGGTGACTTTGAAGGAAGAGATTTATATGTCACAACTAGAGCATTTCATGGTAAAAGTTAAAGAAAATCTGGTTTTGTTGAAGAATTCTTTGTATTGTCTGAAACAATCTCCGAAGATGTGGGATCGAAAGTTTGATACCTATATGTTGAGTTTAGGATTTCTGAGGACTAAATATGATTGTTGTGATTACTACAAAACTGAAAGTGGTCACACATTCTCATTATGGCATTGTATGTCAATGATATGTTGTTCATTAGGAATGGTAAATCTATGATTTCTAACTAAAAGTTCAGTTGTCAGCAGGTATAGCTAGGTACATTCTAGGAATGGAGATCAAAAGAGATAGAGCTAGTAGAATGCTTTGACTAAGCCAAAACATGTGAACTCAGTGTTGGAGAGATTCAACACGACAACTTGCAGATATCTGGTACTTCCTATTTTTCAACTAAGTTACCGGATTCCTCTAAATGGGCTTGGAATCTGATTCAGGTACTGTTCAGGTTCTGATTCTTCATGGATTCCACCCAGATTCCAGCAGTAGAACCCATAGGGATTCCAGCTATCCATGAGGGACCTTGCACCCAAAAATGAGCCCCATAAGCCATTTTTAATTCTCTTTTAAATCCAAAAACCTTCTTATTATTATATGTTTGGAGTTTTGAACCAATGATGAATGAACATTGAACATTGAACGTGTTACATGTATGAATCTATGAAGTATATATAAATTGATAATTTTAATATATCAATATATGTATATATAATATATTTAATATATTTAAATACATACATATATATATATATATATATGAAAATATCTATTATATATACCCGGAGTAACACAACCCGCCCAAAAAAACCTTTTGCCGAATCCGCAAACTCAAACTCGAATCCGAATCTCTATCAGAACCAAGATTGGCAACTTAATTTTTCAAGGAACAAAACTATTTGGAGAGGAATATCCAAAACATCCTACTAAAATGGACGACATGACCAAAGTACCATATGCGAGGGCTATTGGCAATTCAATGTATGTCATGGTCTATACAAGGCACAACATTGCCCAAGCAATGGGGAGTCTAAAGTTAAATTTATGGCTAATCCTAGATGACTACATTGGGATGCAGTTAAAAGAGTGTTGAGATACTTGTGGGGTAATTCCAAGAATTCCTTGTGTTTTCATAATTATCCTATTGGACCTCGGCATTTAGTTTGTATTTGTGGATATGTGGATTCAGATTGGGCAGGTGATATTGACAACAAAAGATCCAGCAATGGGTGTCTTCCCAATGTTTGATAGTGCTATCAGTTGGATGAATAAGCCGCAAGCTAGTCACCTTGTCCATGATAAAAGCAGAGTACATGAAAGCCACTCATGCTGTTGTCGGCATAAATGTATGTACGGGTGTAATAAAGTTATGTTATATTATGTTAATCTCGGCAGTTAGTCACCGAAGGGTTAGGCAGTTACAACGCGACGTTTCTGAGCCAGCTGCCAGTTCGGATACACTTCCAGAATTAGAAACAGGGGATAATGAGAGTATCCCTCCCTGTAGTGAGATGGTAGAACAATTTGCAGATCAGGGTAGGTCTGAGCCTGGCGAGGTACGATTGGAGATGGCAGGATCTGAGCCGGTTGTGACATTTGGGGACTCAGTGTTGATTGAGTCCGACCACGAGGGTATGGAGGGCGGAGGGCCTATGGAGGATTTGTCGGCACCGATGAATCAGAGTCAGCCATCCGTGTTAGACCGGGCGAGTGTGTTCTTGGCACAGAGGTCTATCACACCAGTAGCTCGAGGATCTGCGATTGTGTCTCCTCTGCGAGAGGACTTCCAGTTAGAGGCAGGCACATCAGGGGGTGTAGGCGACAGCCAAGTGAGTGTCGAGCCGGAGGCAGCAAAGGGGCCGGCACGGGAGGGGAAACCAGTTGAAGTCATGATGACAGAGGATTTGGCAGCATACATGAGTACTCTGGAGGCGGTGATTGATAGGGGTCGACAGTTGGTGCAGACGGTCCTTACGGCACACGAGGAAGGAGAGGCTCGGGAGATCTCGGGAGGAGATGGCTGCCGAGTTAGCAACAGAGCGTCGTGCCTGGCAGGAGGAACGTGCACAATTGTTGGCACAGCTGGAGGCAGCCAATGCCGCCAAGAGTCTTGCTGACAGCCGGTTTGTTCAGAAGGATGCCGAGTTCCAGGAGGCTACCTTGATGCTAAAGGAAGTGGTCGAGGTTAATTCACAGCTTCAGACAGACTTGTCCATCCGCACGCAGCAGGTCTACCAGCTGAGGCAAAGGGCTACTTCGTCAGCGTCCCAACCGTCGGTTCCAAGGATGCCCCCTTCTACTTAGCTGCTTTTTGTTTCTTTTCTCTACTGGGCATTATCTCCGTTTTGTTGCAAGTCGCCGGAGACGACTTGTTTTTTTTGGGGGGGATGATGTTGTCGGCATAAATGTATGTACGGGTGTAATAAAGTTATGTTATATTATGTTAATCTCGGCAGTTAGTAACTGAGACCGTTACGACGCGACGTTTGGTCGTGACCCTTTGGGGATTATATGTATACACTTGTTCCTGTGTTGTGGACACGATTGAGATCTACAAGGTCTTATGATTATGAATGGAATAGCTTATTGTCTTCTATGTTGCGTACTTGAATATCTAATTGTGTTTATGTATTGGTCTGTTACCCCACGAGGGTAAACACATGCTTGCAAGGATATCATTTGGCTTCGACAATTGTGTTTTGATGTTGTGTTTGATATAAGGGTGATTATCATTTATTGTGATAGTTAAAGTATCATTTTCTCAACAAAGAATCCTACTTTTCATGTCAGAGCAAAGCACATTGACATCTAGTTCCATTTTGTCTGTGACATGGTGGATGGGAAGCAGAAATTGGAGAAGATTGACACTTTGATGAATTGTGCAGATCATGACTATAGATAAGTTCAGATGGATTTTGGAGCTATGTGCCTCATGGTCCTTAGGAGTTAAAATCTTGTTGTTTATATTGGTTCTTCAAACAAGTGAGAGAATGTTAGGAAAAATGTGCATCAACCTTTGAATATTGCTAGCATGTTTATTTCTTGATTTGCGTGTTTTATTATTTATTATTTGTTGGCTCCATTTTGTTGAAGATAACTCAAGACAGAGTCGAAAATGGGAAGTTGCTATGAGAGGTGCGAGTTCCACATGTGCATGTGTATATGATTTGCATTTGTAAAATTTGTATATACAAGTGTTAGTATTGGAGTTATATTACATGTACCATATGTTGTCAGAATTACTATGGAATCTTGTTGTGTGACATCTCCTGAAAGAGCATAGCTCTGGAATTAACTATTATTTACTATTTATACATTGGGTTGTCCTTTGGAATGTGGGGTTTTTCTCCTAAAAGGGATTTCTCCATGTATATATTGTATTGTGGTGTTTTGTTTTGTATTGAATATCTGTTTAAGTTGATTTCAATGTGCATTTAATTGTAACAGTTAGGGTTTTTTAAAAATTTGTGCTATCTCCCCCACTTAGATTGGTGTAGGAAGCTACTTACATGCACTTTCTTACACAGGCCAGATGATAGAATAATGGGATAATCGAATGAATATTAACAAAGAACGGAAATGTTCTTATAGAATGTACAAACGAGATGTTTCTAAAAACAAACATTCAAAGAATAGAAAAAATCTATTCAACAAGATATTTACAATATCTAGAGTGACCATTAAAATATAAACTAAACAACTGAAGAAGATATTATTCTAATACCCTCCCTTAATGGTCAATGGATCAAGTACACCAAGTTGCCCCTGAATTTGACAAACTTCTCCGAAAGTAGGGACTTGGTGAGAACATCAGCAGTTCGGTCAGCTGTAGGAACAAACTGCAAATCCACGGATCCATCTTCAACCAACTAACGGATAAAATGACAATGAATGCCAATATGCTTAGTGCGCTCATGGAAGACTGGATTTTAGGCAAGTTTGAGGACCCCTTAATTGTCGCAAAAGAGGGATGAAGGGCCTGCTTGAGGCATATGGATGTCAGAAAGCATCCTACGAAGCCAAACTGCCTCAAAACATGTTTTGACTGTTCCCTGATATCCAACTTTTGTTGAGGAAAGAGATATGACCTGCTGCTTCTTACTGGTCCAAGTGATAGCACTTGTGCCCAAACTGAAGACATACTCAGAAGTAGACTTTTTATCATCGACAAAGCCTCCCCAATCTGAGTCACTGTAACCAATGAGTCAGGCATCTTTGGTTCGTCTATAAAGGATACCAAAATCAGGAATGCCCTTGACGTAGATTAGGATTCGCTTCGCTGCAATCCAATGATCTAAAGTGGAAGTTGTCATGAAGCGAGATATGTAACTTACAACAAAGCTAAGATTAGGTCTAATGGCGGTGAGATATATCAAACTGCCCACTAGTTGCCTGAATGTGGATTCATTCTCAATTGGAGAACCAGATTTGGCTGACAACTTTAAACCAAACTCCATAGGTGTAGATGCAGTTTTGCAGTCCTGCATTTGAAATTTGTCTAACAGCACCCATGCATATTTAGACTGAGAGATGAAGATGCCATGAGATTGTTGCCAAACCTCGACACCTAGGCTTTAGTGCAGAAGCCCAAGGTCAATCATGTCACAAGACTGGCATAAATTTTGTTTGATTCCCTAAATCAAAGATGTCCAACTGTCAGTAATTATCAGATCATCAACATATACAACTAGAAGGATGATGTCACTGCCAATAGTCTTGACATACATATTTGAGTCTGAAGGACTTCTTTGAAAACCCTGAGTTGTGAGATACTGATCAATTTCTATGTACCATGCCCAAGGAGCTTGTTTCAGACCATAGAGTGCTTTCACCAGTTTGAGTACCTAGTGTTCTTTACCGGCAACCTTGAATCTAGGAGGTTGCATCATGTAGACGTCTTCCTGTAACTTACCATTCAAGAAAGCACTTTTGACGTCCATTTGATGGACCTTCCAGCCACTCTGAGCTACCATGGCTAGGACTAATCTGATGGTGCTCATCTTAGCTGTCGGAGCAAAGGTCTCCTCATAATCAATTCCTTCATGCTGAGAGAAGCCTTGTACTTATCCAAAGTACCATCAGCCTTGTACTTGACCTTATAGACCCATTTGCACCCAATGGGTTTCTTTCTGGGAGGAAGATCCGACAGAATCCAAGTGTTATTCTTTAGTAGGCTGTGATGTTCAGTTTCCATAGCTTGGACCCACTCAGGTAACCCTTTTGCCTTTGTGTATGTTTGAGGCTCATAGAGACTGTGAATGTTGGCCATGAGAGCAAAATTGACAGAACTGGAAGGTTTGCTCTTCTTTCGAGTAGTTCTACCCTCGATGAGCTCATCATCATGAAGATCGCCAATGTTCTTAGCCCACCATTTAGGCCAGAGAGTAGAAGTGCCAACATCAGAAGCAGGAGGTGCAATAGGATCAGGTTTATCAAATAGAAGATTGGATGAATCCTAAGGAAAATCATGTGGTGTTGCTGCAGGTCTAGGTGATCCCACGGGTGAAGGCATTGGTGGAGGAGTAGGAACTGTGGTAGCTGAAGCCCTCCCAGTAGGTGGATCTAATGGAAGACGGGCACCCAAGTCAGGAGCCTTGAGAGACTAATCCTCTAAATTCACAATATGAGGAGAGAGTTGAAATGGCCCCCGTTCCTCATCAAAGACCACGTCTCGACTGAAGATGACAACATCAATCTCAATGTCAATAAGACATTAGGCTTTATGATTATCACTGTAGCTGATAAGCAGAAGCTTCTGGCTCTTGGCATCCAACCTGGTGCGTGTAGCATCAGGGATCCAAACATAAGCTGTGGAGCCAAAAACTTTTAGATGACTGATTCTAGGCTTACAGCCTGACCAGGCCTCTTCCGGAGTCATCCTCTTTACAACCATTGTAGGAGAGCGGTTGAGAAGATAGGCGGCAGTGTGGACTACTTCAGCCCAAAACTTCTTTGGAACATGCTTGTGTTCTAGCATAGACGAGCCATTTCGATGATCGTGCGGTTTCTCTTCTCAACGACACCGTTTTGCTGAGGGTTGTAGGGTGTTGTTTATTGGCATTTTATGTCATGCTGTTCACAGAAATGGGAGAAAGCAGAAGAATAGAATTCCTCACCATTGTCAGTTCTAAGAGTAACAATACGTTGACCAAACTCTTCTTCCATTGATGCTTTGAATTTTTGAAAGAAAACAAACGCTTTTGATTTCTAATGAAGGAAATACACCCACATTTTTCTACTAAAGTCATAAAAAAACCAAGAAATACCTTGAACCATTAACAAAAGGAGTAGCCATAGGTCCACAAAGATCAGCATGGACCAATTGTAATGTCTTAGAGGCTCTCCAAGTGACGACATCCGATAACGGAGTTCGATGCTGCTTCCCAACTTGACATGCTTCGCAAACTCCGAGGTTCTAGGTCTAAATCTTCGGCAGGCCAATGACAAGATCTTCTCGAACAAGCTGTGAAAGAGAATGCACATTTAAGTGCCCATACTGCTGATGCCAAAGTGTACTAACAGATGAGGGCATGGCTGACATAGCAAGCTCCAAAGAATCACCAGTCAACAAGTCTAAAAAAACCATGATCCTCTAGACTAACAGCAACAGTAGACTGAGTCTTGCAATCAATGATTCTGCACTGATGTGAACTGAAGGTCACATCCAATTGAGGAAAGTGTCTCAGAATTTGACTGACAAAAAGAAGATTGAGTTCCATGCCCGTAATGTAGTACACATCGAGGAAAAGCAGGTTCCTTTGTCTAGACTGAATTTGAATGTTGCCCTTTCCAACAACAGTGTACTCTTCCCCTCCAAAAATAACTAAATCGGAAAACGGATGAAAATGGGTGAACCAATCTCAACGGTGAGTGAAATGGCAGGAGGCCAGAATCAATGTACTAGGCAGAGGATTTAATATGGTCTGCAGGTCTTTTAGCCATGAAGGCGTAAATATCGGACTTGCTCTGCACAGTGTGTTCTGGAAAATGACCCTTGAGCAGAATATTTGTCAGAGTCGCCATCACGAAAACCAAGGTCAAAGAATGTTGACCAAGTAAAGGCACAAATATCGAGGAAGAAGTAGAACAAGTCTGAGGTAGAGAATTGGTGCAGATTCCAAGACTGAACAGCAGATGGATGACACGGATCTCGAGGCAAATTTGACGGAAGACTCGGAAAATTTCATGAACAACCCAATAGAGCTCGAAAAACCCAGAAATAATATGAAATTGGATTGAAAATCTAACAACAAATACTGAGGGTTTTAAAAAAACCTTATTCGGTTGGCTTGAAGAAGTTCAAATACTGAAAAAATGGTGAAAATCTGAAAAGTAGTCAACAGATCTGAAGAAACCCCAGTCGAGCTTCAAAGACTTTGAAAAAATGCGAACGTAAGACCTCCGTTTTGCAAAGAGAAGGCATAAATTGCAGAGTCGCCGTGTGGAGAAGAAATCATGTCAGTTAGAAAAGATCAGACCACATGCAACAAAGGCATCGAGCAAGGAAGAAAGCGGCTGACGTGAGCAGAAAACAGGAGGTTGCAGCCCCAGAAATGTCATCTACAAATGCACAGCTAGAAACAGAAAAGAACATCGTCAAGCCAAAAAAAGGGGAAAAAATTGGGTGTTGCAAGAAGAGAAAATCATGGGCCGTTGACGTGTAGAATAGACGCGAACAATGATGGATGTTTGTTGCAGAAAAATGACCAGACAGTTGGTCACGCAAATGGCAAAAGGAAGCCACAAACAAAAACCCTCGACCCAAAATAATGCATAATGAATTTCGCACAGAAAATCCTAGACAGGTTTTGATAAAACAAATTTGACGGATTTGCCGATGAAAAACAAAAAAAAAAACAAACAAATTTCTTAAAAAGAAATTTGAAGATCCCACAGAAAAATAATTTTGAACAATTTTAGTGCTCAGATAATTTTGAAATGAAATTATAAAAAATTTAGAAAAAATTTAAAAACTTAGCTTTGATACCATGTTACACAAGCCACAGATGATAGAATAATGGGATAATCGAATGAATACTAATAAAGACCGGAAAAGTTCTTATAAAATGTACAAACGAGATGTTTAAAAAAATAAACATTCGAAGAATAGAAAGAATCTATTCAACAAGATATTTACAATATCTAGAGTGACCATTAAAATAGAAACTAAATAACTGAAGAAGATATTATTCTAATACACTAGACTTCCTTTCACCGCACACCACACACACAAACAGTAGTCATCCATTTTATTGACAAGAATTTGACTGAATTCTATCAATCAGTTGTACAACTGCATTGTTATTTTCTCCAGACAAAACAACTTTTACCTAAGTTACTGGATACGCAGCTCAAATGCTGGATGCGGATGCGGATGCGGGTTCGCTGCGGATGCGAATTGGCTACAGATACAGATGCGGAAGGAAGTAAACAATGTCTTTAATTATACAGTCTGCAGGCTTTAGTATTTATAATGATTAATCTCATCAAATATATATTTCATGTGCCGTATGTACTGGGAGCAGGCAGAGAGGCAGCTCCCGATGGTCAGGTTTACGAGATGTTTATTTAATTTATTCAATCAATATTATTTTTTGAAGCTCCTAATTCAAGTGTAATCTCAACACTCAACTACATAAATCTTACTCTGGCCCGATAATAATAATTTCACCCACTATAGAATTCAGACTTCCTGATTGGCTGAATATTACTTTCCACAGAGAATTCAATATAGATTCCCATATAACAATGATCCTTGGTGTTACCCGCAAATAATATTATCTGGAAAGTATTAACGCTAACATTAGATTACTACTATTTAGCATAGTAAATTCATTAGTTAATAATTATGAAAAGATACCTAACTCTTTATAAAACATTGCATCCTTTCAAGTTATAGATATAGATAGAGATAGGCTTATTTGAATGTTTTTGAACCATCAATTTACATTTAATATTTATCTTTGGCATTTGGCATTGATCAATGAAGAAGTATCATACTATAAAATGATTTAATAAATTAATTCTCTATATTTCTTTAATTTTTTTGTATATATATATAAATTTATAATATATGTTATTTAAAATATATATATATAAACATAACCAAGCGCATCCAAAACCCCCCAAAAAAAATTCCATGTATCCACGTACTAGTTTCTCATACCTGCATCCGCATCCAAACTGGTAACTTAGACTTTTACAGAACTGGACCCCTCTTCTTATGTTGCCACATCTTAAAAAAATATTTTCTCTACGAGCAGATTTTATTTCATGCGATTCCAATTCCTGTGTTTTCCCTTGAAAGAGTTCTTGAGAAAATCACTCTTCATGGGAAAAGACCAACTGAAAGTTCAAGGTCTCCCACCGCTATGTACCTAGGCATCTGATGCACAAATCAAGCCAGTGTCATGCATTAGTATCAAGTTCTTGTGATTTATGCACTACATGGGCTGTCATTGTGTTCTGTGAGGTCAGACTGGTATATTGAATCTATTCATTATAATTTTGTATATTCAGGCCAATGGACATAGATTGCAGATTGTACTAGTAAATCTTGTAATGTTATCGCGCACCTAGAGAGAATGCTTATCTCAAAGGTTCTATACTGAGCTGTTGTCACAAGTTTTACCTATTGGGTTTTTTTCAAACTCTCATAATTAAGTGGTAGTAACATAATATAGAAAGTGATAACATCAAAATCCCGGAATCTGCCTGTGAAGCAGAAAGTTCTGAGCTGCAATACAGTGTTTAATTACACAATTTTGTAATTCAATTTTTTCTGATAAAATATAGATGCTGTTTCTGAAGGCATAACCATGAAAGCCTATTGTTCTTGACCTGTTATTCTGGACTTTCACCAATTGAGCTTGACTCTTCCAATATCATGATATTATTTTCACAGTTCTGTAATCTTGGTTATGACAAGACCTTAATAAGCAGTGATCATAGCATGATCTGGGCATTCTCAATGGCCCCTGAGGTATTTTTCTCATCAACTACGTCAAGTTCATGCACATCTGTGGCTACTTTGATGCAAAAGAAAACACCTCTTACATCTAAAAACTCAAAGCACAAACTTATGCAAGAAAATATTCTCTACTCATAAACTCAATTTACAATAACACAAAGATTGCAACTTAATTTTATTCAATCCCACTTTACAATCAGACTGCTCATTGGCAGCAAATTTAATTGCAAAATTTTGGCCCTTCACTGGTCTCTGAAAACTTCAGAAACTCCACTTATTCTTTCCCTCCCTTTGCAATTCAAAAGTGGAATAAAATCCTCTAATCGCAGTTCTCTACTCTCCCTGAGCAGCCCACCATACCCATCTTGAGTCACACACCTCCTACCATACCCCTCTTCTCTGATTTGTACCGCTTTATGAATCGATTCAAATTTCATCACTGTTTTTTTTCCTCTTTTTACACACAGACACTTTGTTTTCTCTTTTTGTCTGTTACCAAAGGAAGTGAAATGTCTTTCTTGAAAATGGACAGTTAAGGAATTTGGCATTACACTTGCCAATTTATTTTCTTGAAAGTGTCTAAAATCTTTCTGTAATGTCCCCTGGTAATTTAAGTTCAATTATTATTTTAATTTATCTCAATTCTTATGTCCTACGTTGAATTGACAAGAAAATGCATTGATTTCCATAAATAGGGACAATCATCCATTTGTATTACATATAAAGTAATTTAATTTCATATGCTATCTATATTTCTTGTTGCTAACCTTGATCTGCTATTACTTTGTTATAAGGAAAGAGGACGTCTGAATACAATCCAAGGCGCTTAGAGACCACTTGATAGATTCCCTCAAAGTTTACAGATCCAAGCCTCCCTTGGGACTTTTGCCCTCAAGACTTGGAGGGTCACTGATCCCCACCCTATCTTGGGAACTATCCTTTTGGGATTTAGACCGCCATTCCTTGAGTTGCTTCGGCCTTCCTTCTTCATCACTAAAGTAATAACGAAGATCTTAGGATTACTTCTATATATATTCATGTTTCTTCCGATTTATCCAATCCAATTTAGAGTGGGATACCAGTGACAGAATTGTACCTGGCAATCACCAGTCAGCGATCTTCTTAGATCTGCTCTGATATATAACTCCTGTTTATTTCTGCATATCCCTTCAATGCCTTTCTCTTCACCCAAACCTCTTCTTATACCTTTATTACCAGTGGTCATGAAGAGGTGGAATAAGATCGTGGCTTTTGGCAACCACCGTTTGAGTATTGTTGACTGTTTGTTATCACACTAATACTTATTTAGCGATGACTATAATACTGTTTGAATATTATTGTTTATAATATGCCGTTGAATATTATTGTAACTACATTTCGTGATGAATATTGAATATTATTGTAACTACATTTAGCAATGAATATATTCATCGCATCTTTGCCATCATGACCTATGCTCATCAACCAAGAATTGTGCTTGTAATTAGATTAGATTATTATAACTTCTCAATAATAATAATGCTGTCAGATTATATTATTTCTGATAATAATGATGTTTATGTAAATAGCTTATTTATTATTTTGCCAATGGGAAAGTGAGAATTGGTCATCAATAATAATATTATTATTTTATTAAGTTTCTTATTACAAGTAGGGGGATATCACACTTTCAATAATTTAGTTAGTGCATATTGTGCAGTCATGGTATTCCACGCAATTGAATTTCTTCAGCTATGGGAAACAATTCAGCAGCCCTATCTATGCTTCCACGTTTTGCTGCTTGTCTTCCACGACAGCTGCAATTTCAACATTTAAATAAATTCTTTAATGTTTTGACACATGTCAATACTCTGTTCCAAGACTTCCATTTGGTACAGGATGGGAGGTTGTTTAGCTTCACCGTTGCCAATTGAGTTTTCTTCAATAAAGTCTGCAATTATTGTAGTTCATAATCTACATTCTCTTGAGACATGATGTTCTACAATTCACTGCCTTGTCCATACTTCTACAATTTGTATACTTATTGAGTAATGGGTCATAGAAATTCATAAGATTTAGGCACCAATATTATAGAGAAAATAAATTTCAATGAACCTGAAAGAGAGATGCCAACACACAAAAATTGAAACCAAACGAAAACTGAAGACAAAAAAAATAAAAAAAAATTGGTGATGTTGATTGCTTGTCCACCCGGATGCTCTTGCATCATACTTTCATCATGCTTCACTCCTGTTTCCAGAATACCTTATTTCATGCAACATACACAGTTATTGTTGTCCCTGGTTTATGGTTTTTAAATTTTCCCTACCAGCCACTCCACATTGTCTATCCCATAGCATTCTATGTGTCACCCTGTGTAATGTCCCCTTTTTGCCTAGCACGTCAATAAATAAATACTAATGCTAGCCTATTATCTATTCTCCCGATAGGCTAAAGCATTAAGTTAATAAAGGGGATTAAGTGTTTAATTAAATAAAAGGAGGAAAAAGCTATAGTTATTGCTAATATGAATTTAATTATTCATTGACAATTATTAAAAAGGGGCCAACTTAGGTTATGACTTAAGTCTTTCCTAGGCCATGGGGGTGAATTATTAAATGTGAGGCAAATATTATTATTTCCCTAAGCTGCTAAATAAAAGAATTAGAAGAAGGAAATCGATAGCTTTTTCGCTGGGGATTTTTATAAAAGGTTTGATGGGGGTTTGGAGTCTCATTCTATTATGATTTGTTCATTTGATGCTTGATAATTTCTCCATTGTTGCTGGTTAGTAGCAGCCATATCTGAGGATGGAAACCCTTGGATATTCGTAGGTTGGACGGAAACCCAACACTACTTGAGAGGTGGGCTCACTCAAGATTCATCATTGAGCAAATTTGCATCATTTTAAATAGGTTTTGGAGGAAAATTTATGCATGTTCTAGCATTGTAACAACAATATATTTGATGTAACAGCCATGCATGTTTTATATCAGAATCATTATCAATAGATTTGTGTTTGCAATCACTTATTTCCTTGGAAACATAGATGGAACACTTGCAGGGTACTTGGCGAGACTCGCTGAGTTTTTGGCCCTGTCGAAATTTACCACTTTCACTCGCACCAAAAACTTGGCGAGTCCATCATTAAAACTCGGCCTCAACCTACAATCAGCATTTAAAGGCAAAAAATGACCCCAATCAATTTCATTTCTCATTTCTTCACTTGTATTTTGCTGAGGGGGAAACATACTCTTCCAAACACTTGCAAACTGATATCCATTGTTTTGAAGCGGATCAGCAAAACACTTGCATAATACTCTTCCAGCCATCAACATTCCTCATGAGAATGCAATTTTGTACCCACTTCGCGTTTAAATATATCTAGACTCAGCTTGTTTCTTTTTTGTTCTCATTTATTGAGTCATTGGATATATTTTCTCATTGAATTTTGCAAAAAATGCATTTCTAATCAAATTTAAGTAATTTTTTAAGTTCCCGAGTTTTTTTCAGGCCTTAGCGAGTTTTTCATCTATGCTTGGAAATCTATCTCATTTCCTTTGCATGTTTAGTTTACATGTTTGCATGTGTTATTTTGCGATGAAATGAAGCAAAAGATGGCAAAAATTGAAAACCCAAATCAAATTTGAAATAATATCCTAGTTCGGGATATTTCAGTGGTATCAAAGCTACAAATCATGTCAGCTTGTGAGGTAGCATGTCAGAATTTTCAATTGCATGTCAGATTTTTCAGTTGCGTGTCATTTTACAAGCAGTTTATGAAGAGGGTTACCATTGCATGTTATTTCTGAGCAATCCTAGTTAGTGGATTTGTGTTGCGTGACAATTTGGTGGATACCTAGATGGTTGCATGTTACTTTGAAATCAGTTTAATGAAGTGGATTTCTTTTGCGTGCCATTTTCAAGCAGTAGAAATTTATGGATTTGATTGCATGGCAGTTTTGATCAGTTCCAAAAGGTGGGTTTACTTCGCATGTTAATATTTTGACTCATGCGCGATAGTGAATGAACTCAAAGGTATATTGCTTGGAACAGATGAGACAAATTCATCATTTATTTCAGAAATCTACATCAAGGGTATAAAAGGTTACATCAATGGCTAAAATTGAAAATGGGAGATTGTTACCTACTTTCCTTCCTGCCTCACCAGCTAAAGAAAGGGATAGAAAAAATAGTGAAAGTCCACAAAGAAATAATCGACATATGGAAAAACTTATGAATGGTATGAATGACTTCTTTCAAGCATTTCAAAAATATCAATCGGATATGTCATTATTGTTAGAGAAATTGCTTTTGGAAGAAGCTAAAAAGATGGATAAGAGGCATAATAACAATGAATACATTGATGTCACTGTTGATGAGCGTATAGATCATCCCAATGCTGAGAATTCATTTGAAGAAGTTAGAAGTATTCATTTGAAGAAGAAGCTAGAAGTTCACTTCAAACATACGAGGGTTTAAGCAAAGAGGATTCTAGAAGAGAGATAGACATGACTTCTCTTGATGCTAAGCATGAGATTGATATGGATAATAATGGTATGGATCCTTTGGATGATAACAATGCATCTTCTAGTGTGTTAGTGATTCCTATGATGACACAATTCCTACACATGAGGAAAAATCGAAACATGGCATTCAAGGACACTTGAGAAACTTGGCGCACAAGCCCTTGGTATGGGAAGATGATTTATTTGAGACACTGCCGCCTTTAATAATTTGGAAAGAAAACGAGTCAAGTCAAAATTTGGTGGTGATTGATGATTCCAAAGAAAGCAAAGAGGAGGTCAAAATTCTGATTTGGGAAAGCAATAGTTTACTTTCTCATTCTCATGAGTTTGCAGCCCTTACACATGATATAACTAATGTAGAAGAGTCTACAAGTGTTGAGTATGAAGTTTTCAATGAAGAAGTGCTTGTAAAAGTTGAAGACATGACACAAATGCATGACAACAGTACTGATTGTTATAACAGCAGTGATATATCTCTTCATCCTCAAGATAATGCAGCCCATAATTATAGAAAAGACAATGTTATGGGGTCACCTAATGTTGGCATTCAAGTTTGGCCAGATAGTCATGAGACATGGGTTGATGATGCAACTAGTAAGAGGGCAAATTTTGTGCATCATAGCATAGAAGATGTAAAGAGGATTCAAAACATGTGTGATGAGTTGCTTCACAACTCTGGGTATAATATTGTTATTATCAGTGTAGCGCAGTGGATTGGTGGAGCAGTGTTCCTTAAATTGATATGGGATCTAGGCATTTGGTTTCAGCATGCAGGTGTGAATTGCTTGAGGGCAAGCAATCTCTAGGAAGGGAGGATTTTAATATCCCCTTTTTGCCTAGCACGTTAATAAATAAATAAAGATTAATGCTAGCCTATTATCTATTCTCCCCATAGGCTAAAGCATTGAGTTAATAAAGGGGGTTAAGTGTTTAATTAAATAAAAGGAGGAAAAAGCTATAGTTATTGCTAATCTGAATTTAATTATTCATTGGCAATTATTAAAAAGGGGCCATCTTAACTTATGACTTAGGTCTTTCCTAGGCCATGGGAATGAATTATTAAATGTGAGGAAAATACTATTATTTGCCTAAGTTGCTAAATAAAAGAATTAGAAGAAGAAAATCAATAGGTTTTTGGCTGGGGATTTTTATAAAAGGTTCGATTGGGGTTTGGAGTCTCATTCTATTATGATATGTTGATTTGATACTTGATAATTTCTCCATTGTTGCTGGTTTGACAGTAGCAGCCATATCTGAGGAGGGAAACCATTGGATATTCGTAGGTTGGACGGAAACCCAACACTACTTGAGAGGTGGACTCACTCACGGTTCATTATTGAGCAGATCTGCATCGTTTTATATAGGTTTTGGGGGAAATTTTAGCATGTTCTAGCATTGTAACAACAATATATTTGATATAACAGCCATGCATGTTTTATATCAGAATCATTATCAACAGATTTGTGTTTGTAATCGCTTATTTCCTTAGAAATCTATATCGTTTCCTTTGCATGTTTGCATGTTGTTATTTTTCAATGAAATGAAGCAAAACATGGCAAAAATTGAAAACCCAAATCAGATTTGAAACAATATCCTAGTTCAGGATATTTCACCCTAACAACCATTCAACATTTATTCTTTCTAATAATGATAAGAGAGTCAACTTTAACCCCAACCACGTCAGTCTGACTACCTTTATGGCAGAATCCTTATGAATTTATTTAAAATTCACTCTTTGCTTGGTGTGCTAGCACCCCTTCAATATGCCTACTGTTATACAAGCTTGTTGTCTTGCCAACCTACTACAAAAAAGAATTTCTTTTCAGTGAGGAGGGGCAGTGATTGAGTCTAGGTGACATTTTTTATAATGAGATATGGCTCATTCCACTACAAGAACAGAATGTATGCTACCTTACAAAGATGTATCTTGAAACATGGCCATCAACACAGTGAAACAATTGGTCAGCAATCAAAGAATATTGAGATTTAGCCCAAGAGATGCTTGGTTAAGGATCAGTTTAATTGTAACAGTTCTGTCTGCTGCAATCCCTATAAAGATTGCAGAGAACTCGTTAACAGTTTATGCCACAACATTTGCATAGGCAAATGGCGGTTGGAAAATCATAAGAAAAACTCTCTCAAACCACTTTTTGATATGACCAGGTCTTAGTTGGCCTGCTGAAAAATCTTCGCAGCATCCACACAGATTTAGTATCAGCAATGTTGCCGGTGACAGTGAAAAGGAGAATTGTGGCTATTTATTTTTCCATATATAAGCCTGCCTTCTGCTCAAGACATTTGAGTGATTTGAGAGTCCTGTTCTGGCAGAGAGGCCCTTTAAGATGTAATTTTTTGCATGTAAAGATTTCTTATTGAAGAAATGAAACATTAAATGAAGATTTCATATTACTCATCAAAAGCTATCTTAAGGAATTAAACTAATAGTTGTTAATCCCTTGCAAAAAAGAGCCTCCCGATGTAGTGTCAAGTATTCAACTGTAAAAAAAATATAGATACCATAACCAAAACGAAGTTGAAAGATGCAAAATTATTAAGATTGATTGATTTGAATCTCTTTAGTTCTCTGCATCTATGCTCAAATACTAGGTAGCCGGTTCAGATTCGGATTCAAAGAACTGGTTCACCGGTACAGCAAAATTTTGAAATGGGTTTTGGGTTTGTTTGGGTTCATTAGTACAAAAAGAATGAAAATTATATAGATATAGATATAAATATAGATATGGATATAGATATAGATATAAATATAGATATATATTATAGATATATAGAGAGAGAGTTGTAACACTCGCCGAGTAATCGCCGAGTTTTCCAACTCAGCAAGTTTTTCCGAAAAACTCGGCGAGTTTTCCGCGCCTGTGCAACAGCGTTAAAACGCTAAAAATGGCATTTTCTCATTTTGTTTTTTGTTTGCAGCAACTTGACTTGTACCCTTTGGGAAAAACTCGGCAGCCACTGTGCATAACCGCATAAAGCAAAAAAAACAGCATAGTCAAGTTCATTTTTATGCTAAGAGGGGGAAAATAACTCTCGACGCCTTTGTACAATTATAAAAGTCATTTTTGGCTTATGGGCACTGCCCCCAAACCCCCGTTGAAAAAATTTGGGGGGCAATTGCGCCAATAGAAGTGGGGAAAAATTAACCTCCGAGTCTAATTAGGCTCCATATAACAACAGTCACGCTCAGTGCAGACTTCTAGGACTAGACCCTCTAGTTGTACCTTTCCCTTAGTTTTTACTAGAGCTGGGAAGAGGAAGATGTAATTGTAAATTTGTAATGATGTATTTACTTTTAGTTTTACAGAAACTATTTACTATTTTGCTTCAAGCCATCAACATTCCTCATGAAAATGTGATTTTGTACCCACATTGCGTTTAAATATATCTAGACTCAGCTTGTTTCTTTTGTGTTCTCATTAATTGACTCATTGGATGCATCTTCTCATTGAATTTTGCAAAAAAATGCATTTCTAATTAAGTTTAAGCAGTTTTTTCAGTTCCCGAGTTTTTTGCCGAGTTTTTCTGAAAACTGGCCGAGTTCTTCCCGATTCTTTTTTGCAAGCCTTGGCGAGTTTTTGCCGAGTATGAGTTTTCCAACTATGTATATATATGTATGTATGTATGTACATATTATTTTCCTCTCAAAAATATAATAAAAAAGGCAATTATTAATAAAACTAAATAATATGTCGAATAGAGCGATCTTATAAGGATGTGATGCAACCTTTTAAAATTATATTATGAATGAATTTGAGCTTATTATTATCGTCGGAGCAAGGAATAGAGGACCACTGCGTTGGAAATGGTCAAGTTGGCAGCTAAATTCGAGGTGATGGAAATGCGGGCCTCCCTGTAGCTTTGACAACGAAGGCATCATTAAAATTCTGGTCAGCAGCACACAGTACAGTGACAAAATTCATCTGTAAATCTTCAAACTTATCTGTTGGCCTTTCATAATTTTCCTCTTTCCTGCCCGTATGCATTCTTGCTACAGAAGATTGCCCATTGTTCACGATTTCCCAAGTTTATAATTTGCAGCAGTCACTCTTTGATTTTTTCGTTTCCTATTGAATCATAGTAATGTCCTTTGGTTTGGCTTTGTCGATTTGAGACTTTCTTGTTGAGGAAATATTTTGCTGGGTCTCTTATTACCTTGACCGAGAATTTTTGGGGCCGTACTGCAGAAATTTTTAGCTGGCAAGTGGACAAACAGAAGAAATGGGAGAAGCGAACCACGAACCATACCAAAATGATGAGATTGAAAGGTTAGATGAATAACACAATGTATTTACTGTTTTAATTTTTTATTACAAGATGATTCTTCTATGTTAAACTTATTGTCAATATGTGTTGATATCATTCAAAAGAAAAATATAAATCCTTTGTTATACACATCACCCCTGAACACCATAGTTTTTTCCCAAATATCCGAACAGCAATCCCCACATCTCAGAAAATTCATGTAAGAATGCTTTTTAAACTATAAACCAGTTTACTTTAACGAATTAGAAATTATGGGAACCCTAAATGTAACCAATGGATGTTACCTGTTTTCTTTGGAATCTGGCAATATCGGAAGATATTTTCCAGGCACACTCAAAGCTGCCCAAAAGCATAGTACAAGACCAATGATCACCTCTAACAGAACCTGCATATCAAAGCAAATTTCCCAGAACTTAGAGCTCAAAATCCCAAGTCAACGATTTTTTGCACAAAGAGTAATGTGGCAATTATATTCACCTCTGCTGGAGGTCCACTAAATTCTTCTTCCCTTATCTTCAAAACTGCACGATCTGCAATAATCAAACATAGCAACCATGAAGATATGTGGAATACTGGGATAAACCCATAATAATTGTGATAGATAAGTGTTTTATTTATTTGAAGCTCCATTTCTAATAAACTTACAGATAAAACATATCCTGACTCTAAAAACATAAATTTACCTACACTGGATAGTGCAGTAAGCAGCATATGCAAGGAGGGCACCTCCTACCAGACCTAGAAAGAGATCCACCCTCATTGTGATTGTTTCCTTTAAAACCTACAAGATTCCTTATGTCTTTTACACTGTATCTGCACAGATTTATACATATTGATATAACTGACTTCAGTTTCTTAAATAAGGATAAAAGAATTCTAAAAAGCAATTAAAGAATTAAAAAATGCATCAATTATCTAGTTTTTCCTGTCGACCATACATGCTACGCAAGCAGATAGCTTTAAAATTTTACTCTGAAATTCCTTAGTAATTATGTCTTCCCTCTTTATAGTGTTTGAACTTTCCATTTACTACTTTCAGAAATATGTAACCCTCTATTCAAATATGGACTATCAATGAAGACTGTTAAAAAGCCAAAAAAAAGCAATGAGTAGAGAGGTCTAACTTACACAATCCTAAAAACATTCAAATTGCAATCTTCGGTTAGTTCAACAATTCTAATAAAGTTAATAGCTCAGAGAAGCAGATAATCCCATATCCTAGAGGTTTAAACTTTAGTATCATGCCTTCTTATGCTCTGAAATGTGCATTTGCATACCCTGCTATGTATATTCTACTTAATAAATTACCAGCATGGGCAATCATCACATAATGATAAAATTGACCACTGATGTAAAAAGGTCACAATTCAATAGAAATGCATTGTGGTATAGGCCCTGACACAAACATACGTTTGCGATCACTTCCTTTCAGAACAATTGCATGAAAATATTATCTACTCTAATTTAAAATATAGGCCTAGCCAAGAGGTATATAAACTCAAAGATAAACTCTAAATCATATATCTCTAACAAGAAAACTGTACTTAACTCATAACTACTACAGATAACCATGGGGTGAAACTCATTGCTAATGCAAAACTTGGTGGTGCAATTCATATAGGCTACTGCAAGATTATTGAACAATTGCAAGCGCACATGAAAATTTCATTTTCAGTATTTCCAAGCAAAAATGAAGGTTTGTATAACAGAGAACCTAATGACAGGCATTGCTGGCTATCAGAGAAAATATAAAGCAAAACTTATTGATCAGCATTGATTTTAGTACAGAAATAGTATTCATATGATATGTAGACCACGACATGTTCACCTAGCATTTTCGTTTCAGTAATGGCAGGAACCCAAACAAGGTCCATAGGAATCATGGCTACCAGATATGTTTATTTGAGCATGCCAACTGGGAGGTTTTCAAATCACATAAACAGCATTAGTTCTGACAAGGAATGGACCACTGGGGTTCTAGAAAACATTTGGTCAGCTACCATTTCCATGATTTCATGGTGGCACAATATCAAGATAGACAAATCTGAGCACTCACAGCAATTATCTATAATTGACAGTACTCACCAGACACACAACATTTGAGCCAGTTAAGTAACTTACCCCCAAGTCACAAGCCAATTCTGCTGAAAAAAATAGTGAATTACTCGGTGAGTTGCACATGGAAACTTGCTTGGGCTCAGCAAGTCTGACAGAGAGATTTGAACATTAAAGAAGGGAGGGAAAAGGAGATTTAAGAACCCCCCTCACCCACCCACCCCAAAGAATTGATGGAAGGATTTATCAACAGTTGGTGGAGATTGATAGGTTTTTGCCTGTGTTTTACCTTTTTATTCTTATCTTTTTGTTTTTCTTTTCCCATTTCAAAGTCCTATTGCTTAGTTGCCTTATTTTTCAATTTCTAGATTCTCTGCAGTGTGCAAGGCATTATGTAATTATTTGGTGGAAACGACCCAATAGGAAAAATGGCAAAGTGATTGTAATCTAGGGTATGATGAGCTGCAATTATTGCCGGTTTTAATATAAGGGGAGTTATCAATTGACAGAACAGAAAACCTAGTGATCAAAATTCATTGTCAAAGAGCAGATTTAAAGAGGAAGTTACAAATTGTTTATGGTTCTGGCATCCTATTCTGGGCTGTGTGCTTCTTAGGGAGTCCCATAGGCTGCTTTGCCCTTGCAGACGTTATTGAAATCTCTCATTCAATCATTTTGATGCCACCTTGCTCAAATGATTGGCCAGGATGTCAAGTTGTGTGACAAAGTGGAGGAAGAAATGCAACAAGTAAAAAACTGAAATGAATAAGACAAGGGAAGTTGTTGCATCCGTGGTGAACTCTCCCTTGGTTCAACAAGAGACTCTTATATTGGCCCACAGATTCAGTATTCCTCCACTGAAACTAAAGAGAGTTCAAGCTGTATTAATTATCTGAGCTACTTCATTCCTTGCAATGATCCAAATACACAACCTTCACTTGAAGGTAGCAGGTGGAACCAAGTGAAGTACCATGAAGTGAGAATGGCTGCCATAAATTTTGATACTTCATACTACATAATACATCATTCGATGTGACAACCAGAAAATATTTGGATACATAGGTAAGTGCATTGACCCTTGCGGGTGCAGGATTTACGACACCAACTCCATGTGACTTCAATGGGCCATTTATACAGTAAATTATTAAAAATATACAGCTAATAGCAAAGGATCAGTAGACAATATGGCAACAACGTTTATTTGATGAGTGGATAGATGCAATCTAAAAAGTTAATTAGGGTCCTTTACTCGGAGTAACAGCTGATGGACCTGCGCTTAAGACGCCACAGGCTCAAATGATCTACATGATATATAACGTAAATGAAGTAGACAAAGGGTAAAACATATGTTCTTTTGAATTATGTACTATAATTACAGAATATATTTAAGAACCGGATGTGATGGAAACAATCTTTGATACTAGTGATAAAAACCAATTAAACTTTAAGGACCTTAAAACTCATCTCGAATCACTCTAGTACCTGGTGTCTACCATGGGAATTCCCATGTCGTTAACTTGAACTTTGACCAAAGCATAACAAACCTCACTCTGACCACAAAATCCTAAATGGCACTGACATCAAAGTAGAAAGGCCTAACACCCGCCTATTCAAACTGAATAATTAAATTTAGCAAATCAAAAGAAAATAGAAGCATTCAAGTTCTTTCTATGGTCTTAAACCTTTCGATCCGCAACAATATGTCCAATGCCCAGAGTAATTCAATCAGGCGAATTATTTTACTTTATTTATGATTTACATTAATGCAAGAAAAACATATGGAAAATTAGGGTACTCACAGGAATTGAAGTTGCAGATACTTTGAAAATAAAAAATATAAATCTGAATACCCAAACCAGTGCAACTTCCTCCCCAAATCCACTGCGATATAATCAAGTGTGAGAAAAATTCGTTGACCTTAAAGCGCTTTTGGACATTAGTAGCATTCAATTTGCATTATTTTACGTCTATACTTATAGGCCCGAATTGGAGCGGTATTGGGAGTGACACTTTCCGTTTTTGTGAAATCTGATGTTTGTTTCTCTAAATTGCAATTCCGGATTCGTTAAGCAAACCGGGTTTAGACACCAAAATGAGTGGCATCATCTTCCCACTAAATAGGTGGAATTAGAAATCATATCCTGGTTTTGCGATAATAAGGTTTTGAGGCAAATTCCAATTCCCCAAGATGCAAAACC
>MU228384.1:349652-367124 GCA_018584345.1 Thuja plicata | reverse complement strand
TTCTAACAAGTGCATCACATCTAAAATCCTTTTGTAGAAGGTGGACTTAACCGTTCTTTACAAATCTCTTAACAGAGTGCACACTTAACAGTGTTGCTAAAGCTTCAAACGAAGTAGATCTTAACAATCCCCACCGCAATTTTTACTTCCTAATAGGAGTTTTTTGTGACATCATATCTTGTGTCATGTGTTATCTATTTTCATGAATGTTTCTTTTATGATTACATACTAAAGAACTTATAATATGATTGCATATACAGAAAGAAAGATGAACGGTTAGATAAGATAATTTACAAACTGATGATTAAGAGTTAATGGGCTAACCAATAAAAGTTTTAGAGGTACTGATTCACCCCTCCCCTCTCACTACATCATTCCAATATAATTCCATATATATATATATAAGTTGCTTTTGTTTAACTATAAAATATCAATTAATTTCATAATAATATTAATTATATTTTATTAGACATAAATTACTTAATAAATATCATTATTAAAATCTAAATAAATATATCATTGATTTATGCAAGCCTTGGAATTAAATATTAATAACTTAAATAAACAAAATAAAATATACATACCTTTTAGTAATGGATATTTTTTAATATATTTACCCTTTTTGCTTTCTATGTGTAATGTCTTATCTTATTCATCCAAGTTTGTTGGATTGTTCTTATTTTCTCATCCTCCTCCTCCCTTCCAAATGAAATTCTATTCTCCCTTTTACATCCATGTTTGAGGGAGTCACATCTTTTCATTTCATTCCTTTTGACCATTCATTAAACTTAATTCTATTTTAATTCTATTTTAGAATTTAATTCTTTTATATTTTAATTTAGATTTATTTTATATTTTAATTTAGTTCTTTTATATTTTAATTTAGGTTTTATTTATATTATTTTTATATTTTAATTATTATTTATTATAAAATTCTATTTTAAAAAGGGAACATACTTTTACAATTTTGTCTCTTCTAATTTATTTATTTATTTATAATACCATTTATTAAATAGTGTGATGATAGATTACTTTGTTGGTTGTTATGCTAAGATAATCCAAATCATATCATCTGATTTGTGATATTTCTATCAATTGATTCTAGTATGCTCTAACATAGTGCTAATTATTTTGTTGTGTTTGCTTAATCACTTCCACACCACAAAAAATGATTTCCATATCTCCAAAGTGAAACCTATTCAATGGATTAGAACATTGGTCATACAAAATGATTTGTACACTTATGAATACTTATATTTACTCAATTCAATGTATGAAAAATAAGTCTAATCACTACATTTGGAATAAATAGATCAAAACATATGTATAATCACCACAATACAAAAATATGTCACTTATACATACTAATCCTTACATCTGGTATTTTAATTGATCAAAGTGTCTTTAGGTAAACTATTCATATATACTAGCAATTGCACCCCAATGAGGTGCAATGGTTACGATGAGAGGAAGATATACTTTAGCAATATAATGAAGGGTGGGGAATTTTTTTTTGAAAATACATTTGTGGATGGTTGTTGAAGTATATCTTTATCCTTATCAATTAGTACACTAAAAAAACATCAATCAATGCACAAAAAATAACATCAATAATTTTACAATCATCATCTAGGACATTTAAGCACTTGTTTATCTTTTATAGTTGATTTTCAGAATGATCATAGATCCAATCACTTTAGGGGTTCACCTAAGAGAACTTGTACCCAGTGATTGGGCAGCCTCCTTAATGTGTATCAAATACTATTAAACCCTTCCAACCAACAACCAACAAGAAGCAAATACTCCAAGAAATTAGGAAGTGGAAGAGCAAAGTTATTATGATCAAATATATGAGCTATATGTATGTAGAAGTGAAAGAGCAAAGTTATTATGCTCAAATATATGAGTTATATGTATGTAGAAGTGACCTAGATCTACTAATTTGACCTAAAAAAATGATAAGTCTTTTGTAAAACTTGAGGTAAAAGATGTTTTATAGATAAATCATTTTCATATATTTTAGCTTTATAAATCTTGCACTTTCCTTTGTTTAAACATAATATTAAATAAGAACCAACAAAAAAACTAATATATGATTGGTTGGAAAAAGTAAAGATTAATCATTGTTTAATATTGTCTCCTCCACTATAGTTCATGGCACAAACTAATTATCTCTTCAAATATTTCATATACCATGAAAATGAAATCAAAAAATCTATCCTATGAATATCAAGGATGCATGAACCTAATCTCTCATATTCCTTAAACCCAGAGTCAACATAAATAATCACCGGCGCACTAGTTACTTGCTAGTTCACTTTAGAACAAACCTTAAGTAAGCAATGACCATTGCATATAATTCAAGATATGTTTTGAAAGGGATTTTTACATCTTTCCCAAAACTAATTTCCTTAAAGACTCAACAAACTTGTCAAAATTGGTAAATTGATAAGTTTGGTAGCATTAAGACATTATAAGCATTATATGACTCAAAAATAAAGTTCTTACGTAGTTAACAATCTATTAAAATTTATCCTACTTTGAATATATTGATTTGCTCGGTAAAATAAATGTATTGTATTTTTCCTATCTAGGTATAACAAAAATTCATGGTTTGGAGCATAATCTAGGAATTATTAGTTAATTAAAGAGAATAGTGACATTATGACTGAAATAACAATTCACGTTTCATATTTATGGATATTAGCACAATTCGCTACATATTAATTAAGGAAATGCATGAATGTTTTTTACCATTAGAAAGAAAATATTATGAGTATATAGCTGTAATTACAAGAATATCTTAAAATTGACAGTGAGTTAAAGAAAATATTATGAATATATAGTTGTAATTACAAGAATATCTTAAAATTGACAAAAGGGGATTAGAAATTTTAATTTATGGCAAATGTAGATGTTAGTTAAAAAGTGTCACAATTGGGTATATACTAAAATATTGACAAGCCCGCTATATTTTTTATACTCTAATAGTAATGTTAATTTAATGGCCATTTCACTACTATTTTTATTGTTTACATGTGTTCGTCACTTACAAATCATTATTTATCCTTTGATTATAACCTAAGAATTCCCGAAGCAACTGTGTTAGCTTGCTATTTATGTAGGGAACATGTGAGTTCTCTTGTGCAAGTGCAGAAATTGCTTCTTCCAAGGCTGAAAGTGATTTGTTGATGAGAATACAATTTGTTCTAGTTCGTTTTGTTCTCTCTAGCTTTTGTGCTATTCAGTGGTGTCTCTAGATCTTGGGTTGTTATAGGAAAATTCTTACAATCATTATGGGAGATGTATATGTAGGCACATAAAGGAAAAGATGTAGGAATAGGCATGAGCATCTCAATATAATTTAAAAACCTGCACACAATAAGAGGAAAAATGGTGTTTGTTTTGTATAGGAACTTGTCTTAGCCGAACTCTGGGAGGATTTAACCTTCCCTACAACAATAATGTCTAAAATAAACATTAAATGTGAAATAAAGAATGTTGAATCACATTGTTATACCTTATCCAATGAATTTTCCTTGTCTTGAAGCCTTTATGAAAGGTTGATGATCCTAGGAAGAGAGCTCATCTATGTCTTCACTCATGAACAAAACATAAGAAATTAATCATGGATTTCATCTTCAATGTTGAAACTTTAAATGCTAGACCTCCTTTGTTGTCTTGAAAATGATTGATATGCTTATTCAATGAGAGAATGAATTGTGAATGTGTATTGATCAAATGAGGATAGGAGACATCCTTTTATAGTTAACCCATGAAATGTGTTGATAATTTTGAAATAGGCTTAACATGGATAGTATTTCTCACTCACCATTTTCTGATAGTTAACATATTCAATTTGAACCCTTTTTAGTTAGACTATGGCACCTAGTGCCATTGTCCATTGGGACTAGGGTGGTAGGCACCCTAGTCTAGTCCCAGAGGGCTGAAAAGGGGTCAAAGGAGCCATAAAGATAGTATACTTGCAAAATCAAGCATTGGGTTAAGCAAGATTAGTCGATTTTGAGGGCTTGAAAACAGGAGCACTAAAGTGTGGCCTAAGTGAGCATGGAATTGTACGAGGATACAATTTTCAACACTCCAAATAGTAGTAAAGGCATCTTCCAAAATTTATAGAGCACCACCCTATTTAGACTATTGGTGCCAAAATAGTCTTAAATTCCTCTCTAACAATGTAGCCTAGATAATGAGTTTTGGGCCCTTTAATATTTGATTCAAGAGGTTGGTAAGATTATTTACCAAATGTTTGTTGTTTGTTATTTTTACTTTGTAGAACGGTTTTCAAATTAAACAATACATATACACAATTTTAAAATAATTTTTAATGTTAATGATGAATCATATAATATGATCTTAAACACTTGTTTCCCAATTCTATGGATTATAACAAAACTAAACTCCTTATAACTACGTAATAAAATCAAAGGATTTTATAGCACTAATCTAGTACTACCAATGGTTGTGATGTAATAATAAAAAGGGGTACATCCATAAAAATAGTAACCCAAGTCCAAACCATTAGAGTGCAACAAACAACCTGGATTAGTTATACACGTATTTGAAACTCATGACTATCCCTTCTAAAATTGGTCTAGGCCCAATTGATGATCCTCCCTCCAAAAAACACTATTAATTTGCCTTCTACAAAGACAAAGAACATTGTCCCAAAATATTCAATCTATTAATTTCCAATGAATTCTCAACATCAGAAATCATAATTGATTGTTCTAACAACTCTCCATATCCTAACTTTCAATGAATTCTCAACATCAGAAATCATAACTAATCGTTCTTACAATTCTCCATGTCGTAAGACGACTCCCATATTTCTTGGACATTTTCATCTTAATTTTTCTTTAAAATAGATATAAATCTTAATAAATTTCACACGATGCTTAGAAACCAAAGACACAATTGTGAATAAATTAGACTCTCAAACTCACAAGGAAGCTAACAAATCCAAATTACATATGATGTGGATCATCCAAAGCTATAGTTACATTAATAATATTTTTATATAATTTAATACTTTTTAATTTTAAATATTTAATATTATTTTTGAAGTTTCTATAATTATTTAATTTGTATGTATGTGTTGATGTTTATAGCTTCGATCAGATAAAATGATCTTAACAATGAATTAAATTAACATCATTATGAGATAATATTATTCTATAATTATGCATATTAATATATATATATATATATATATATATATATATATATATAGTTGATGAAATAATAATATTAAACACAATACTGAGTGATTATGTTAAACCTGATTAATATCGGTTACTCCATATATTACCGATGATAACAGTATTAATATAAAATGCCGAGCATTACCATCGTGCATTAAGCGACGGTCATAATATATATTAATACTATCGGTTATGTATTTGGTTATGTTTAATAGACTATCGTTTTGATTGCAACTTATGCGTTGAGTATTAAATCAATGAACAGGGTATAAAACATGTTATCACCCATTGAGTTTCGGGTTGAACGATTAATGACTTTGGTTTAATGTATTGTGAGAACCGATTAATGCTATCGGGTAGTAAGGGACATGACATTATAGAGTCATGTCTCCTCGAGGAGACATGTCTCTATAATGGCATGTCTCATACTTACATATATATAGCTTTTAGTTGGTTGACAAGAGACAAGTATATACAGAAAACAATACAAGTCTCATTCATACAATTAGTATAATATTGATATTAATATATTAATATATTTGTTATTATATTAGTAATAAATATATTCATATATATTGTAATTAAATATATATTATATATATTGAGATTATATATATATATACTGAATTTTGAAAAGAAAATTAAAAATCATATATCCTAATCTAAAATTAACAGTATGACTCAGCTGAATATGGTAAATATTTTATCACATGATAATTTTGTTTTTAATATTTTTAATTTTTTCCTTTTTCTAATTGTCATTCCCTGCTGTGCCAAAAAGGAGTTTTAGTTCCCACTGTCCAAAAAATAAGTCCCCTACTTCCTGCCGACCCCATCCTGAAAATTTGGTGGAACAAAATAAATAATAACATCAACTACTTTCTGCTAATTTCAGAGAAAAGATAACACTATACATTCAATCCTCAATTCATTGTACTAAATCATATTTCTTCAAAATTACATTCCATGCTTGTTATCAACAAATATCAATGAGTTTCAAAAATTATTTTACAATCCAAAAAAATCAAAGCCAATGCTTTTTCTTTCAACATTTACTCCGCGTGTTACTGCAAATTTGTCTCCACCAGCTGCCATTAGTGCAACATGAAAATATTTAACACTTGTCAAAAGTCCCCATTAAGGAAAAAAAAGCACAAAGGAAAACTTACAGGGTTCATCTGTAGGAGCTTCTCTGCCTGATCGGGGAAAATAGTTATAAAAAGAAATGCAACTGCAAAACATAAGTATCAAGGAATGCAACTTAATCCTTTTATCCAAGTAAGCTAAGCATCATCTAAGTGATATTTGACAAAAGTCTCCAACTAACAAAACATATTTAACTGCAATGCATGTCATCATAGTAAATTGAGAAAAGCATATAAATTTAGAAGCAAGCCGACCTTTAAAGAGTTCATGGCTACTGATGCCAGCCTTGTAAAGTCAAAATTCAAATGATTTTAGAGATAAATTGCTCAAGCTGCATAATGTACTCCATTATTAAAAAGGAGATTCACTATGACCAGTTCATTCACAACCACGAGGGCGTTTAGATGGGCCACTTCTTGTTTTATCTTTTCTGTGCAAGGCACTAATTGATAAAGCTTTGAAAACTTTTCATCAATAACAAACTTGGACTGAACAATTTGCACCAGCCATGAAATTTATAACCCCACAAAGCTTCCAAAGCAGAAGCCACAGGCACCAACTGATCTTTATCGAGCTTGAGTGGGCGAGGAAGCCTTTTCTTAACCCCAAAAAATAAATTCTTTCTTTTGCTAAATTTGCATGCATTATATTCTTGCTATCTTGTATTGTTGCAATTGACCTTGATGTTGAGCAAACAAATGTAAAGACAACTTACCTACATGATGAATGGGAGGAACAAATGTATTTGTCACAACCAAAGTGCTATATTGAAAATGGTAAGAAAAGCTTGGTTTGTCAGTTAAAGAAATCCATTTACAATCTCAAACAACCTTCTATAATGTGATACCAAAAGTTCGATTCTTATGTTTTGGAGTTGGGATTTATTAAGTCGAAATTTAATCATTGTATTTAATAAAAAATATATATCACTTTGTATGTCGATGACGCATTATTTCATAATAATATAAGTATGATTAGGGATTTCAAATCTCAAGTTTCATCACAATTTGAAATATGAAAGACTTAGGAGTTGCTAAGTTTATTTAGGGATAGAGATTAGATATGATGGAGCTAACTGAAAACTTTTGTTGAGTCAAAGCAAATATGTTGACTTAGTTTTACAATGTTTCAATATGGTTGACAATCAATCAATGAGTGTTTTAATTTTGTGGGAACAAAGATTCGAATTAGGATTGACCTTTGACATCTAAAAAGATGGGTTACATGAGTGTTGTACCCTATGTTAGTGCAATCGGGAGCCCTGTGCATGCTATGGCCTACATTAGACCAACATTGTTCAAGAAGTGGAAGTCTCGAGTCATTTTACGGCTAATCTTGGACAAGATCAAAAGACAATAGTGAAGGGGTCTTAGGTGTTTGTAGGGTGCCGAGTACTTGGCAAAACATGCCAAAGCCACTAGTCTCTAAGCTGGGCTGAGTTGAGTTGACCTGACTCCCGAGCCGTGTCTGGTTAGTCCGGTTCCAAGACTCCCGAGTCTTAGGCTCAGACTCTCGAGTCTTGTGATTGGACTCTTTTGGCATTTGAACATAACAGACATAGTGACTTAGTGACTGCAAATTCAAATTTTAAAAGTTTGAAGTTCATGTGACATGTGTAATGTTTGAATTATGACAAATTGATAGTCAAATTAGACTTTTACATTCTCCAAATCCATGTGGTTTCTTTCTTTTTGTGTAATTATGAGGTTTTTTTTGTCAAGTCTCGAGCCTGATTCAAAATCCAATTCTGAGATTTTGAATTAAGCTTCAAAGTACTCCATAGGTTGTCAAGAAGGTGATACCTCACATGATCTACAACACTAATTAAATATTAAAGTTTATGTGAATTCAAATTGGATAGAGGATGTTGACAGTAGAAGGTATGCTAATGGCGATGTGTTTGTAAAAAACCTGACTTATCTCAAACTCTGAATTCACTGCAAACAATTTCTTGTCTATGGAATTTGTAATTTTTTTGTATTTAAGCATATATGTGTTTTTTTTTGTATTTTCAGAATGATGAAATTGCAATTCACTAAACAAATTAATTTAAAATAACTACTGCAAAACATATATCACGTCCAATTTTCTGAAAGTTCTATTTGAATTTGTAATCAAAACCTACCAAACTGGAATGAAAAACCACCAAGCCGTAAAAAGAAAATTACTTATGATTTTGACCTGTTGTTACTCCCATGCTAAGTGATACTAGTTGCGGCTGAGGTAGAAGAAATGGTTGCGGCTTCACTTTCTCCAATGTTGCACAAGAGCTGGCCGCAACTAGAGAGCATGGACGTTTTGCAAATCCCAATTAATACAACACTAAACCCGTACCAAATTTCCTTCTCTCAATGGCGTTAGGCAGTCTAGAACCGATTCCACAAAATTCATTGGCGAACAACTCCAACTCAAAATGCCAAGTGCTTGTGTGAATTCACAATTCAACAGCAAATACTCAAACCCTCGTCTCCAAGCAATTTTCACAAGTTTTTAACGATCAAAAGTTAATCTTCAAAAGGCTCGACTTTTTCTCATATATGGACTTGAAACTTCAACATGAAGCCCACGATTTGTAGCTTCAACTACACACTCCATATAACTTAAAGCTCAAAGCTTCATTCACTTTTTAAAGTTCAAAATATAATAAACAATTAAGCTCCCTCCATTAAATGCCCAAGCATATGATATAAAAGCCATCATTAGTTAAATGACTTTACTTTATAATAAGCTTCCATTTAATAATTAATTAAGACAAACTTAATTAATTGTAATCATTCCATGAATTAAGTTTCTGAACCAAGACCACATGCTCTATTCTGCCAAGTCACTGCCTGGGACATCCTGCCACAATTAGAAACTTGCCAAAATTAGATTTACTATAAATAGTAAAAGTTCACAACTAGAGACCCCCAAATGAATCTATTAGCCCACGAGGGTCGCAGTGATGGGCTAACAATGGCGTGTCCCAGACACCTGCTAAAATGAGGACATCAAAGTCCTCCCTCCCCAAGATTGCTTGTCCTCAAGCAATTGTAATCCTGGATGCGGAAGAATATGCTCTGACTCTCAAGTGGCATCCTCAACAGGTAAACCCTACCATTTCACCAGAAACTCCATGATGACTCGCCTACGCAAATGCCTCTCTCGGGTCTCCAATATAGCCTCAGGAATCAACTCTAACTTCCCCTCATCATCCAGGGGTGGAAAAATAGAAGATGGGACAACATGCCTGCCTAACGCCTTCTTGAGGCGTGAAACATGAAATACATTACGCACTTTGCTGTCCTCTGGCAAATCAAGCTCATAAGTCACCTCGCCTACCTGTCTGACAACACGGAAAGAGCCATAATACTGAGGTTTGAGTTTCTCAACTCCGCTCTTCCAAATGGATGATTGCCTATAAGGCTGCAACATCAAATATACGATATCCCTAACCTAGAAAGAGCAAGCAACTCTCCGTTGATCAACATATTGCTTTTGCTAATTCTGAGCTCTCTGAATATTATCCCGCAGAGTTCCCATAATATCCTGACTGTACTGCAGCAAGTCACCTGCACTGGGAACTCTGCTATCACTGAATAGCAAATCCAAGAAACTCATAGGATCATAGCCATACAGAGCTCTGAAAGGAGTCATCTGATGTGATGTCCCCAAATTAGCAGGTTCTGGGAACCTGAATAGGCTTAACTCACCAGCGCGACCCTCGTGAGTTGATAGTTCATTTTGAGGGTCTCAGCGTTCAGATTCTATTTCTAGACTTTCTATTTCTGGACTTACTATTTATAGTAAGTCAGTTGGAGGCCAGTTACTATTTTTGGCAGTGCAGTCGAAGACCAGGTTGATCAGCTATTTTTACAATGGATGCAGGAATCGTCATCAGAGGCATAATTAATATTAATTAATAACAATTTGTTATTAATTAATAAATTGACTATAGTATTATAATAATAATAAATTATTATTATAATGCTTTTAGAAGTTGACATTTTGAAGACTGGTTAACTGGAATTGGTTTTTAGAAACTCTTGCATTCAAGGAGTTATATATTCGGGCTTATTTGTGAAGTTGATCATCGAATACATTTTTATAAAACTTGGTTGTGAGAATTTTCTCTCTTATCTGAGCCCTTGCTGATATATAAGGGTCAAATTGGTTCTGGAAGACTGATTCTTCCTTGAACTGATAATCGATTGGTTGCTGATATATAATCAATCGTGTTTTTCCTCCTTACTGTTCGACTGTGGCTAGAGGAAAAGAGGTTTTTATTTAGATTCTGCAGGCACACTGAGAGTGCAAGAGTATCTTGGAATTTACAGTATTATGCGAATTAATTCCAACTCCAATTCGCAGAGGGAGGCAAGTAATTGATGGCCGGATCACAGGGAAAGTGGTGGCGTCCAAGGTTGGGCCGCCAACTCTCTTCCTTGACTACGAACGACAGTCTGCAGGCTCGCGTTAGCAGGCCGTGGGTGGAAAGCAGCACATTTTGTGTGCTGAAGCCTGCGTTAGCAGGCATGGTGATAGGAGGCAGCTTGCGTGGTGTCTCAAGGCGCTAGACGCATGAGCCAGCATCACGCTGGAGTAGACACAGTCCGCGCGTGCATTGGAGGAGCTGCGTGAGCTACAGCCAGCACTCACACGGGTAATAGGCAGATACAGTTCCTACGTGGAAGTCTTGGGAAAGGTGGCTGCCAAGCTATGTCAACACGAGTGTATTTAACATCAGGTTCTTTAAATTTTCGCATTAAAAAGTGTTGCGCATTGTTTTATTTCCAGATTCCAGCATTGCATGAATAAAACAGTGAATTAATTATATGAATGTATGCACATTGTCTACTTGAGTTAATTTAATAAATAAAAAGAGAAACATCGATTGACAATAGTGTCACTTGTAGTTGAAATCTAAATAAATTCTCCGTAGAGGAAGTCCGGCTCTTCACATCTGAATAGACATATGGTGAGTGGCATTATCGAAATACTCACACAAGTATATCCACATCACCCAAGCTCTCTGTTGAGCAGACACAGTTTTGAAGATAGCCCTCCACCCATTTATTAACAATCTCAGTCTGACCATCAGTCTGAGGGTGGTAACTGGTACTCAGAGTCAACTCTGACCCACATAACTTGAACAACTCCTGCCAGATGTGACTCATAAAACGGCTATCTCAGGCACTCACAATATTATAGGATAAACCATGCAATTTGAAAACCTCCCGAAAAAATAACTCTGCAACCTGTCGCTGAAAATGTAGTAGTGATTGGAAAGAAGTGAGCATATTTTGTGAGACGGTCTACTACCACATATATACAATCCCTGCCCTAGGCTTTAGGTAAGCCCACAATGAAATCCATAGATATGCATTCCCACTTCTGCTCAGGAATGGGAAGTGGCTGTAGTAAACCAGCTGGATAAGTGTGCTCCTGCTTGTTCTGCTGACAAACAAAACACTCTAACGTACTGCTGCATATCAGACTTCAGACCCTTCCATGTGAATCTCTCCTGAACCTGCCTGTAGGTTTTGAAGAACCCAGGGCGTCCAACTAAAGAAGAATCATGGAAAGCCCTCAAAATCACCTGCCCGACACTCGATCCTGGTACCAAAAATATCCTCTCCTTGTAAATGATCAACTCATTTACAAGAGTATACTTGTTGTCCTGTATAGACCCGTCAATAATACCAGACACCCACTGATCTTTGACATAATCAGCAATGATCAAGTGTCTCCAATCCTTAGATATCTCAGTCATAGCACATAAATGAGGTCTCTGAGAAAGTGCATCAACAACAACATTCTGAGTGCCCTTAATATAAGAGATGTCAAAATCATAAGACTGAAGTTTGTTGACCCACTTATGTTGTCTCTCATTAAGATCTCGTTGTCCAAGGAAATACTTCAAGCTATTATGATCAGTTTTAATGCAAAACTTAGGTAGCCTAAACTTAGCTAAAGCATGCATTATGGCTAACATTTCCTTGTCATAAACACTAAAAGTTTTCTCAAGACCCCTGAGCTTCCTGCTCTCAAAAACAATGGGATGGCGATCCTAGGAAAAAACAACACCAATGCCCTCACGAGAGGCATCACAATGCAAATCAAACGATCTAGTGAAATCTGGCAATGCTAGAACCAAGCATGATGTCATAATCTGTTTGAACTTCTCAAAGCACTCATGTGCCTGAGAGGTCCACTCAAAAGCACCCTTACGGGTCAAATCAATAAGAGGGGTTGCATGACGAGAGAACCCAGCAACAAATCTGCGGTAGAAAGCACACAGACCAATAAATCCTCTAAGTTGTGTCAAGTTCCCTGGAGTAGGCCAATCAAGTATAGCACGAACCTTATCAGGGTCCATGCGAACTCCCTCTGCACTGATAATATGACCAAGGTACAACAACTCTGTCATACCCAAAGCACACTTGGACTCCTTGGCATACAAGGAAGCCTTGTCCAAGATATCCAACACTGTATCTAGATGAGAAAGATGATCATCCTACGTCTTACTATACACCAAAATATCAACAAAGAAGACCAAAACAAATCTCTTCGATTGGCTGTGGAAGACCCTTTTCATCATGGACTGAAAAGTAGCTGGAGCATTAGTCAACCCAAAAGGCATGACTAAAAACTCAAAGTGTCCACAATGGCATCTGAAAGTTGTCTTCTCTATGTCCCGCTCCCGAACTCTGATATGATGATATCCGGACCTCAAATCAATTTTAGAGAAGAAAGATGCACCATGCAACTCATCTATGCGTGGGATAGGATACCTATTTTCAATTATCCTTCTATTCAACATCCGGTAATCAATGCACATTATGAGTGTACCATCGTTTTTCTTCACCAAAACAATCGATGAAGCAAATGGGGACTTACTCGGCCTAATGTGTCCCATAGATAACAACTCCCAAATTGTCTTCTCAATTTCATCTTTCAGGCGCTTAGGGTGCCGGTAAGGAGTAATCATGACATGCTTAGTGCCCTCTTCTAACTCAATGATGTGCTCTACACCTCTATCAGATGGCCTGCCATGTGGTAAATTACTAGACACTTTAGAGTGTTTAGGTCTGAGCTCCTGTATGTCAAGGTGATAAGTTGATTTACCTGTCTCATCTAGTGTAGGTAGTAACCTACACTCTGCTGCCCACTCAACTGCATCATGACTAATAAGTCGCTGCATACGCCTAAAAGAAATCATCCTCAAATTCTCCTCTCTAATTGCCTTGAGAATATGTTTCTTTCTATTAATTTCAAACTTCATCTCCATGTCCTTAAGGCTGAGATAAAATGCCTCAATAGAATGTAACCAACTCATACCCAAAACTACATCAGTACCTCCCATGTCAACTACATAAAAATCAGTCTTAAATTCATAATTATTCAACTTCATGGGAAGATCAAGAATCATCCTGTCACACTTAAGTGTGTAACCAGCAGCCACCTTAACTCTAATACCTTCAAACTCTTTTGTCTCTACGCCTCCCTTGGATACCAATCGTGAATCTATGAAATTGTGGGTGGCACTTATATCCAACAATGCAATAACACGTTGCCCTACTAAGAGGTCCCGCATCTTGAAAGATCCCTCTTTCTTCATGCTTGAGAGGTATACTACCAAAGGTTGGAATCCTCATCAATCTTTTCATCATTAACTGCTTCTTCATAATTCTCTTCCTCATGATCAGTTGGTTGTCCCTCAAAATCAGAACTATGTTCATCCTCATAAAACCACTCCATAAGTCTATTTCTACTCTTAGGCTTCAAAGGACACTCATGTTTCTCATCATATGGACCCCTGCAATAAAAACATAATCTCTTTCTCCTTAGATCATTAAGTGTTTCTTGATCTAAAGGCCCTGTCATAAGTTTCTTAAAATTTGATCCTTCTATTCATTTTGGGGCTGCCTTGTTGTCATATGTGGGATTGGAGGGTTTAGGAGGGAACCTATTATGTGGAGCTGAAAATTCCAAGTCTCGTATTTTTCATAGCTGCCTGCAAGGATGAAGGATCAAAAGACTTAACCCAACCCTTGAGAGGATCAACTAACCCCTCCACAAACAACATCACATGCCTCCTGTCTGAAATGTCATATACCATCACTAAAATCCGCTGAAACTCACTGATGAATGCCTCCAAATTGTCAGTCTGCTTGAGTTGTGTTAACTCACGGAAATAGGACTCTGGGTCCTTCCTGTCAAATCTCTCTACCAATCTATCCACAAACTCCTGGCATGAAACAATCTGATCATGATGTAAAGAAACTAACCCATGGTACCACCAGTCATGGGCTATGCAATCCAAATGCAACACAACAAACCGGATAGCGTCCTCTTCAGACATAGGACGCAAAGAGAGATAAGTATCAAGCTTGTGAATCCAAGCTCTAGCTGTCACTTTACCCCTATCATCAAAATGAGTCAAAGTAAACTTGCTGGTTGCTTGTTTCAAATCATGGTTTACATGCGTCTGCCTTCCATCTGTTCTAACTTCTACCTTTAGAACGCTCCCTCTTCTGGCTCATAAACCTGTCAAAATTCAAATGCTGCTTTACTTCATGTGGTAAAGCATCCCACTCAGCATGTAAAGCCAACACATCATCTGTAAAAGATACTTCCTCCTCGGCACTAACTGCATCTAACTCTGGTCTCAAGAAAGTAGGACGTAGAGGACTGTCATGCGTGCCTGTAAGATCAGCTCTAGACCTGTGTGAGCTAATTGAGATACTCCTAGTATCTCTATCTCTGCTACGGTCTCTACGCAGAGAAATACGTTGAAGAGTGTCAGAAAGCTTATGCAAGACAGTTGCCATCTGATGTTTGCCAGCTGCCTACTCCTACTAGCTATGTGAAATATCCCTAAATATTGCTCTAACCACTCTGTCCTTGTCATTCCCTACATTACTTAGGAATCTCTCCCATATTTCCCTATTCCTGTTCAGAAGGTGGAGAATTTCTTCCCCTGCATGTATAATAATATCTCGGAATAAATTTGTCTCCCTGCATTAATGCACCCAATTCCCTGCAGGCTCACAGGAAACCGCTCTGATACCACTGTAAAGAGCTTGACTTATCTCAAACTCCGAATTCACAGTAAACAATTTCTTGTCTCTGGAATTTGTAATTTGTTTGTATTTATGCATATATGTGTGTTTTCTTGTATTTTTAGAATGATGAAATTGCAATTCATTAAACAAATTAATTTAAAATAACTACTGCAAAACATATATCACATCCAATTCTCTGAAAGTTCTATTTGAATTTGTAATCAAAACCTACCAAACTGGAATGAAAAACCACCAAGCTGTAACAAGCAAATTACTTATGATTTTGACCTGTTGTTACTCCCACGCTAAGTGATACTTGTCGCGGCTGTGGTAGAAGAAATGACGGCGGCTTCACTTGTCTCCAATGTTGCATAATTGGCCGCAACTAGAGAGCATGGATGTTTTGCAAATCCCAATTAATACAACACTAAAGCCATACCAAATTTCCTTCTCTCTCAATGGCGTTAGGCAGTCTAGAACCGATTCCACAGAATTCGTTGGCAAACAACTCCAATTCAAAGTGCCAAGTGCTAGTGTGAATTCACAATTCAACAACAAATACTCAAACCCTCATCTCCAAGCAATTTTCACAAGTTTTTAATGATCAAAAGTAAAACTTCAAAAGGCTCGACTTTTTTCTCATATATAGACTTGAAACTTCAACATGAAGCCCACGAATTGTAGCTTCAACTAGTGTGAATTCACAATTCAACAGCAAATACTCAAACCCTCATCTCCAAGCAATTTTCACAAGTTTTTAATGATCAAAAGTAAAACTTCAAAAGGCTCGACTTTTTTCTCATATATAGACTTGAAACTTCAACATGAAGCCCACAAATTGTAGCTTCAACTACACACTCCATATAACTTAAAGCTCAAAGCTTCATTCACTTTTAAAAGTTCGAAATATAATAAACAATTAAACTCCCTCCATTAAATGCCCAAGCATATGATATAAAAGCCATCATTAATTAAATGACTTTACTTTATAATAAGCTTCCATTTAATAATTAATTAAGATAAACTTAATTAATTGTAATCATTCCATGAATTAAGTTTCTGAACCAAGACCGCATGCTCTGCTCTGCCAAGTCACTGCCCGGACATCCTGCCACAATTAGAAACTTGCCAAAAATAAACTTACTATAAATAGTAAGTTCACAACCAGAAACCCCCAAATTAATCCACTAGCCCACGAGTGTCGCAGTGATGGGCTAACAATGGCGTGTCCCAGACGCCTGCTAAAATGGGGACATCACAGTGTTTATCTTATTTGGTGGTGCAATGATGTGATGAACAAGCAATAGTTGTGGTTGCTTTATCAACTATAAAGATAAGAGTGTGTGGCAATTACTCATGCTTGAAAAGACTCTATCTGAATTCTACTATTGTGTCCAAATCTTGGATAGCATCAATGAACAATTACGTTTTATTGTAACAATCAAAGTGCCATTAACTTGGGGAAGAACCTAACTTTCACATGTAGACGACACATATGGACGTACAAATATCATTTTGTTTGTGATTTGGAGGATGAGAGGCTTGATGCTAAAGAAGTTGATACTCTTGAGAAGGATGTGGATGCTTCATCGAAGCTAGTCATCACAAAGAATTTTAGGTGGTGCAACAAGTCTATGGACCTCTCGACGCCTAGCAGTACTTGACAGTGTTGATATTCTCCTTGTTCTTGTAAAGTGTTAGACAAGTGGAAGAATGTTCGGAAAGGTGTTTCAACGTTGCATCCTGAAGTTAAGATTATAAAAATCCAATTTTGGAGCTTTATAGAGGTTTTCTTATTTTGGCTTCAAAAAAAAGTTGAAATTTCCCTTTATTGGAGCAAGTTAGTTATGATAACATGGACTTCTCTAAGACCTTCAATTTGAAAACAAGTTGGGGGCTCAATTAACTTCTTAAATCCTAAGTTGCCGATTCGGGTGCGGATGCGGGATGAGGGTGCGAGGATGCGTGAAAATTGTTTGGGGGGGATGCGGGTGCATTTGGATGCGTTTATATATATATATATATATATATATATATATATATATATGCAAAGAAAT
>MU228384.1:328479-349123 GCA_018584345.1 Thuja plicata | reverse complement strand
TCCAATTCCGTTCAGCAGCTGAAGAACTTGCAACCTGGATAGTGTTCACAAAATTAAACATACAAATGAAAAGCAAATTAAAGAATGTTAAACACTAAATTGTAGAATACAAGTGGTAAACAAAACAAAAAAAAAACTTACTTGTGAGAGGATCTTGATTGCAAGAGGTTGTAGATACTTGAATGGTTGACCATACATGTACCACCAAGTGATAGCTCCCAGCTCCATGTTATTTCGATCATTTATTGCATATGGACTAAGTTTTTCTCCCGAAGTAAATAAGCCAAATTCTAGCCTCACTTTTTTTTTGCATTTCTTCCTCTTGGAAGAGTCTTACAAAAGCTTTGTAGCACCCATTAGTAACTTCTTCATCCATATATGGTGCAATTCTATCTGGCATAGAAAGTACTTCATCGCTATAGTACCTTGGAGATAAGGCATATGCAAGGAGATGCAATGGGTTAGTCGTCTTCTCCCAACGGTGATGAATGATTCCTTCCACCTTATTGCATAAGGCTTCACATTCTATGGGGTCATTCTCATGTTTTTGTATTTCAATTTTTACCTACTCCACCATTGTGTCCATGTCATCATACACATCCCCAAGCAAGGTGTATCTCTATCAGCAAAGCGGAGCATAGTCATGATAGACTCAGTGAAATCTAGTACAAATTGCACAAGAGCCCACCAATTGTCATCCAAGACCAAAGCCTTGACCTTTTGGGCTCTCTAAATTTGAAACCTTCCATATACCCCACTGGTTAGAAATAACCATTTGGCTCAATGCCTCTTTCACCTTGACAAGTCGTCTCATAACAATAGTATGAGATGCAAATCGGGTCTCAGCAACCTAAGCAAGTTAAGAACATGTCAATAAATATCAAGCAATTACAAAGCCATATATAATTAAATAATTTGATAATTGAACATGAACATAAAATTTACTAATTACAATTTTGTATTTACCTTCAACAACTCCAATTTGGAGAATGATCTAAATATGGATTGTGACATGTGGTGGTTTGTCACAAACATTTGTATCTCCTCCCCCTCTTGGTATATTTGCTTCACCTAATCTATTTGAGTACCAATTTGTTGCATGATCAAGTTGACTGAGTGTACGGTGCATGGTGTCAAAAAAATATGGTCATACTGACCCTCAACCAAAGCACCTGCACCCCTACAATTTTTGGCATTGTCTGTAACCACCTGGACCACATTCTCACTACCTACCATCTCTATGGCCTCAATGAGAATTCTAGAAATGAAATTTGCATCCTTGACCTCCCCTTCACAATCAACTGCCTTCAAAAACATTTCCCCTTTGGGGGACATTGCAATCACATTAATCAATAGCCGGTTTTTTGTATCTTTCCATCCATCAGACACAATAGTTATACCCAAAGTTTTCCAAGAAGCTTTAATTGGTTGAAGGGCTTTGTCTACGGAAGTCTTCTCTTTTTGCAATAGAGTGGTACGCACCTTTTCATACCCGAGACTTGTGTAATGAGTTGGTGCCTTATTGATGGCTGCCACCATTTCCTTCCAATATGGTAATCTTACCAAGTTGAAAGGAATACCATTGGCATAGAGGCAACGTGCAATGACTTAATCAGCACTCTCTCTTGCCTCCATTTTAAATGCATTGTCCAATGGACCTCTTTTGCGGGCTGTCATTTCTACTTCTTCATTCTCTTCGGGTATAGGCACTTGCAAAAATGGATGTTTCGAGGATTGAATTGGTTCAGTGGGTAATTGTGTTTTATTCTTTCTGGATGAAGGTTGATAAAAACTTTTTTTGGATCTTTTAACCAAATTATCAGCAACCTCTTGTTCTTTTACATAGGATGCTATTTGTGCGTCTGACATCCATTTCCCACTTGTGCCTTTGCACATAGCCATCCCTTTACCAGAAGGGCCCATAAAATGAAGTTTGACCCAGGAATATGAGCTATTGAATGCTTTGCCTTTGTTACTTTCACAATATTTACACTTCCAAAGATATGAACCACCTCCTGAAACCTGTTGTATTCTTGTGGTATGTCTCCATAAAGGAGATGCTACATCAACTTTGAAATTATCACTTCCTTCCCCTGCCACTGAACTTTGACTACCGGTGGTGGCCATTCTTGCACAATACAATGTAATTTCTTGCTTTGCTAATAAGATATTAAGAAATTAAATAAACTTAAATTAGAAAACAACTATGAACAACCAAACAAGTGCAAAAACATGATACAAAAATACTAAAATGGATACTAAACTTGTTTCTTTACTTCTTTTAAAAAACAAATTAAAAAAACTTGGAAAATTTCTTCCCAAACTTGAAAAAAATATCAAAATACAAAAAAATCCATTAAAGGACTCAAGAATGGGATCAAATGCTTACCTTAGATGCACAAAACACCTTTGTGGAAGCAATCCCTTGCCCTACGAACGATCCCTTTCAACAAGAATCAATTTGCCTTCAACAAGCAAAAATGGAGAGCAAATGAAAAAAGAGTGCAGCTGCAAAACAAATTAGCTAAAAATTGTTTGGAAGACATCCTTTAGGGTCGTTTTAGGGTTTAGAAGGAAAAAATATATTAAAATAATCTATTATGCACATGCTTTAATGTGTTTTAAGTGGGAAAAAAATAAAAAAAAATTTAAAAAGTCATTTTTTAAAATTTTTCCGGGCATGTTACCCGCGGATGCACTCGGATGCCTTGTGGGTGCCACCCGGAAGCGCATCCCAGGCGCCGAGATGCTTCTGGAAGCTTATGGGCGCTTGGGATGCGCTTTCGAGTGAGGGCATCCGCGTCGGCATCCGCATCCACAGGCACCCGCACCCGCATCTGCATCCAGCCCATATTGGCACGCATCGGTAACTAAGCTTAAATCAAAAGTTATGGCCTTCAAAATTTATTTCCCCCATATCAAAAATATGTAAGAGCATCTATGATGCATATGAGAGTTGTAAGGAAGTTACATTTGTTCACCAATTTATGGCACATAAGAAAGTTGTAAAAGAGTCACGCCTGTTAACTTATGACACATCATAAAGCATCTTTGAATGGAGATAATGAGCTAAAATAGAGTTGTCCAAATTGAAAAGTGGATTATGTTGAGTTTAAGATAGGTATAAAGAAAATTGAAGAGTGGATTATGTCGAGTTTAAGATAGGTATAAGGAATATGTTATTTTTACCTTATGGACTTGTACAAATATGGGTTATTGGCCCTGTCCAAGACAAGTGTTAATAATTTCAGATTTCTACCTAGGGTTTGCAATCTATAGATGTTCTTTTAAAACCAAAATATAATAAGGTATTGACGAGGACATGAAAAGATAGTACTTGGTTTATGCTGTCCAATTCTCCTTGAATTTGTCCTCAATGATCATCCAATAGACTGCTTCAGATTTCCTTCTATAATGAATGCGAAATGATTAAATTCATATGTAATGTATGACTGCTGCAAATCATCAAATTCGGATCTGCTTATAGAGCAAATTTCCTTGATATGTTATGTCTTCTATATCTTAGAGAATTTGCACCATAAGTCACATATATATGTGTGAAGACATACACCTCAGCATTAATGGTAAAGGCTGACCAGAATTGGTTAAACATATTTTGCATAGTGTAAACACAAGTCGTCCCTCTAGAACAATATGAAGTCGTCCCTATAGGACAATATAAAGATGTATCTTATCTTATCTCAGCATACAGGTCATTTATTTGATCTTTCCGAAATGACCACAAATATCAACACTCCCTCTTGGTCTCGAGGGAAGATCAAATTACCAATGTAGTCACAAAAGATAATAGATCTCAATCTATGTAATAATCATAAGAGGTATCATCAACATAACAATAGATCTCTCATCTATGTAAGAAGCATCATCAATACAACAATAGATCTCAAATCTATGTAAGAAGCATCATCAAAACTTTAATCAATAGGTCTCATCCTATAAGATAAGACAATAATAGAAGCATCTTCACAAGATGTAAATTCAAATAAGAAAATACTAACCTGAAAGGGTAAATCTCCTCCAAATGAGATCCCATCCACAAGTTCTCGGAAGTCACATCCACAAGTTCGGAAAGAGCTGATTAGGCTCAAGGGTGGATTGCCTCAATTGGCAATTCTATCCAAGAGCCTCAATGCTCAAATATCAAGTACTTCAATACTCAAATATGCAGGAGCCTCAACGCTCAAATGTCAAGAGCCTCAACGCTCAAATATGTAGGAGCCTCAACACTCAAATATCAAGAGCCTCAACGCTCAAATATGCAAGAGCCTCATCGCTCAAGAGCCTCAACGCTCAAATATGTAGGAGCCTCAAAAGCAAATATTAGTATAACAACAAAACATCATATTTTCACCACATAATAATTTATATTTAACATAGCGAAGAATCATATTCTTAATGGATAGTAACATTTGATTTATTTATAACAAGCGATGTGATATCTCTTCAAGAAAACAAAATTGCGAAATCTAACAAGGAATTAGAAACATAACTTTTAAGTTCATGAAGGCCCATATATAAACTCCCTCTCAAGGTGAAGACTAAAGGACAAGGTGTTCAGATTCTGTTCCTTTTACTTCTCCAATAGAGGCTTGATGATTGTTTCGATCAATATAATTTGCTGCCTTGTGACCAAATTTGTCACATCTATAGCATTGTACCTTAGAAAGATCTCTCTTTTGAAAATTGTTGTTTTGATAGTCTCTCCCTCTCCATCCATTATTGAGAGAATTTCCTTCTTGCCTATTTTGATAATCTCTCCTTTTAAGGTGTAATATCCCTACCAAGTGTTAAGGGCTACTTTTCATATATCTTCTAGTTGTTGAGAATTTCAACCCTTTTTATTTCTCCTAAGGTGGTTTTAAGTGATTATAGCAAGGGATGATGCTGCTCAATTGGGACCTTACATAATTTCCCAAGTTGGTTCCTGACCCCACTATAACTCCCATAATTCTCATATGACGTGTACCCGTGTTGAATCAATTCTGATTCTTTCTACTGATTTTAGTATTCCGATCCATAGAATATATAATTTGCTCAACCATTATTCCTATCGAGGCTAAATTCATAGGCTACACCAAGATTCATACCATTGTGCATTGACAAACCCTTATTAGCATTCATGATGGTTGAGTGTAACAACAATAAGTAGTAGCAGAAATGATTGCTCACATGGTCCTGTGATTATCTTCAGCAGAGACGTTACTGACTAAGGTCCCTTATTTATCTCTGTAATGTTATCAAATTCAAAATTATTGATTGACAATTCTGCATATTATTCAAATATCTTTTTGTTAAATAATCGCATTCTTCCTATCTAAATCACAAGACTTCAAATTCATCTCAGACAAAAGCGATATCCAATATTGAAGTTTTCATAATTTCTCCAAAAAACATAGGTTGTAAGTCTCTGTGATCGTCTTGATGAACAAGACAGTTGGAAACCCAGTGGCTAAGGAGTTCCATCCATGGACGTGCTTCTTCAGGCTTACCATTATGGAAGGTAAGAACATAATTGATATGGGGAACATTAATTACTGAACACCAGCATGATCAGCTCTGTGAGCAAATGTTTCTTTATGACCTCTTATTTGCTATATCTAATAGCATTAAGGGAAACCTTCCTAGGACTTAAAAAAAATAGGGGTACGGGCTCAAGGGAGCGGAAGATATATGAACATTATCCTCAAATAGAGCTCAAGGAGAGCCAAAAACATTACGACAAGGTAAATGATGCCTTTATCTTCTATCTGATCATGCTCTTGGAAAATGATTTTAATTTCATTGAAAGCTACTGTTCCAATAGCTGGTTGGGCAAACCGCTTTAACCAATTATCTACATTCACTTACATCAGATGCGGGAGATTTGCTGGAGCTCCATATAAGTTGATGAATTACCCTAGCAATGGGATCATTATATTCGAGTTGTGTAGGCAGTTATCTGATGTAAAATAATTGCTTGATAAGTAGGAGATATGTGCTTAGATCGCCATGAAGCTGCCCAGATTTTGTTAGATAAATCGCTTGCATATGCTGCCCTCTATAAGATGTTGTTGCCTTACCAACTGTAACTTGCTAGTGTATGGGCGGAGCCTTGATGATAATCGAATCAGATTTATTTGAAGAAATCATGAAGGAGAAGTTTACATGAGTTGAATGTAGATGTAGTAATCACAGGTCCAATTTGGAGGTTTTAAAAGATAAGATTGAATCCCTTAAATATGAATGATCTTTTTCCCACCATTGCTCTGATACCATGTTAATAATTTCAGATTTCTACCTAGGGTTTGCAATCTATAGATGTTCTTTTAAAACCAAAATATAACAAGGTATTGACAAGGACATGAAAAGATAGTACTTGGTTTATGCTGTCCAATTCTCCTAGAATTTGTCCTCAGTGATCATCCAGTAGACTGCTTCAGATTTCCTTCTATAATGAATGCGAAATGATTAAATTCATATGTAATGTATGACTGCTGCAAATCATCAAATTCGGATTTGCTTATAGAGCGAATTTCCTTAACATGTTATGTTGTCTATATCTTAGAGAGTTTGCACCATAAGTCACATATATATGTGTGAAGACATACACCTCAGCATTAATGGTAAAGGCCGACCAGAATCAGTTCAGCATATTTTGCATAGTGTAAACACAAGTCGTCCCCTTTATGGACAATATAAAGTCGTCCCTCTAGGACAATATGAAGTCGTCCCTATAGGACAATATAAAGATGTATCTTATCTTTTATTTAGAGTTTAATACAATAATTAATGGAATGTGTGTTGGGATAAATAATAAATAATAAGTATGTTATTCATTATTCATCTCAGCATACATGTCATTGATTTGATCTTTCCGAAAAGACCACAAATATCAACAACAGGGATGCCCAATTTTCTCTTGTCAAATCTTTAGGTTAGTTTTTAGTCGCAGCTCTGCATTCTGCATTCTCCTTTGGATTTAGGAAACACGGAGAACACCTTGGACAGGCAAAGGTCATGCCAAGAGCAACCTTAGATCACGCCTAGGACAAGGAAAATCTTAAGGACAAATACAAAAGTATTAAGTCACAAAGAACATGGGCGCACAGACCTTGATGAGGAGAAGAAGCTACAAAATGGAAATTTTCAAAATTCCTGAATTATGCGCCACTTCCCAAACACGATGCTTCATGGCAGGGCTACCTTACAAAGTGGAAATTTCTTAAACGTCCCCTATTGTCGTCATTTCATGTGCACCTTGAATGTTGAAATCAAGAAAATGCATATAGGAGCTTGAATGGCGCACTAAGTTCCATGGCGTGTATGCATTACAAAATTGAAAATTTCCAAAATCCCTCTCCATACACCCAGGACAGCAACTAGAACAAGTGAAAGAGAAAAACGAAACAAGAGATGGGCGCATCATTACTTTTGGTAGGCATAGCATACAAATCAGAATTTTCCAAAATACCAATTCCATACGCCATTTCCTAGGAACTCCTTCCATGCGAGTAAGAATGAAAGTTCAAAAGCAAGAAGAAAATGTTAAGGCTGAGCAAAGATGGCACACAAAGCATGATGGAGAGGATAACGCAAATGGATTCTCCATAGACGTTAGATTTTGTCATGATCGCAGAACGAAATGAGAAAAGGAGCCAATGCGGTGATAAAGGGGCTATGAAATAAATTTCGTTCAATGCACAGTCTACTTCAAAATATTATGTTGGATGTATGCCTCAGAATTTTTATAAACGGTTTGATCATTCATCGTGGGCAAACTGGACGGGCGGCTAATGAGTAGGAAGACTGATGGAGTTTATCTGCCTTCAAAATATGTATCTGTCAAATTGTACACAATTGGTAATTCCACGATGTTGTAATTGATTTCGCCTCCTTTCTATTTGAGGATCGATGTTATGGCTTTAATAATATAAAACATTGTCTTTTTATAGGAAAGGGAGAGGTTTTATTGAAAGGGGGCTTAATAAAGATAATAGTATTATAATATTAAGATATTTATTATATATGCACTTGAATTAATTAATTGATTGATTGCTTGGTTAATTAATATAAAGGCTCATAATTTGCAATTACTGATATTGAAAGTGGGAATATAAGGAAAAAATAATTAAAATTTGTATTTTCTTATAAACCTATTGTGATTTGAGATAAAAGGTAAAGTTCATTATAATACAAATTAATTTATTTTGCAGATAAATGGAGAAATTAAGCCCAAAGACTGCAATATCTGAAGATGAAGATCCATTTTAATAAAGTCGGAATCAAAGATGCAATCAACAAGAAAGAGAATGGCTTCAATTGTTGACACAATTTTGGAGTATCTCAAGCACGAAGAGAACAGGATGGATATACAAGAATGACAACTCGAAAGGAGATAGAATGTGCAATCAAGAGTATCAAACTTCTACGATGTTGAAAAGACAAAGAACTTTCTTAAGTGCAGAATCTTGCACATTGTGACAGAGGCCTACCAGAGCTACCCAAGGATTGGAGGAAGCTACAAGGTCATTCAAATGTAGCAAGAATACAAGGGCATGCTAGCTTTCCTACCTGCCAGAGGATGTCATGCAAACTCGAGGAGACACATTCAAAATTTCTAGGAATACAAGGAAACATCAGGGGAATGTTAGTGAGGAATGGAATATTCCTAAGAGAAATATTTTAAAAAGTATTTTATTGTAAAAAGGAATGAAAATTCCTAAAAGTCAAAGTAATTGTAATAAGGAAAAGTCGAATAATATTTCCTCCACCTACTATTTTGTCTTACTCTCCTTGGGAGACGTGTTATATCGTCCTGTAGTGGGAGTAGGTAGAAGATATAAGATTTTAATGTTCAAATGCTTCTAGAAGGAAAATCTCACCGCTTGGTGTTGAGTTAATCTCCACTGTTGATTTTGTAGGCCTTCTCTATAGAAGGCAAGGCATTTTCTTTTTGTAAAGTTAGTAGTTTTTAGTTGGAGCAGATGCTGATATTGTAGGTGCAAAAGGACATAAGCTATTGTAATAAGCATTTAAAGTTAATACAAGTTGAGCATTGAGGGTATGGTGTCTTCTTTGTGTTGCTTTGGTGTTCGCATGGTTTCTATTCTTCAAAGTTAGTTTCAATTCAATGATTTTTTATGGTTAAATGTGAAGATGTGCAATGGATTTCCGGTTCATACCATTTGTATCTTGCTGATGTAAGGTGTAGTGCATGGTTAGTCTGAACACAGTTACAACACTTAGTTCAATTGGGAATGGATGTTTGAATTGCACAATTGTAGGCTATTTGAATGTACATTCACAATCTGAAAATCTTTCGTTCTCCTTAGAAGATCCCACTATTTCTGCAGCACTTATATCCTGGTTAAGCAAAAACTAGTTTTGGTGGGATCCACTTGTCTAAAACATTACCTATAATTGCCATTGTCTTTAGGAACCCTTAGCATAGTCTCTCTAAACCTATCTCTTTTGCTATTTCTTTTGAAGCAGTCAAGTTAGATTAATTAGGTAGAACCATCCACAGTGTGAGAGAATTGCTTCACATTCCAAGTATAATCATGTAAGCCCCCTTGTGAATCTAGCAAATCACATCTTATCCACTAAGTCTATCCACACACAGTCAAGACCTGACATTAGGAACCTTGGGGATCTCTCACTTGATCAGTCCTAATAGCATTTGGGATTCCTTTTTCAAGAGAGTAGGATACACCTCGGTGGATCTTATTCTGTGTTGGTGGGGTGCAAAACCCCCATTAACAATTTGGGCATTGGATTTGACTAGGAGTTTGGACGTCATATTATGAATAGTTTTAACTCAAGGTTCCTGATTACCATTTGATGGTTTTGTGTATTGCTTCCCCTATTTATTGGGTACTTGGGATGAAGGTTCCATAGTTTTTGCAAGTATTGTTATGGTATCAAACTATCTCTAGATTTGTATGTTGATATAATCTCATGTGAAGGCATGACTTTATATTTATATTGTAACCCCTCTTTGTGTTGATCACATGTAAGTTGGCTTTTATTCAAAATAGTTTTCTCAGTTTATATGTTTTGTTATAATTATCTGTTCATTCTTTTAATGTTCAAAACTATATATCTTTTCTATTTATACACCTCTCCTCTCAGATTAATTGTGAAAGTTTTGACCAGGTTCCTTTTTGAAAAAAAAGACAACTTTATGAAATTAAAAGTTTGAAAGAAGAAAAAAGCTATCAAGATACAATGTGCAAAAGTGAAGGTGAAATTCGCAAAGAAGATGAAGAGATCCAATGCATTAGAACAAAACTGTTAAAAATTAGCAACAAAGAGAAGGACCTCAGAAAAATTTAGCAAAGGTGTTACAGTTTCTATTGAAGCAAAACAAGATGAAGCATCTAGACCTTGGGTACAAATAGAAATGCTTTGGAAAAAGGAAATAATTCAACCAAAGATGACCCATATTGAGCCTACATTGTTTTTAAAGTCAACAAAATATCCACTGTGATCCTAACTACACTTGATACCAACATCACATTTATTTAAATTTCTTGTAGGCTTGCTCTTATGTATTAAACAGACTTGATGTTGCATTATGCACCTCAGGCTCAAATAAACAAAAACAGATTTGTAGTCATTTTGATTGCCCAATACTTACGAATAAGAACAGTGCCTAGAACAGCTGATATCTTCCCCTGAATTGTAACTAGACCTGCTTTGCCTGCATCTTGTAGTTCTTTTATTCCTTCCTTCTCAAATGTACCTGCAGAAAAGAAGAAGTCAGCACCAACATAAATTCTGCTTAAATGTGCATCCAATGTTTGGAACTTAAGTCATATGCCAAAAGTTCACCCCTGTTAGATAATACAAAACTTCTTTTCCTACCAGGTTCCACCGATTGGAGGCCTGAGGTAATATAGGCAAGGTTTTGATATCCTGCTTCTTCTAACTTCTTTGCTGCAACACCTGATCTGGAAAGTATGTTGAAAAAGAATATGAGGAATGAAAGTAAATTCCAAAAATAACTCACAAATGTAAAATAAATTTCTTGAGTAGCATTAGATGTATAACTCTTAGTCACAGGAATAGGTTATCGATCCCCTTCATTGTGTTCTGTGATGAGTTACATCAGACCCTGAAATTCAATTCACTCTTTGATTCAGAATTTAAATAGGAATTTATGATGTTCTATGCTTCTTTCAACGTATATAAAAACATTTACAATGGTTAGTAACTGAAGTGGGGGCATTTTGTAAATTGATCTGTGCAAGGAAAGAAGGTTCAAATTCTCACCACATTAGAACAAATGTTAAAATCTGTAAAACAGATAATAAGTTATAACCCAAGATCTAGGGCAGGAAATAGAAACAATAAACTGCAAAACAAATGATCTAAAATCAAATAGCATTGTTTAGTTGGTATCCAACAGGAGAAATACAAATATTCCAAAAGCAAAATAGCATTAGGAGAACTGAAAAGCATGAAACTACATAGAATGTGTAAACATAAGCTAGGAGAGTGAGTATATATAGACTCAGTGAGAGGGACGAGGTGGCGAGTATGAAAAGATGGGTCTTAACAAAAGAAGCTTGATGAGGTACCCATGTGCATAGAGATTACCTGAAAGAGAATAATCCCCCTTCAAGAAAAGCGAGAATAAACCTCCCCAAATTGAGAGATAAAGTAACTTAGGCTCAAACCTTTGATCAGCACTCAGTGCTTGCTAACATTTTTATTATATTCCCATGACCCTGGTGAAACAGTAAAGGAGAGACCAGATCAATAGATATATCATTTACGGTGATAAAAGAGTCAACGAGAAAAAATATAGATAAACAAGAAAAAAACATTATGTTTAGCAGCAGGAACCTCTAGGTCCTAGCCTCGTGAGAAGAGGTTTGGAACCTAAGGGATTGCATTTTGAGGGGGGAATCCTAAAGGGATCTCCAAAGAGATGCAACCAATAAAAGGACAAGAAAAATCCATAAGGATTGAATAAAAAGATTAATGATATATCAAATGAAAACAACTCATGGCAAAAGAAGATAAAAAGAAGCTAAGAGAGATTTGAGAAAAATAAGAAATGGAATTGAGCATGGAAGAGAAAATATTGAAATAACTCCACAAGAGGTAGGGATATAAGATGCTACCCCTGTTGTGCACTAAAAATTCTTGTGCCTTCTTTCAAGTATAATTAACTGGCATTATGTTCAACAGTTGACATGCCTAATAGTGACAAGTTTCTGATTTCTTTTCCAAGTTATAGTGCCAAGCAATTTAATATGATGGTTTGAATACAAAGTTTCAGATTGTGTGGAGGAATAATATTGCAACTTTACTAGTACAGGTTTGAAAATCCATAAGCATATTGAAATGCTACAGAAATTCCATTAATCTGAAACTAATTTCTGCACATCTTTGGACATGATTACTTGAGCACTAGTTCATTAACCAGAAATGCTTATCAAAAGATCTTCAATCACTGCTGACAGTACTATTAATTCACAGAGCTAAAACAGAGACTAACAAGCAATCTGACCTTAAAGAGTCGCAAACAACCAATTCTGAATTGTTGATGAAGACGTTAACTTATTCATAGAACAACCCATGATCTTTCAGCATTCAGAAACATTAGAAATGTTCCATGTATATGAAACAGAGAATGGGTATTAACAGAAGCAGTCAAATCAACTCGATACACAACCTTCAATATTTGAATAGCAGCAAAGCAAGAGATATCTGGAATATGCACAAAATCTTTCTTTTGTTCAGCCCCAAAATGAGAACCTTACTGATGTCTCTCAGCCTCTCAATTCAAATTCCCAGGTACATTTGAGCAGCCAAGAGTATGGGAGTTTCCAACCAACGACCAACATTAACTATATATGATTTCCACGTCTACAGATGGGTATTATTGTCAAGAAAAAATTACTTCCAATCTAGAATCCAACTTCTATGCCTGAACAAATAAGAATTCACCACTGCACAATGGGTCACAATATCATGCCAAAGTATCCATCCACAATATCATGGAATAGATAGTATTGTTGATGTGATTTTTGTTCCACTACAACATGCAAAATCAAACTCCTAGTACCCCAAATGAAATACCAAGTTTCCAACTCTCTCTTGAATAAGGATGCTCATATGCTAAACAATGTATATGGATTGTATGATCAAATGAGACAACCTCAAGGTTCTTTCTTTAGTGTGGACTTTAACTCAATTGTAATGATGAGATATGTTGGTTATCACAAAGGGACTTACGTTGTTCAATCAATGGATATCAACTACTTCAACTTACTTCCAACCAAACAAATTGCAAGGAGAAAGGGTTTAGAAATTCTATCTAACTCTAAGAATGTAAGACAACATTGATGATGGGGTGAGCCTCTAACCAGTCCTTTCTTTGTCGTGTCAACTAGGCATAGGAGGGTGTTATCTCCTAAGGATGCGAGAATGGTTTTCACATTGTCAATACTCATTCAAATACCCTATGAGGGCGCAATTTAAATAAACATTTCCAATAGAAGTTAAACACTTGCAATTTAGGCCCAGACTAACCTTGCATTGTTACTTGCAATCAGCAAGTACCAAAAAGTATGGACACTAGCTCCACCATTAATCACCATTCAACGATATCTTCCATCCATATACTTCTACTCAACATGAAATCCAATCTACATGAGGAATTGAAGAAACCATGCAATACTCCAAAGTAAAACAAGTAATCCGCCAAGAAGACCAACAATGAATCAACAATTACTTTGATAGCATTGTGGCAACAATTTCTAACAAGTCTCCTCCTACTCTACTCTAAAACTAATTCTAATCTCCTCTCTAATGAGTTACAAATGAGAAGGCCTTGGCCTTCTATAGTAGTCCCCAATACAATGAGTGGCCAAGATTGATTTGAAATCAAGGGCCAAGATTAATCCAACACAACCCTAATTAGGGTTTCCATAACCACTGCTAACAAATATTTAATGCCCACCAATTACAATTAAGCACCACCTCGTGGGCCAATTAGAAAATTACATTGTTCTCGTGGGCCAATGAGAAAAGAGATTAGGTAGAAGCTTGCAAGAGAAGACACCCATCAATGAGCCAATGATAAAATGCCACATGTGCTTACAACAAATCTTCCTTTAGAAGATAATTTTCTTTGACTTTTCCTCTTTCGGCACATTCAATGAATCTGGACATAATATTATAAAGCTCCCCCTACTAGGACAATTGGCACATTCTCATTAGTTGAAGAAATGGGTGCCACCTAAGCATGTTTATCTTATAGGCTTAATAAATACCCCTTGATGATGTGAAATCATTGTTAAGCCTTCAATTGTGATGGCTCATATTCTCCAATAGTTTCATCTTCATGAATTTTCCTCATCTTCCTTGTTTTTGGAAATCTTCTCTTCGAATGGTTCTTGTCTTGAATCTTGCCTTCTTGTGATGACTTGAAATCTTGATGATGTCTTGATCTTGGTCTTGTACTTGTTGTAGTGATACAAGTGTGGAATGTAGTTGGATTATCCAATTGAACTTGACCTTGATCCTCAATTTGTGGCCCGCTAGTGCATGAAACCTTCATGTTGATATCTTCACCATAGTCTAGCCCTGCTACTTTGCAAAACAACATCCTTTTGTCAAATATTTCACATTTTTCCAACCAAAAGCTATTACTAAAAAAAGTTCAAGTTCTTTGATAAAGATACTCCCTATGAATACAAACTAAAACGCAAGATTGAAAACCTCTAAAAACCTGATTACATAATGATAACAAAATCATTTTATGATGTCAACATAATGAATTGACCTTCTCACTATAGAACCAAGATCAAGATGCCATTAATGCTAAAGGTCATTATCTAAATCTAAAGCATTGCTATTGGATTTTCACTATATGAACCCACTCTATTATACAATTCTAAATTTCGAACTTTAAGCATCTTAAGAAAAAATCTGATTACAACGAAAAGATCAGAGTAACGAGAATCGCTTAGAAATCGCGTGAATCGCCGGTTTGGCGATTCGATTCGGGCTTCCCAATTTGTTTTGAATCGTTGAACCAGATCGGCGATTTCATCGCCATGAATTGCCGATTCAGCGATTCATCCAAAAAATCGCCAAAATCGCCTGCATGAATCACAAAAAATCGGCCCGCGTGGCTTGATAAAAAGTCAAGTCAAATTTTACAAAAATCACATCTTTTTTTAATGTTTTTTTTGTCATTCCTCTTTGTTTTAACCCTAAAGGGCCTTCTAATTGTTTAGCATGAGTAGACGAGAGGAAAAGTGAGAGAGAAGAAGAGAAAAGAAAAACAACAGGTTTGCAACCAGCAAGAAGGAAGAGCACCAAAGAGATCAAAAATCCATTTGGAGAGGCCATAAGATTGCATTGGGAGCATTAAGGAGTCAATAGAAAATGTTAGGGCCCACAACCCCAAAACTTCAGAAAATTGTCATCTATATTTAGAGTCAGCCAAGCAGCGCCTCTGGATGTGAGCGTAGTTGGTCCATGTTCGAGCATATCCACTCGAAGAGGAGAAATAGGTTGTCTGTGCAGAGGTTGAATGATCTTGTCTTTGTTCATTACAACCTCCGTCTTAGGATCAGACAGATTTTGGGCGCTGACTCCTCTCCGATCATTCTGGAGGAGATTGATCTAGAATCAGAGTGGTCCACTGAGGCTGTGGATTCGGTCTTCACTGAGGCAAACCATGAGTGGGTTGACCCGGTAGATAGAGAGGCTGAGGCTGTGGCCATGGCAGAGGAGGCGGCTAGAGAACGTTTAGGCACTGGCAGACGCACACGCGCACGCATAGACACAGGGCCTAGTGATGTTGTTCGTGAGCCCATCTTACATGCAGGGGCTATGTGATGGGGAGCTCTAACTTCTAAGAGCTTTCTTGCCCTTTCTAAGACCCTTTCTTTGGTCTTCTTAGGATTTCTATCACTACCCTAACCAGAGGACAACTCTATGATCCCCTATCTCCTTTAGAACTCTCCACCAACTTCAAACTCCCTCCAAGTCCTCCATTCAACTATGCACCCTTAGGCTTATTCTAGCCTAAGTCTCTCCAATCTGACGTTGGCAATAGGAATGGGATTCTTGACCATTCCTAGGTCACTTACAACTAGTTTTCATCCACTTTGGTGGATCCCTCCATTAGGTTTCAAACGGGTTCCTAGTTTTTAGATTTTGAGGCCTTGTAGCCTTTTTGGTCAATTAGGCCTCCTAGGAACTAGTCTTCTTGGATTTCTTCACAGATCCCCTTAACAACCCTCCAAATCAACTATGGATTCTTTGTAGGTCTATCCTAGGCACTAGGATTTTCAAGGTTTTAGACCCCCACTCTGTCTGTACACTGGTTTTTCACCAAACCCCTATTTTTAAGGGTTTTAGGAGCATGTTTATTAGTCTGGTTCCTTTGTCTTCAATGGCTGCTCTAAGCAACTCCCCCAATCTTCTCCTTGCATACAATAATCAAGGACACACTCCTCCACATGCTCCCACCATTGATTGGTTCAATCCAATCCTTTTAGCATATTTCCATGCTACTGTTCTACACAAGCCACTAACCAGAATGCCACTACACTCGCCTAGGGCCTGTTGGCAAAAATAGCTCCCCTGCAAGAAACAACTCCACAAACCATATATACACTATATACAAGGTCCCCTACTTGATCCCAAGTGGCCATAGCTTTCCAACCACGGGAAGTCAAGTGGGGTGTAGAATGGTTAACAATACAAAATATGCAGAAGGATACATTAAGCATTCACAGATACCATCCAACCAATTACCAATAATTAACTAACTACCAATATCAATGAAAGATACAAAGTACCATACCAAAATACTAGATTGGCGAGGAAGTGTTTATTCTATTTATTATTACAAGAAAAACCAACAACTCCATACAATAAACCAAACACATATATATAATAGTCAGTTGGTTGGGGAAACCAACGGACGCACCTCCTCGCTCCTAACTACCCTCTCGACAACCATAATTAAGTCTTAATACAAAATGACTTTATTTCCTACTACATATATCCCCCAAAAAAAATTTGTCGTCTTCCAGACGACTGTACAAAAGAAAATCAGACTTGAGAGTTGGGTTGTGAAGACATCCCTGGACTCCGAGCTTGTTCCCGGAAGCGTAGGAGATCTCGTTCAGCCGCCTTCTGCTTAGCCCGAACTCCCTGCAGCACCCGTAACGTGTCCATCTTTTTGGCTTCAGCTGCTGCTAACTTCTCTTCTAGTTCCGCTCGCTCTGTCTTCCATTGTGTTTCCCTCGTGGCTTTTTCCTCTTCCCAATCCTTCTTCATCTGATTAGTCAGTTCTTTTTCTTCCTGTAGCTGCAAGAATGTCCTCCTGAAGGCCACCTCTATTTCTCGGAGTGTGTTCAAGAGGGGTGGCTGCTCCTGTTCCTACACTATGATGCCTGGGGCTGCCCAAATTCTAGCTACTTCATTTTTTTTGTACCCACTCTTGTAGAGTAGGCCCCAATCTGTGTGGCACTCCCCCTTCATGAATATTGCTAAAGATTCTACGGCTCTGACTATTACTTCCATGTTCTGACTCTTAGCTTCCTGAATGATGTCCTTCATGGTATGTTCCATCTCTTGCAACTCTTTGAGAAGCCTTGTTGCTTTATCCTCCAATGAGATCCTTCCTGTACCTTGCCCTGCCATGGTGTGCTATATCCCCATTGTGTTCTCTCCTTCTGTTTCCCTTGGTGGTGGTGAGGTGGTGATGGTGAGGGTGGCAATGCCATCCCAACTTCCTCCAACAATCTATCTGCTTCTTCTAATACGGTGTCTTCTCCAACCTCATTCTGTATGTCTTTTTTGTCCTCCATAGCCTGAACCACCAAGGCCACTGGGTGTGCCACTTCTATCCCTAGGGGTGTGTGGACTCTAATCTTGTGTCCACCTGTTTGCTGCCCCCTTAGGTCTATGACCTTAGTACGCGCCTGCTGGTCTGTTGGAGTGAGATTAGCTACTCCAGGCAAGGTGAGTCTAGTGGCTCCCCATTTAGGGATCCTCTGTTGTCCGCCTCCTGCTTCTTGAGTGCTCGGATTCCCTACTTTTAAATGGCTGTCCCCTCCTTCCGTACTTGGAATAGTACGGCCTCCTTCCGTACTCGGAGTGGTACGGCCTCCTTCCTTCTCAATAGTTTGAATCTCTGCGTATTTTGGTATGCTTCCTGGCAGTGGGCCCTCCCCCTGAGGTAAAAAGGTGACATCTCTCGGTGTGCCCTTTAAGTGGCTGAATCTGATTTCCTTGTCTGCTGAGTCTGAGGAGGTATGCTCATCTTCTGAACTATCATTACCCACCTCATCGCCAACCTCCTCCTGGCTTGATCCTTCACTATGCACTGGTTGGTGTACCTGTCTGGGTTTCTTTGTCCTGGGTTCTCCTCCTCCTATCTCGAAAGTATCTAAGTGCAACCAGTATGTCATGGCTGGTTTATACGGTTCCACCCTATTGGCTGGAATCAGCCCTCCTCTCTGATCAGCAACCACCTGCGTACGGACAACTTCCAAAAATAGTGCTATGGCATGATGAGGCATATAAAATACCTTATGTTTTAATTCCATGAATTCATGCAATCTTTCTGAAAGGAACTGTGCCCAATTGTATATCTGTCCCCGGTTCAACCCATCCACTATTGGTAGCATCCAGATGGTTATATCGGATGTGCGGCTGCCAGCCGTGAGTTTACTCTTCACCAAGTCCACAATGCAACGCCATTCTTCGTTGGCTATAAAAATTTTCTTCAGGCCTCTACTGTTCTGCTTGTTGAGAATGCTTCCTCACTGCTGTTTGGTGAGATCTTTCATGCACATTTAGTCCAACCATTTCTTCTTTTCTTCGTTTGACATTGGGGTTTTAGTGAGTTCCTGTCCCCGGTTAGGTATTCCAAATACCTTGCTTATTTCCTTAGCAGAGTAGGAAATGGTTATAGTTTGATGAGAATATCGGATTACCGATTTGTGAGCCTGCCTATCATACCCAGCCACCATAGTGCGCAATATCGGTTCAAATTCTTTTAAATAAAAAATAGGCATAAAAATGATTTTGTCTACCTCTGCTTTCTGTAAAGCTCCCTTCAGGGTGTGCTGCTCTTCTGCATTCTCCCACCAGGCACGACATCCACTACCGATTACGCTCTCAAAGCTGATATTGGCAGCCGTAATTCTTTCCATGCTCTTTCCTTTATCCTTCTTGCTTGTCATTTTCGTTACCTTCCTCACCTGTAATGCTGGATTCTTTTGCTTGGAATCAATAACTTTTCCCTTACTCGGGTTCCCCACACTTATCTTTACCATCTTCGTTTTTAGAGCCAACCCTTGTATGCTTTAATTACTAACTGTCTTGCAACCGTTTCTCGGTTCCGTGCCCCCTTCCACCTGCCGTCCATACGGCGTACGACCTATATTAGGTTTGTACCGGCTTGCAACCTCCGTACAGTGTACGGCTTCAGTACGGCAATCTTCTTCCTTCAGCCATCCATACGTTGTACGGTCAGACTCTAAGCACGACCTTCTTTGCCCTCCAGTCACTGTACGACATATGGCCTTAGTACGGCCTGGTTGCTGTCCGTACGGTGTACGACGTACTTCCAACCCGTACGGCCCCCAAATCTCTGCACCTTTCGTACGTCGTACGGCCTCCTCTTGGACTATATCATCCGTACGGCGTACGGCCTGTCTTCCTTCCGTACGGCCTTCTTCCTGCTGCTGTCGTACGGCTTCCACCAGTGCTCACCGTACAGTGTATTGCTTGTCTTATGTCCGTACGGCGTACGGCCTGGTTCTTGTCTGTACGTTCTTCTTGGATCCGCCTCTTCACCGCCACTTCCTTCTCCTTGCTCACGGCTGCAATTTGTGTCCTCCCACTTCCTTCTGTTTGAGCTAAATATAATGCCCCACTTGAGTCTTTTATAAGGCTCATTGATGTTAGGGTTTTCTTCTATTATCTCTCCCTTTGACTTTTCCATGCCTTTTTCTTTTCTTTCTTTTATTATGTCTAAGTGACATATGGGATGTATTTCTATTCTTTTATTATACAGCCTTAGTTTGGATCCATTTACCAAGTCTTTTAAGGGATTATCATCCAATGTGGATAACTTTATAGCTCCATTCTCCCTTACCTCTACAACTTTATAGGGTCCCAACCAGCGTACCTTGAACTTGCCTGGCTTAATTTCATTTTTCCCATTGTACTTGAGTACCAATTGGCCAGGTTCAAACTTCATTTTCTTTAAGTGTTTGTCATGCCAGAATTTTTGTCGCTCTTGTGCCACCTGGGTGGCCCATTGGGCAAATGTCCTCCTTTCTTCCAATTTCATTAAAGTACTCAGTCTTTCCTTTAGACTCTCTATATCTCCGAGTCTCTGCTCAACTGCTATCCTCAAGCTCGGCACTCCATATTCCATAGGCATTACGGCTTCTTGCCCAAACATTAAGTGGGTGTGTGCCCAGTAGTGGCTTTGTAAGTGGTCCTATACGCCCACAAAACTGTTGGTAGTCTTTCTCCCCACTCTCCTTTTTCTACTCCGCAAGTCTTATACAAGATTGATACTAATACTTTGTTTGTGGCCTCTGCTTGGCCATTCGCCCTTGGATAGTACGGGCTCAAAAATGAGTGA
>MU228384.1:282577-306505 GCA_018584345.1 Thuja plicata | reverse complement strand
ACAGAGATAGTAAACAAATGGCTTGAAGGATACTTGCGGAACTACGTGACAGGGCAACAAATGGCTTGGGTGAAATGGTTACACCTAGGGGAATTTTGCTACAACACCACACATCATATGTCAATCGAAATGAGTCCGTCCAAAGCACTCTACGGTTATGAAGCCATCTACTTCATGAATTTAATTCTTTCCGACAGCCATGTCCCAAGGGCTAAAGATTTGATCCAAGAAAATGTGGATCTAATGAACTCCTTGAAAGAGAACTTGCAGCGTGCCCAGAATCAACAAAAACTTTATGCAGATCAGCGCAGGACTGAAAGGAGTTTTGAGGTCGATGATATGGTCTACGTAAGGCTACAGCCATACCGTCAGTCATCGCTTAAAGGGAATGGAGCAGAAAAATTAAAGCCTAAATTCTACGGGCCATTCCGAGTCACCGACAAAATCGGAGAGGTCGCTTATGAGCTCGAGTTACCCCCGGGAAGCAGAATTCATAACATTTTCCATGTGTCATGCCTAAAAAAAGCGATTGGACAGCAGATTACTCCATCTAAGGAGTTGCCGCCACTTGACGATGAAGGGAAACTCATCCTTGAACCTGAGACGGTGCTTGATGTGAGGGAGAAGCGGCTGAGGAACAAGATCATTCCAGAGTACTTGGTGAAATGGAAGAACCTTCCGGTTGAAGACGCTACCTGGGAAGGGGTTGAAATTTTTGAACATCCGAGTGTAAGGTTGCTTGAGGACAAGCAACCATCTGAGGGAAGGGACTGTAATATCCCCGATTGAGCTGGGCCGACCCAGCCAGTGTTTTTTTTTTAGATTTAATTTTTTTTCTAGGTGGCCGACTTGGTTGGCGCCAAACTCTTTTATTTGATCTTGAACTTTGTTTTGTGGCCGACATTGGGAGGCCTTAGGATGGTATTTATGGTTGCTAGTGTTTTCATTTTGGAAGGAAGAAAGAAGAAAGGAAAAACGTTCTGTTTGGCCTGAGAGCGTAGCTGCTCAGCCTCAGTACTCAGGGTGCATAGCCTCTCCTAAGCCAAATTCGTTAATTATCTGCAAATTCTCATTCTAAATAATTTGCTAATAACTCTGGGTGTTTACAATGATCCCTAGTTAGTCGTAACTGTAAAAATCTCTCTTTAATCGCACTGCCAAGGTTGATTGTTACAATTCCTGCCCTAGCACATTTCACCAAACCTCTTTGCAATGATAAATTTCTCCATCATTGTAATAATCTTCGATTACAAACCATTAAAGGGTTTGATGTAAACTCCCCAAGTAAAGCTTAAGGGGGGGTGTTATGAAGTAACCTTACGATAAAGATTAATTTCTTTTACTTAGTTACTTGTAGGAATATTTCTAAGGAATCCCTATAAGTGTTTTGTCTTATTTGAATCCACACATATGTGAGAGTGACTCTTTAAGTATTCCTAACATGTGAAATATTTGAGTTTAGGAGTAGATTCCTTCGTATGAGGATCTTGACACTTTGCACACACATGGGATGATAGGTGGCATGCATAGATTGGGGAGTTGTTGCATTGCAACTCCTCTCTCACCTCTATTTATTTGAAGCACTTCTCTCATTCTTCTTGTGAAGCATTTTATGCTCTCTCTCTCTCTCTCTCTCTCTCTCTCTGTATATTCCTGCGCTTTATGCCCTCTTCACGGTATTGGGGTCTTTTTCTTTTCTTTTTTCACCATATAAAATCTTGTGTCTCCTCTTCATTATTTGGTGGGCTTGCCCTTGGTTCTCTTTTAATGATAATATTTCTCTTCAAACATCTGCTCTTGGATTAGTTGTTCCTTTATTTCATTTATCTTCCTTCCAATTTTTAAGTGGCAAAATGCCTTGCAGCTTGGGGACTGCCTAGCAGTCCCCTCAAACATCTCCAGGACAGGCAAGCATCCCCTCCCTTTTCCAAGACATTTCCCACATTTTTGGTGACTTGGCAAGTTGAGGGGATGGCAAGGGAGCGTCCCTGAAATGTCATGGGGGACAGGGATGTGGGCTCTAGTGGTGGGGACATGTCTCCGTGGAAGCTTGATGATTGGGGATTATTAACTATCCACTCATAAGGACATTTGGACCAAGAAGATATAGCAAAACAGCTACAAAGAACAAAAAGAAAGATGTAGCAACACAACAAGCATTTTAAACAAAATAATTGCCCTCATATATGGCAATCTAACAAATGTGATGAAGAAATGAAGGAAAACAATTGGATAATTACAATGTGATTTGAAAGGAAAATAAAATGTTGGCATTCCTATGCAGAAGAAGCAAAAGGGAAACGAGGGTAGTGAGAGAGGGGCAGCAAAAGAGTGTGGAATAAAGGCTAAGAAGAAACCATTTGCAGAGAATGTTGGTAGACTCCAAAAGAAACCCTTTGAACATTTACTGAAGAAAGGAGAAACCAAGTAAACATTCTGGGCATTGAGTAACCCATTCGGTATTTTTTGTATCTCATGAGACTAGGCTCTTTTCAGCCCATTATAAGCCTCGAACGTAGATTTTAGATAATTTAATGAAGGTAGAATTATTTTGCTTCTGCTTGCCATGTGTTTTCATAGGTGTTGTATGTGGCTTCTAGGTTTAGGTTGTCTTTCATTGGACCTCCTTGCCTAGACTGCATCACTTACCATCTATATGCGTCAAATCAGTAAATTTACTCGATAAAACATGCAAAAATGATTTCGATTTGAAAAAAAGGTATAGAGGTACAGGCAAGCCCACTGCTAATTCAATCTTCAAGAGATCATTATTACTCTCATCTGCAATTTGAATTTTCAAAATACATACATTGAATATCCTCCAATCCTTTGGATTACAAACATGAGGGCTGCAAATGTATTCACCTTGTGCATAATTATAATTGTATATCAGGTTTAATAATCAAAGATACAAACAACTAAGGCGAAGGAATACTCAAATTTAGACAACAAAATACCCTTCTGAATTCTATAGAATATTTCTTACGATAATATTTATCAATGTAAAACAAGCCATCAAACGATAATGAATAATATATTACATCAATATATTAAAAAGAAAAAAAAGAAAAAAAATTAGAGAGAAACTAATTTTAAGTATCTATAAACATGTCATTAGTTGATAATTATGGAAGCTTCTTGACAGGTGTCCTAAATTGATTTGTAATTATGGTTCTTTGCTCCCATTACTGACACTGTGGCATTATTTATATCCACTCACGTGTGACTCAATCATGCTCCCCTATTACTTATTATTTGCCGCTGGACAAAAATCCTAGAACTGGAGTAAAAATCTAACAAAAATTATGGAATGTAATTAAAAACTCCAAATGCCACACTGACCTCAGGCCTTCCTGACAGACCAATAATAGTTTAGTATCTGCTGGAAATTGCTGCTGTACGACAGGGACAAAATCAGAATTGGTTTTAGTGAATGGCAATCCATAAAAGAGTCCAGCAAAGTTATTGTGCATTGTGCGTTTAAAAATTGTACCTGCAGTTTACATACTTTGGTGAGAACTAAATAAAACTTATAATGCAGAACTCATCTGATGGTGAAAGTAAGCTAATGTAACAATTCTCCCTAGTAAGCATGCTCAATTTTTCATGAACCTTGGAGCACGAACTTCAAACTGCTGATTGTATTGTTCCTTTATACCCATTTATAATCTATACACAATTAAGCCTGATTATACCCCATTCAAATATATACTGACTGGTGAAATGATGTCTAATTAACATAAACAAAAGCTCTTCAGTATCATTAAAATCTTCAGAATTTCTTATGCAATATGAGAGATAATCTAAGTACTACACAGTACCTTTGGTCTATTTAGTAGAACATTTCAAGTCAAAGAGTGAAGTGAAGACAAACAATTTGGAACCATGGGAGTTTTGAGATGATGCCTTTGTCTGGCTACGCCTGATGATATATATTGCAGTTTTTTGCATAATCTTTTTCCTAATATCTATTGCTTCCACATGCCTCATGCATCAATCTTATAGGACTGTTATATCTTCCATCTTGAGAAGCCTCCAACTAAGACAGATGATTAATTTGATTCTCAGGCCCATCCATACAACAAATGAACCTAGAAGAATCATCTGAATCACACACCTCAAACATCCAATTTTGCTGGAAATTCATTATGCAAGGCAGTCATCTGCACAAAATACTTTTCCTCCTATCACAGATGACAACATTTCTAACATTCCCACTACTATATCTGGTCCATTATTTTGTCAGGAGTGGTCTATCTTTTCTCCCAATCTAGAATAGAAACAAATGAAATATTAAACAATGTCCACCAATTTCTAAAGGATTAGGGTGAAAGAAATCAAAGAAAAGATTGGATATTGCTAAAGTAACTCCAGAAGTTCTAGAAGTGGAGAAAACAAAAGTAAATAATCCTTACATGATAACATAGAAAACTCTATATGGTGTAAGTTGAATAAATGAAGTGATTAGTTATAATGTTCTTTATAAGCAATCAATTCCAAAGGGATTCATGTCAGTTGTTGGAATGGCAATGATAGCATCGCTCTATAAGCTAACCTCTGAATGACTGTTATACATCATAGAGATCAGAATTTCACATTCTTTAAGAATGAAAGGCATTTCTAGGAAGAAACTGGGTCAGTTTTGTTAGCAAAACAAGGTGTAGAACTAAATTGCTTATTATTTCAAAGTCTAGAGACAGAAATCTACTTAGGTACAGCTCATTTACCCGCTCAGTTGAAATTGTTCTCAAACCTCACCCTTATATTGAATTGAAATGGCCAAAGAACTCTTTGCATTGCCAACCATCCCACATCTCCTGGTGAATAAGTCACGTAAAATAAAATCCTCCCTCAAATCCATGTCATATGGTCTAGAAATGTGTTGCTCTCTAAGCAGGTGGTTATCAATCTCACTTCATAGAATAAGAGAGACATTCCTGGGAAGAAATTGTGTGATTTTTGTTTGCGTCATATATACAAATTGCTGATCATTTATAAAGTCTACATATAGAAATCTTCCTAGGTTTAAACTCATTTACCTCATCAATTGAAATCTGTGTAACCCGAACACGCATCCCCACCTCTGAAAACCTCATCCCCATGTTGGAAATGATCCAGGGACTCGAGGATGGCTAGGGAGGCATCCTCCCCCTCTCCATTCCCCAGAATCTGAAGATTTCCTAGAAACGTACCCGAAATGTGAGGACTTTGCCTGGTCATGCTAAGAGTGGATAGGGACATCTCTCGATTGTCCCGGGGATGACCAAGCGTCCCCAGCATGAGAAGGCATTTTTTCATAAAAAAAACTCACATTTCCTTTTAAAAAACACTATTTTTTATGCAATGCCCCCCCCTCACCCTCTATAAGTTCGCCCTAATACTACATAGGCATTTTTTTTACTCATTTGACCATTTGTTTGATAGCAAAAAAGTGGAGCACCAGCAAGAGGATTTGAAGGAAGCCATTGAAAGAGGAGAAGCAGCAACTGCAAGAGATAGAAGAAAAAGAGGAAAAATATCTTGCTTGAAGCTTGAAATAGTTAAGTTTCATCCTTCCATTCCTTTGTTTCCATTTTTTTTCAAATCTTGAAGCTCGAAATGTCTGATTTTTTTTTTTGCATTTTTTCAGTTTAAGGTTGCATTCAATCTCAAAAAAATGAGCAGCAGTGAGGGTGGTAGTAGTAGTGAGGGTGAAGTGGAAGTGGGTGGTGGAAATAGAGGTCTAAGTGTTGAGGCTAGTAGTGGACAGCAAGCCAAATTGTTTAAGTGCCCTTCAACAATCATGAAAACTTATGCAAAGGGCCCTTTCAACAAGAAAAATCCTTTTCTCCGATTTGTTACACCTAAGGATCCGAAGAGAAAAGTTCAAGGTGGAGTAGGGTGTGGGATTGTCATGTTTGCTTGACCGATTTTAGAGGCAGCTACACAAGGTTATGGTCTCATTTTTTGGGTGTTGCATGCCATGGAGTTAAAGCTTGTCCAGAACTAACAAAAGAGGAGAGGAAAGAGTGCCATAGATTGCACAGAGTCTGAAATGGGGAAAGAAGGTGTGGCAATGTCGGCACCTTCTGTTGCAACTGTACAATTATCTATGCGTATGTCATCCACTATTGGTAGTAGTCATGTTGGCACAAGAGGAAAGAGGAAGGTGGGTGGTGGTGACAAGCAAGGGTCAATTGAAGCTATGTTTAATGTGCAAGAAGCTACAAAGTCTTCCATTGCCAAATTCTATTTTGCTCATGCCATCCCATTTCATGTGGCCCGTCACTCTTATTTCAAAAAAATGGTTAGAGATATAGCCGATATCGGTCCTTCATTCATAGATCTTGGAGATCATAAAGCTACAAGCTTCCCTCTGAGACAAAGAGTATTCCAAGGTATTCTGAGGTGAATGTGCTAATGGAAGATATGAGACGAACCTGGATAAGGACAGGTTGCTCTATTGTGATGGATGGGTGGACTGATCTTAGACATGGGTCAGTCATCAATATTATTGTCACATCCCCTGTTGGTTCTTATTTATCAAAGCCTTGGATTGTTCAGGGAAGCGTATGTAATGTCCCTGTTTTTAGGCACATGGGATTAGCTTATTTCTGTGACCCTCGTAGGCTAATCGGGATGTTGGAGGGGGTCGTGTGGCAGAGCCAATGGTCAGTTTCCACTCTGGAGGTTTGTGATGCCAGGATTGCTCTTTGTTTGGGTCAGATTGATAGACTTACTATTTATAATAAGTGTTTATTTTGGATGTTCGTCATGATTGCTATTTTTAGCAGGGTGCCCGTGCATTGGTATCAATGGAGTTGTGGAGTCAGTTGCAGAGTTTCCAGTTTGAGGGACTTACTATTTATAGTAAGTCTATTTTTGGCTAGTTACTATTTTTGGATGACACTTAGGAACACAGGTTCAGTTTATACTCCTGTTCTTGATGATTGGAGTTATTTGTGTATGATTATTTAATTAAGTTTACTTCGTTAAATAATCATTATTTGCCTAAGTCAATAATTAATTATATGAGCTCATTAAAAGGTTATATTATATGAAGTCAAAATGGAGTTGTGAGCTTATATTATAAAGTGTGCTTTTAAGTGAAAAGTGTGAAGTTGAAGTTAGGGATCGATTTGTAAAGAAGACATTATAAAGGCTTCTTGGATGAAATCAATTTCTTTATGCTATTCATTCATTCTTGTTTGGTTCGAAATATGGAGACAAGGGTTTGGAAAAAAACTTGTTGATTGAATTGGGAATTCAATTCAGTGTTTCAATCACTTTGAACTAGTGAAAGATTCCAGCAAATTGTGAGTGTTTCGTTGAAGACATTACGGCATTGGGAGGAAGAGCTTAGTGCTGCATTTGGTATTTGTGGGAAGTGTTGGACGTTTTAAAGGGAGAGAGTTTGTTGTTTGCTAGACGTGTGCTTGCCATAGCAGCCCGTGGATGTAGGAAGGAGCAGCCGCCTCATCTAGTTAAGTCGTGACTAGCCTAGCGTGAATGGTAAAGAGTTACAGGTTTAATATTACCATTCCTTTATTGGCAACAATTCATGTTTGGTGTAGTTTTTGTTTTCCATACGAATTTGATTAATAATTTCAGATTACAATGGTTAATGGAATGTAATAGCTATGTTGTAGTATGTGTGTGATTTATAACACAATTTCAATAATTTGGTGAAAAACTATATATGTATTGCTGGAAAAATTTCTAAAAATCAGAATTCCAAACTTTAAGAAATTCTTGCAGTCAAATTGAGGGTTAGAGCCAAGCAAGCTTTTTACAGTGGTATCAGAGCAGTTTCCTGCCATCCTATGGGGTGGAATTTATTGGGCTTACTTGTTTGACTTGAGTGATCAGCACTCTTGCTTTAATTGCAATCATGGACAAATACAGGAAATCTGGAAAACATGGGAACCAGTTAGACAGTTTATCTGAGTTAAAGAAAGCAAACAAATGCCTTAGTTAAGGATATGGAGAAACGAAGGCAAACACGGGAAAGATTAAATGCACCACTTTTAGATCCGCAACTGTCAATAAAGCAACAAACTACTTGGTTTCTTTGTTCAAAAGGTCATCTTCACAGGGAAGATATGAGGAAAGACGTGAGTTGTTTACAGGTGAGACATCCAGAAATCTACATGTTGAGTTTTCAGCAGCCACGGATTATGGTGGAGATGTTCATGTTCTTAGTGGATCATCCACTAGTCCTATTCGCACAACTGAGGGTGGAGGGTTTTTGCAGGGACATGTGGATGCGCCTGTCTTGTTGGCAGGTAGTGGTACTGAGTTTCAGCATCTTGAGCCTACCAGAGTTAGTGACACGAATCAGGCTGGTGACATGTCCACTGCCATTGACGACAGTTTTACATCAGTTGGTAGTAGTACCAGCGATACAGGATCTGAGTTTCCGGACAACAGTTCTTTATGTGAGCATGTCGATGATGTCGTGGATAGTGGGAGAGTAGAGGATGTTGTAGATATCACTATGGATTCTGACACCTTGGATGATGGTGTTATTTTTTAGGACTGCGAGGAGTATTTGAGCTCTGGCAGCTCTGATGTTTATGATAGTTGTCGCAGTGTGGAGTCAGTATAGGAGACTACAGTCTTTTCCTGTACTGAGGATGTGAGCATGGAGCTACCCAGTGATGACACTCAGGTTTGGAGTGTTACAAATGAGTCAGGTGACATAGGTTCATGCCACAGTGTAGATGATTCACATGATGACATGGAGTCATGTATGCAGCCAGAGATAGCAGAGGGGTCTCAGATAGACGATGTTTATACTAGCATTGTGGATACCTCGGATGTTGAGTGTGAGGATGATGGGTGTTGCAGTGTGTCTGGTTTTTTATATCAGACATTGGTTGTGGACTTAGTGTTGTCATCCGGTGGTGGTGGGTTCCAGGATCCTTTTCTACAGGGCCTTACAAATGAGGATTGGGAAGCATATGAGTGGCAGGAGTTTGTTTCAACCAGGGCTTCCATTCCTGCAGTTGAAGTGTTTGCAGAGGTACCCAATAGTGATACCTCGTTGGTGGACATGTGAGAGTTTGATAGCGCACATGAGGAGAGTGACTATGAGGTTACTTTTTCGGTGACTCATGAGGATGACTCTACCTGCAGCGAGTCATGCTTGGTTTATCAGACCCTGGGGGAGGACTCTGAGTTGTTAGTGAGTGAAGATGGGACCCAGGATCTGAATTGTCATGTGGTTACAGAGGACAAGGTAGCTAAGGATTGTGATGTCAGATTTAGCAGCAGCTTCCTCGGGGGTAGATGAGGATGAGTCCGACGTCAGTACTCAGTTTGTAGTTGTGTGCTCAAATGACAGTACACAGAGATTCGGTGATCTTGAGGGGAGTTTGTTGGATACAGCTTCCTTCCATAGTGTGGACAGTGCAATTGAGATTGTACCTAGGAGACCCGTTGTGCAGAGACATCATGTGACTAGCCAGTTGATTGTCATGTGGTTACATGTGACTAGCCAGCTTCATTCCTTGCAAAGGCTGTTAGGATTTTGAGATAGGAATATTTACAGTTGGTAGCCGACCTAGATCACCTATTTGAGTGGGGGAGTACGGCATATGAGGCATTGATGGACAGAGAGGAGGTGAGTGAGCTTACTCAAGAGCTCACAGCGACTTCTAAGGCTTTAGAGGGCACTCAGTTGGATCTCCAGGAGTCGCAAGGATGTTTAGTTGAGGTGACTGTGGAGTTGGAGCAGATTCAGTCTTTGCCAACCATAGATCCAGTTCAGTTACATATAGTAGTGGTTGGTGGTGAGTCAGCTTCCAGTTACTAGTGATGGATGTGTTGAGGATATAGTTACAACCATCCTTGAGGCAGATGTAGTAGATGCGAAGGAGGTGAGTGCATCAGTGGACAGCAGAGAGAGTTTTGTGGTATCAGGTTCTCCAGTTGTTAGCATGATGGCAAATGATGCAGATCAGGTTGTCGAGAGTCTTGAGGTAGAAGGATTGGATTCGTTGGAGAGTTGTGTGCCAGTTTTTGACACTACTCCCTTTGATTCACAGGACTTGGACAAGGTATCATCTGGTTTGGAGGCGAGCTCTCATGATGATTTGTTTCCTTCTGCTGGAAGCAAATCTATTCTTTCGTCTCATACAGCTGATAGCGTTAGGCAATTGGTAGTGCCCTAGAGGGATCAATTGTAGATTGCAGGGGAACAGGTTGATGTTGCTTCTTATAATTTCTACTACACAGAGTCGTTCATGGAGTACTTGCTTGAGATTCCGGTTTCACAGGAGGGACCTTTCGGAGCTTCTGAGGGTACACTCATTCAGAGTTCTCGAGGTATTCAGCTTTTAGTGGGGAGAATTGTAGATACTTTGACTACAATGCTTCCTCACAGGGATTTTGTGGTTGGATTTGCTGAGAGTTACCCAGGATCCTTCCCGACCAATTTTTCCGAGTCAAAGATTGGAGCCATCTCTTGATTCGCGGTTTGATTTTGATGAGCCTCTGACGGGGATTGGAGTTTTTCACCATGATTACATAAGTGAGGAGTGCTCATAATTTCTCTTTTGACCCACTAGTTGAGGACTTATTTGCGCGTCGGTGTAGGTTGGCTCCAGCTTTATACCATTCTTTTTGCGATGGGTTTTCTCCATCTACAGTTGATGGGGTTGGTTACTGCAAGTTAGCAGGAGGTGACTTGTAGGGTCAGTACATCCTGGATGGATATCTGGATTACAGGAGTACAAATTGCAGAATGGCAGGCTGTGGAGGTAGCTCTGGTTTGTTGGATGGTTTTGGATATCCATTTTTCTTTGTTATGGATGGTTGTGAGTTTCATCTCTACTGGGATCCAGGTAGTGACAGGGTTGGTACTGCAGATTGTGTGGGTCACTATGGTTGGCATGGTGACAGTTTGTTTGGGTTGGCTCAAAGGATGGTGATTTCATCACAGGAGTTTGCAAGTGATCACAGGGACATTACTCCATTCTATCCTTCGGATCCGGGTGGACTTCTGTGTTTTGTTTTCTGAGATTGCTGGGGACAAGCAATTTCAAGGAGGGAGGAATGTAATGTCTCCGTTTTTAGGCACATGGGATTAGCTTATTTCTGTGACCCTCGTAGGCTAATCGGTATGTTGGAGGGGGTCGTGTGGCAGAGCCAGTGGTCAGTTTCCACTTTGGAGGTCTGTGATGCCAGGATTGCTCTTTGTTTGGGTCAGATTGACAGACTTACTATTTAAAGTAAGTGTTTAGTTTGGATGTTCACCATGATTGCTATTTTTCATAGGGCGTTTGTGCATTGGTATTAGTGGAGTTGTGGAGTTAGTTGCAGAGTTTGCAGTTTGAGGGACTTACTATGTATAGTAAGTCTATTTTTGGCCAGTTACTATTTTTGGATGACACTTAGGCACACAGGTTCAGTTGATACTCCTGGTTCTTGATGATTGGAGTTATTTGCGTATGATTATTTAATTAAGTTTACTTCATTAAATAATCATTATTTGCCTAAGTCAATGATTAATTATATGAGCTCATTAAAAGGTTATATTATATGAAGTCAAAATGGAGTTATGAGCTTATATTATAAAGTGTGCGTTTAAGTGAAAAGTGTGAAGTTGAAGTTAGGGATCGATTTGTAAAGAAGACATTATAAAGGCTTCTTGGATGAAATCTATTTCTTTATGCTATTCATTCATTCTTGTTTGGGTTCGAAATATGGAGACAAGGGTTTGGAAAAAAACTTGCTGATTGAATTGGGAATTCAATTCAGTGTTTCAATCACTTTGAATTGGTGAAAGATTCCAGCGAATTGTGAGTGTTTGGTTGAAGACATTACGGCATTGGGAAGGAGAGCTTAGTGCTGCATTTGGTATTTGTGGGAAGTGTTGGACGTTTTTTAAGGGAGAGAGCTTGTTGTTTGCTGGACATGTGCTTGCCATAGCAGCCCGTGGATGTAGGAAGGAGCAGCCGCCTCATCTAGTTAATTCGTGACTAGCCTAGCGTGAATGGTGAAGAGTTACAGGTTTAATATTACCATTCCTTTATTGGCAACGATTCATGTTTGGTGTAGTTTATGTTTTCCATACGAATTTGATTAATAATTTCAGATTACAATGGTTAATGGAATGTAATAGCTATGTTGTAGTATGTGTGTGATTTATAACACAATTTCAAAAAATTTGGTGAAAAACTATATATGTATTGCTGGAAAACTTAAAAGAAATCAGAATTCCACACTTTAAGAAATTCTTGCAGTCAAATTGAGGGTTAGAGCCAGGCAGGCTCTTTACAGCGTAAGGATGCAATAGAGGAGGTTGGGCCTGCTAATGTTGTAAAGGTGATCGTCAATTCAACACATCTGTGCAAATCAGATGGTTTGATGGTGGAGGGTGCTTGCAGGCACATCTTTTGAACCCCACATTGAGTTCATACATTGAATGCATTGAAAGACAAAGCGTAGATAGAAGGGGTGAAGCAAGTGATGGAAAAGTAAGAGAAATTCAAATGCTCATTTGCAACCAGCACACCTCACTTGCACTCATTAGGTCCTTTTCAAAGGAGGCATTCCTCAAACCAGTTGAGACAAGGTATGCCACTTAATTTTATTAAATTATTTCAATATATGGAAACATTAGGAAAATAAAATTATGAAAAAAAATCCGTCCCAGAACCCATTTCCCCATCCCCCCGTCCCAGAAACCTGGGGTAACATAGGAGATTTCAAATTCATTTGCTTGCAAATATTGAATGTTTTATCTAAAAATAGAAGTTTGGAGGATTATTTGGCAAGCTACCAGCATCTACCATTTTCTAGCTACCATTCTTAAGAAATATCCTGCCGCACATTTCTTTGTTTTGGAAGGTTGCGTTGGTTTCATATAATCTTAATGCTGGGTTGAAGAAAAGAATTGGTGGGAATTATACTACCTGCACTCCCATAAAGTAAAAACGAAGACAAATAAGAGCCACAGTATAGAGAAAGGGGAGTTATATCCCTACCATTGTCCACAGTGGAGAATTTATGAAGACTTTGGCTTGCTGAGTGGACCCACAGGAAATTGCAGCTCTTTGGGTATCAATCCACTTCTCTCCAAAAGAGTCACAACATGTTTGAGGTGTGACATGGCCATCAAACTTTATGGATGCTGACGTAAGGAGAGACATGGGAGGAAAAGAGGAAGCACTGCAGTTTTAAAGGGAACTATATTAAGGGAAAAGGGAGTGTTAGAGTCAGTAGTTACTTCATTGACCACTCACTGTGGTATGAGGACCTTCAGCAGCTAGTGCAGATTTATAAGGGGAACGAGGTCAGGGTCTATCTATCTATCTATCTATCTATCTATATGTCTATCTGTCTGTCTATCAATCTGTTTGGCTGTCTGTTTGTCTGTCTGTCTATCTATGTTTGTTAAAATTTCATTACAGCAGTGTAGAGTGCAGTTACGATAGAGAATTTTGAATAAAATAAATTGTAATTGTGATTCTATCAAATAATAAATAAAATACATGTTTAGTTCATTATTAGATATTCAATTGTGCAACAACCTGCAAAAATAAAAAAAGAAAACATAGTACACAGTTGGACAGAAGAAAACTTTACTATCTACCAGACAGCAAAGTGTAGAAACTTTAGTTGGAGGCTCTACAGAAAGGGCTGGGAAATGCCACCTAATTTTTAAGTTATACTTTCTACCAGATTATATATAGCATAAGGAATGGAACCTCTGTCTATGGATATAATCAAGCATGCTAAGGATCCAACACAAAAACAGCTAAATTTTAGTAGTTCCAAAATGGCAGAGGCAGCCAAGCACTATGGCCTTGAGGAAAAAATATGCCTCCACAGGTCAGGCATTAATAAATTTCACGTCTGTAAAATGCATTTCTACTATTACTTTTAAGGTTGTAAATCTATCCATCCAAGTCTCAGAAATATCATCTACAGTTACATCACCAAACATGAAATTGCTTGCTTATAATTGAAGTTCTGAGATTTCAACAGATCAGGATTTTGATCTGTGCTCTAACTCAGAACTATCCTCTATTGCTTCTGAATGCAGTTGAAATCCAGATAAACACACAAAATTGTTTGGTCAAAGATTGATTCTTCTTCGCCGTTTACAAGGCACCTGTAGTTCATACAATGCTAGAATATTTATAAGTAGGATAAGATGCTAATTGACCTCTTATAACAATAAAATAATCATCAAGTCTTGAAGCATGAGTTTATGTACAATCTATATCTTTTTATTATTTCCAGAGAGCACATCAAATGCTTCTCATTGATGACAGATTATTTAAATGAAATTGCACTAATGAACTGGTCCACATATACTAAACTTACCAAGGTCACTGTCATTGTTTTCTATAAAAAGAGGAGCATGATAACATGATTTGATGTGGGCACGATCATATTGCGTCTTGTCACGAATATCCAAAATGGTATAACCCTCTTCTGTAACAAGTTTTTTAGCTTCATCTGGATTTACAAACTTCACATCAGCTCTGATATCCAAAGTTCTGTTCAAACGTGAGAAACTACGCACTTCTGATATTTTCTTTTTCTTTGGCAAGTTCCTTCGAGAAAACCTGCAATGATATCATGTGGTTAACTTTACTTAATAAATTGATAAAATAGCAAACAGCACAAGAAACTATTTATTATATGTTACAGCATATTAGTATGCTATATACAACGAACTCACTGGAATCAGCTTCTGTTAGACTGTAATTTATGAGTTGACACATACCATGTACTTAATAGAAAGAATGTTAATGTAGAGAGATTTCCACAATCCATCATTTAGAGAGAATCTTTTTCTGGATTCGATTGTGTGCAATATTTTTGCATCAACATTTCGAATCACACTCTGTGATCCATCCTCCATCATCAAGATGAGAAGAGCTAGAGGAATACAAAAAGATGATGATGGATTGTGGAATACATTTTGTATTCCTCTAGCTCTTCTCATCTTGATGATGGATCACGGAGCGTGATTCAAAAAGTTAATGCAAAAATATTGTACACAGTCGAATCCAGAAAAAGCTTCTCTCTAGGAAGAATGTTTTCTCTAGTCTTGACATCAGGTAGATCCTTGCAAGCATCAACAATAATTGGTAACAATGGATAAATTACTGATCCTAAACGAGTCAGGTGTATTCATATTCTTACATTTTTATCTAAATGTCTCTACTCTTATACAGGAGTGTCAAGCTTGCATTCAAAATCACCTTGGATTTAAATTTGAAAAACTCCTCTAAGGAGACATCTAAAACTAAGATGGTTCCTTCTTATTTGTATGTTCTCCCCATATTGATCTTTAAGTTGAATATTACTATTATATTATTATTGTGTATTTTTGTTAAGCATTACTGTATTCTTCTTATTATTTGTTACATTTACAAAGCCCAATTTGCATCTTCATGATCCGGGTATCATCTTTGATTGTGCTACATTAAGCTGGTAGTTGCAACAGAATATGAACAAGGTTTCTGTCTCTTCTGATTCGTATTTCTTCATGACCAATGGCTTGCCAAATGAGCTTCCATGCTCAGAAAACATTTGAAGTCATTGATCCATAACAAATAACCTTCCTTGTAAGCATAATCATTGAGATATTAAGCTATGGTACAAACCCAAAAAAATTTACCATGTCAATGATCTGGTAAAATGCTACTCAATTCAATGTACAAGGCCTTATTGTGGAAGATGTTAGATGCAACCCGCAGATGTTCCATGAATTCTTCGTGTAGAGTTAGAATGGGTGATAGTATTACAAATTCTGTACACTTATTAAATTAAGTAACAGCTTATACATCAACTGCTATAATTTTGTTTTATGTCAAGCTTTTCAGCTTCACTCTCGTCTTTTCATCCAATCATGAATCATGTTTTGAATTTTGCCTTGTTTCATACATGTCTTTCTTTTTGTTTTAAATTTGTATCTCTGCAGACCAACTATAGATTTCTCAAGTGCATCTGACACGTTGAAGAACAGAGTACAAAAATATAGAAAAGGATCAGGTACAAAAGAGGATAAAAAGGGGCATATTGTGGATGTCACCATTATTGAAGAACTGTTTTTATTGAAGAACTTGAGTGCAGAAACATGGTTATCAAAACTTGCATTGGCTTAGAAAGGAGCACATCTCCAGACATAGATACAAATTTTTGAAGAACAAAAATATACAAGGATACTGAATAACTGCACCTAGTTAAGGATTGGTAAATGCTTTGAGTGAAAATAAGTCTATAAAGAAAAAGGCACATACCTTTGGGTAGGAATGCTTGTTTTGTGTTAAGTTTCTAAATCTGTATTGTTTTGGAGACTTTTTAAGCCATGACATTTGAGTTTGTAGGTATTTCAATTTGGGCACAAATTATTGGCTATTATCAATGCTTATTCATCAGTATTTCAAAGGTACTATGTTCCATGGAGTCTTGAGAGGGAGAGATGCAGGGGACGAGTCTTAAGGATAAGGAGACCAAGGGCCTAGTACTAGGGGGCAACAAAGGGATAATGGCAGGATGGTGGTAAGTGGAGGTTTAGGGGCTGTGCCCCCAACAGAATCGACGGGCAGCATCCCTTGTGGGGTTTGGGTGCAATGCCCCTCGCGGGAGTTTGGGGGCAAAGTCCCAAACAAGTTCAAGGGGCAGCACCCGTAGCGAACAACTAGGGGCAAAGCCATTTTCACAACCACACAAACCTTCATGTCACATGCCATTTTCACAATTTTATCACTTTGGTTTTTGCAACACCAAGTCCATACTATTTTTGAAACATGGAAGTGATTTGAAATGAGGTTTAGATGCCTATTTATAATTCTTTGTGAGTGCTTAGGGTTTGAGTGGAAATCATAGACCATTAGAGTTAGGGTTGTGGCACGCAGATCGAAAACGTCTTTTTTATAAGTATTAACTTTTTCTTTTCCTGCCATTGGAGACACCTAGAAATCCCAGGAACAAGCTGGCTCATGCAATTTAGTGGAAAACAATACATTTTTTAAATACCGGTTCCAACCTTTTTATGAGATTTGACATTAGCTTTTAAATTATCCCACGATGTAAATGGAGATATAGCTTTGCAAGCTTTGGGGATAAAATTTTCAGACATGGATAACTTGAATAATAATAGGGCTTCTTCATAATGCTTGTCAAAATCATCTGGGTTGGTTGCAAGCCTAGATTCAGTCCCTAGGACAATACCATCACACATTTGAGACTCGGCTATTGTCTCTTACAACTCTAGTATTATATTTTTTCCCAATAATTTTTTGTGTTTCTAGCAATACTAAATTCTGAAAATCGACTGTTTCCCTTGCATCCAAAAAATTAATCTTTTGAAAAAAAGTTCCTAGCAACCCCTTTGATTTGACCCTAAAAATATATTTTTTCAAACTCTATTCCTCAAATTCTAGGCATTTCTTCCTTCTATGCTCAACGCTAATTACTAAGGTCCTTGCCCATTTTGACTCTTCAAAATCAATAACTATATATAAACAATTCATTGATTAAGTCTATTTCCTTGAATTTCATAGTGTATTTTAATGGCTTAGCATGCTATATACTCCATAATGGTCAAGATCTACTAGTACAAGGGACTAAAAAACCTTAATTTATGTTGTTGTAGACTAACATCTATGTTTATAGTTCATTGTATGTTGGCACACCTAGCTTCAATTATTTGATATTTCACATTCATCAAATCCTTTGGCCAATAATCATAATACAATTCCCACTTCAAAAAACCTTCTCTGACATTTGCATCAAGGCCTTTAGCCAACATTCATAATGCAATTGTCACTTGAAGAAACCTTCTCTGACATTTGCGATGTTCCACGAGGATGTGTCCCCCTTCAAATCTCATTAGGATGCATCCCCACTCAAATCCCATTGTGTCCAAGACAAGGACATTCCCAAGATTTGGGGGCTTGATGATGCAGGAGCATCATCCTTCTGATCTTCTAATGTTTTGATCCATTTCCTATGTTTCGGCGTCTATATGGATTTTGTTAAACTAAGTCAGATTACTTTAGTTTTTGTCAAAGCAAAGCAAGTTTTGTTTATCAAATAAGTTTAGCTTTTGTTTGACTCTAGTCGATTAAATAAGTTTAGCTTTTGTTTGGTTCGGGTTGTTTTTGGTTCTAGCTCCTGTCGCCACTTAGAATGGAACAGGGGATGTTGTTCCAGATCGTTGGTTTTCAGTTTGCCTCTGTGGCACAGGATGCTGGCAGTTTCTTGACCATTCTGGAGGGAATTCATTTGGGGAAAAAGGCAAGGATTTGGAACAATGGGGAAGAGCAGATGCTAGAGGCTGATTACTGGATGCCGACCATCCTTGGAAGAGGAATGGTGTGAGGAATTGGATATAGGCAGACCATTTGCAAGAGGGAATTGGGGAAAATATTGCTGAGATGGCAGTGTAGTTTGGTGTTGGCAGTGAGAAATCTGTGTGAGTCTGTGCAGAGTGGGATCAATCCTTGAAGGATCAAAGATCTTGTAACTGTTCTTGGAATTTGAGAATAATGAAAGGAAGGTTTCGTTCACCTGTTTTAGATTTCAATCTGTGTGGAACATTTGTATGCTCTTTAATCATTTGGTCTTATCATTTTCATTCATGTCACATAGTGCGATTGAGGATTTAATAAAGAGAACTCTTTGGTTTATCTCTGTACTTTCCAATTTTTAATTCATTCTGGATCTCTGTTTATTCTTCTGCCTCTGTCTTGCTGTAGGACTGCCATCACTTGAGCATACATACCCCGGCCCCAGCCATCCCACAACCTCTAATCCAAAGCTAGGGGCATTTCCAAGGGAACCCTTGGTTTGGGGATGGCTTGGGGACTCTATCCTGACCGCCCACAGGACTTCCAAGCATCCACTCTGGTAGGAAAATAAAAAAGACAATATTTTTAGAAATTAAAAAATCTTTTCAATTTGCATGTCACAGGTCCTAGCAATAAGGGTTTATGGGCCCCATCCAAACCCTAAGCATTAAAAAAACTTATAAATAGGCATCTAAGCCTCATTCCAGAATCCAAAACACTCCCAGTTTTAGCAATAGCAAGGACTTGATATTGCAAAAAACAGTTATAAAATTGTAAAAATGGCATATGCCATGAAGGTTTGTGTGATTGTGAAAATGGCTTTACCCCCAGACCCCCCTGATGAGTGACTCTACTTGGGGATCTACCCCTCAACCCGATTGGGGGATCTGCCTCCAAACCTCCACAAGGGGCACGGCCCACAAACCTTCACAAGATGTTGGCACCGTCCCACAACCACCAAACCTCCACCCAATCAAGCAGGGCAAAACTTCTTGTTGGACACAGAGAGATGAATGTTAGGCTTTTACCATTCACAGAGCATAGGCAGTTCCTCTTGCAATTAGGTGTAACCCTCATGTTGACAGTATCACCTGACCTCCAAAAATCGGTATGTATTCCTGGCTGGAGAATTTCCCTGTACCCAAGCTTCGAACTATAACAAGTGCGGGCTAGTGATTGCCTTAGGCTCTGAGCCTCATGAGCTCTCCCTGTACCCGAGCTTTGAATTATAACAAGTGCGAGCTATTGATTGCCTAAGGCTCTGAGCCTCATCAACTCAAACTGAACTTTATAACAACATATTAAGGTTACGCAAAGGGTGCTAGGGCTAGAACACTGATCCTGCTTTATATCAACCACCTCGAACCTTCCATAAGAAGGGAAACACTCGAGCAGACAGAAAGCTGTTTGAGCTACAATCTGAAATGATGGGGGTATTTCAAATTAGAGAAACCTTTATATTCATCGGCGGTCAAGACTGGAGCAAATAAAAATTTAATTTTGGATCTTCGAAATAAATTCAAGCATATCCGAAGGAGGAAATTACGTCAGAGCTTTCTACGAGAAAGCGAAAGTTCAAATACTCATAAATTAAATGTCGAAATTCGATAAAATTCTGCATCCCGTTCTGGGTGCAGCTTACCCCACTGGACAACCTCCATGGCCATCAAGACCAAAGCTTGCTACACAAGCCGAATTTCATAGAATAACAACACATCAAAGCCGCCGCCTTAGTTAGTACTCTCCAGGATTACTGGCCAACATTGAAGTGCCTAACCCGTCCAGACGTTCATTCTACACATCAATCCCGTGTCTTATATTTCCCAAATACAGTATAGACACAAACGATTGTGTATATTATAGCATTTCAGCAAAAGTACTCCCGATCAGCCTTTTGCTCTTATATATTGCAGAGTTATATAAGTATCAAAGTAGTATGGGAGTTCATGTTTTAAATCCATTAATCCGACTCAATTTCATTGAGCTATGATGGTTTCAAAGAAAATGGTTGACATTAAACCAAGATTTCTTTTAACTGCAAATTTGTGTGTTTCTCTTATGATTGAATAAAGGAAATGGATGTACCTGCCCTGCAAAGGTGTGCCAAGAAAAGCAATGGAGGAACAAGCCGGCCCATCAACGAGAGCACCAACATACCCAACACCCACCATTATCGGTCCCTTTCTGATGTTTGTTGCCTCCCTTAGATTACCTTCATTGTTCGAAATTTGAACCAGACGCGAACGGTGGCTACTAGCCAATCGAATCCTGCCACCTCGGAAACAGCAAAGATAATGTTCTTCAAAAGCACAAATTGATTTCTCTACTTATTTTCTACAAATCAATTTCATTCAAATAGTGTTTTCATGCTTTCTCATTTGATTTGATTGATAAAAGAATCTCATTTGATTGATGAAAAGAATTGAGATGAAAAGAAAGGGAAAGGTCTTTTTATAGTCTAAGATACTAGTTATATGTCTTGATGATGTCTATGTAGTCCATAAAGTCTATTTGATTAGACAAATATTTCGTATTTATTAATTAAACTAATAATTACAAAACAATTGTCCTGTAATTTTTAATTTAATTAATATACTGGAACTATCTCGTACTCCTTGTAGGAGGCACCTAACTATACTACGAATGAGGCCTACATACCCTAGCCCCTTGAGGGATTTGAATTTGTGACCTCTCTTTCAAGAGCACAAGTACTCCTTGAAGGAGCATCTACTAGAGTAACAACAATATTGCATCATACAAAAATATTTATTTAATTTTGTTAAGTTTAGTGAATAATTTTATTTTTAGTAAGAGTTAAATGTAGATTAGTATTATGTGTTTTCATATACTTTGGAAAGTGTTCAAGGGGCATAAAAAATAAAATAATTTTTTTTTTAATTTATGTCAAATGATAAATGTATTTTCAATAGTGGACACATGGGAGTGCTAATTAGAATGACAAATGAAGTGATTCCCTCCTTGGTGTCTATTTTGGAAAGACAAATATTGTGAAGATTACAAAGCATAAATCAAAAGCCCCTCTCTTAGGCGCCCACTTTGGAGAAGGTGAAGAGTGTTTGCCCTTTGGGATAAATTGGATTCAACAGATACATATAAAGTAAAGTACTCAACAGAGAAAGTACAACAGCATTATCTTTGTTGATTCATAACATCAAGTACAAAGGTATTCCCACATGTCCTTACTAAAGAGAGGAATGCATACATATAGTGTTCAAAGGGATGCGAGTTGAACCGTCGCACCCGTGTAACTCCTTCGGACAGACTAACCGTCTAACTACCCATTTACCGGACAACATCATCCCCCCCAAAACGAAAGTCATCTCCGGACGACAACAAAATGTCCGGGACAAAAACAAGATAAGAATGATGAACCACTACATACAAGACCCAAAACATGATGCTCAGTCTCAACCTCTACCAAGTGCTACAAATCTGTTGCTCAAATGATACTACCTCCGTAGCCAATCTGTCCTCAATAGCCATGTTGCCTTCTCCACATCCAACTACTAGGTACGCTGAGCCAAGTCTTGCTCTACTGCCTCCAACCGGGTGGTTAGCTCCTCCTGAGCTCTTTGTGCCTCAACCATGGCAGCTCATGTCCAGCTGAGACATACTCTGAGTACCTCAAAGCATAGTACCCTTCTACCTCTCTCGCCACCACTGGCGCGTGGACAATCCATGACTACAGCATATTTGGGTCTCTTATGCTCAACTCTGTGTGTTCACAACCTCCAAATTTGTATCCCTCGGCAGCTTATGGGTTCCCCTCCAACGCTTAGCTTCAGACTTCTTTCTCACCATGCGAAACAAACCCAATGCTTACCCTGACTGCGTTGGTGCCCCAAACTCAAGGTTGTTGTGTGCCTCAAAATAAAATGGGGGTCGAGTGGCAATGCCAAGACCAATTTAGCACCTTCAAACCCATACAAAAGTTCATGGCGCACATCATTTTCATGATTTTCATCTGATGCCCTCTCTCCTTTGCTAACTGCGTTATGGTGCCTGTGTGAATGGCCAATAACTATATTTTGTTCATTTGGTGCCATATGCTATTCACTGTGAACTGGTCTTCATTTATCATCATTTTTTTTTAAGAGAATGTGACTTTGTGCAACATTGTACGGTCGTAGTCTCAAGTGTTCTCGTCTGCGTTGTACAATGAGAGTTGCCCTACGATGCAAGTAAGTTAATGTGCTACCACCAACTCAAGTTAATTGGCCATAAAACATAAATGAAGAGTCACTTTCTTACATGCCCAATATGAGGAAGTTGAAGAGTCTTCTCTTGGCCATTTGTTACCTTTCTAGGTGTCATGTGTTGCATCTACTAAAGGGGGCGTGGGATTTCTAAGAGGCACCAAAATACAAAAAGTTGGAGCTTGGGTTACTTGTTTCATCATCTAAACTTGAATGGATCATCTAGAGTTGAGTTGATCATTCGAAGTTGTCAATATTATCTCCTCCATTTCAAAGTTGAGTAGTAGCTCTAGCTTGTAGGATTTGTAAAGCCCATGAGGCTAAAGCATTTTAACTGATGAATTTTGTATTTCATTTTATTGGAAAATAGAAGGCAAGTTATTTCTTGCAAATTTCTATGCTAATTCTCTTTGTTGTGCTTGTGTGAATGTTGTGTAGAGTAACCCTTCATCAAGTGTAAGAAATTATGTGTGTTGGTGCATAATGGGAATGCCCTTCATCATAGTATCAGAGCATGTGATTGGGTGTTTAAGCAGTTACTCTTCGTCGCCTTCAGATTCATTTCTCCTCCACCTCAATCTACACCTTCACCTTCACCCCCAAGTATTACCCTAGAATTTGTTTTGGTTTGTTTTTCTTTTTGTATTTCAAAGTGTTTGATCTTTTGAGGTTCATGTTGGTAATGAATACTTCCATTCTTTCAACCATCTCATTGTTGAAAAGATCTAGAAATGAAGTTGTTGGTAAATTACACATGTACTTGATTCATAAGATTTGGATTCAAAAATAATTGGCTTGTTGATTTGTTGTAAACAATTAAAACAAGAGACACGTTGCATCGCACTCCTACCATGTTGTAGTGAGTGCAATGGATTTTGTTATACCTAATAAATTGAGTGATATTCAAAAAATTATTAAATTTAAAGTTAATTCTATGAAAGCAAAAAAATATTTTCATATTAAATTACCTTGTCACATATAAAATGACTATTATGGCATATATAATAATGCTTATGTCAGAATCATTAGACGTGTGTTTTACAAAAATGATAACTTATTTTTTATTTTATATGATTATTCCCAACATGAACTAATACAAGGAAAGATAAATGATATTTTTGTAATTAATTAAAATAGAAAATAAAATGTAGACTCTAGAATTGTTGCTCAATTTTTTTAACTCTATATGTTCATTCACTAAACTAATAGAAGAAGTTGAATGCATTAGATGCATTAGTATTCCTCTCAACATGGATTGAAAATAGATTTTATATATATATATATATATTACCCTAGAATTTGTTTTGGTTTGTTTTTCTTTTTGTATTTCAAAGTGTTTGATCTTTTGAGGTTCATGTTGGTAATGAATACTTCCATTCTTTCAACCATCTCATTGTTGAAAAGATCTAGAA
>MU228384.1:164677-183843 GCA_018584345.1 Thuja plicata | reverse complement strand
ACTTGACATATGACATTCCTCTCAATTGGTCTGACTCTGATAGGTAGAGCAATAAGACCTCTGGAGGATCTTTCTTCCTCATCATAAGCTTTGATGGTTATCTTGTTTCTAGTGTCAATTGTTTGTTTTGAGAGACCTAGTCTCCTGATTAGATCCAATGTGTAGATATTCAATCTTGTGCCTCCATCTATCAACATGTGTCTAACATGGGATTTATGAATAAGGACTTCAATATGGAGGGGTTGATTGTGTGGATGGGTCAATGAATTGTCATCCTCTTCAGAAAAGGAGAGGTAATGTGGTGCTGAGATGTGATTGACCATTGCTTGAAACTTGTTTATGTCAATATCTGCTGGAACATTAGCAGTGTGTAGGGCTTGTTCTAGGATTTCCCTATGTACCATGGATATTTTAAACAACTCAAAAATAGAAATTTTGGTAGAGGTTCGTTGCAATTTGTCTACCAAGTCATATTTTTCTCTAGGGATAGTGACCACATGTTTTGCTGCTGGTTTAGGAATAGTTATAATAGGAACCTTTGATGTTGATGTTAGTTTTGGAGGTCCTTTGATTATAACCTGTGCTTGGCTCCATGTTATAACATTTGAATGGGATGGGACACCTTTAATTGTTATCACATTGATGGATTCAGTCTTAATGTCAAGCATATTAATCACATTGTCATTTTTTGAATAGGTGTAATTTACCTCATTACCTTTCTCTTTAGATGTCTCTCCTTGATTGTAATTAGGAAAGGGTTTGTTGAATGTTGTATGATCCTCATTGGTAGTATGTCCGTCGACTTTGATCTTACCTCCTTTGACGAGGTCTTGGATGACATGCTTAAGTTTGAGACAATTATTAGTCTTGTGTCCCTTATGTTTGTGGAAGACACAATAGGAATTATCTTTCCACCACTTGGGTTTGACCATTGGTTCCCACGGTTTAGAATCGGGAATCGTAAGAACTTTTCTATCCACCAGTGTTTTCAAAATAGTCTCAAGAGGTTCCCCCAAAGGAGTGAATGTTCTATGAGGTTTTGAAGTCCATGATCATCCCTTGTCATTATCATTGTTTTCCTTGGGAACAGGAGGTGTTACCTTCACATCTTTGCTCGCTTGCATGCCATTGGTTAGATTAAATGCCTCAGGTTTAGGATTAATGTTAGAGGCGTCAACCACTCCGTCATTAACAACATTCTTGTTTTGCTTCCACCATTTAGGTGTGGGGTTGGAGTGGTTGCTTTTGTTTTCATTTTGAAGGGTGATCTCTCCCCTTTTGACCATGACTTCCTCAATACAGAGGGGATTTTTAATCATTCTATTGAAGCTAGGAGAGTCTTGCATTTGTAGAGCATAGCTCAATTTAGGCACTAGATTATTGACAAAGATTTCCATCTTCTCCATTTTGGGAATGACCCTTGAATATCATGCAAAAATATTTCTCCATCTTTGTAGGAAGTGTGTGAATGATTCTCTAGTTCATTGTTTGGTGTTACATAGGTCCATCATAGTTACATCATGTTGGATGTTGTAGGAGTAATGTTGAATGAATCGTTGGATCAGATCCTCAAATTTCTTGACCTTAGGGTTTAATTTTGAGAACCATTCCATGGTGTTACCTCCTAAACTTCCTAGAAATAGTCGTATGAGGTATGTGGGTGCGTGCTTGTACTCGATGCTTAGAGCACAAAATTCCCTTACATGGTCGTGGGGATCAGTTTTCTCTCATGTACTTGTCATACTTTGGCCTTGCCACGTTGGGAGGAAACGGGACCATAGTGATACTCTTGTCAAAAGGAAATAGACAAATGATGTCCAAAGAGTATTGTGTTTTGGGTTTCTCCTTCTCTTGTTTGAGGTTTGTGAGCTCCGTTTGCATTAGATTGAGCTATTGGGTGAGAATAGATATTGGGTTTGGTACTTCCTTCTCCTTGAGTTTTTCCACATCATAATCTTTGGGTAATTTGACACTGGTGGATGCTAGATGGAGGAAGTATTTTTATTTATCGTCACTAATTATCCATTCCAATAGCTTGTGGATCCGTTTACTTTGTTTGATTTTTTAATATTCGTCTTCGGGGATCTCTTCTTCACTGTCTGATCCAAATGGATTATGTACATACTTGGCTCTTTCTTCCTCTTCCAAGCCTTTGGATATTGTGTGTTTTCCATCATTATAACCCTCAAAAGCCTTACTCCATTCGTTAGTGTTGCTATCCATTTGAGGGGAATCTAGATCAAGAAGGGAACTGTGAGATGTTTCTCCTTGAAAGTGTGGTGTTTTAGGAGGCACTTTCAATCCTTTAGTTGTGTACTTGTTGCGTCTTGTGTTAACCATGAAGTTTGTTTTTTCAACTTTGTTAACGTTTCCCAATAGTGCAAGTAAGGATTTTAGATTGTTCAAGTGGGCGTGTCTAGGTAGAGGTAATTTTTTGTTGTTGGTGGATGTAAATGATTCCAGTGTCAGAGGGTTATAATGCCCTGATAGTGAGCTGGGAACCAAGTTTCTGGTAGAAAAATGGGTAGACCACATGTATTGAACTGATCGTGAAAGATTGAATAAGCATACAAGGTGGACATTTCAAAAGTGTTTTGAAATAACAACAGGGAGACCAGAAGAGACAAAAGGAACCAGCTAAAGAGAAAAAAGGGTATCCTAATCAATTGAGACTTCCTAAGAAAAACTACTACAAGTGCCCATTGTCCTAAATGTGAGCTCCCAGATGCGAGCCTCTGATGGTACCAGATGCAACCCTAGAATATGGATGTGACTGTGTGCTGACTAAATACGATCTAGAACACCAAATGCGATCCTAAACACTGAATGCGACTTGGGAAATATAGGATGCGATCTTGTGATGTCTTTGTTAATTTTGGTTAGTTCTGAAAAGTTCATTTTCAAGGTGCGTGAAGTTGTTTGTTTCCAGATTGCATTAAGAGGTGTCGTAAGGTGTGAAAAACACTTGTACTCTAGGGTTTAAAATTTTTTGATTGTTTTGAGGACCTTATCTTTTTAATGATCTTTTGAATATGTCAAACAATTTTGCATTGTTAAGAGGGTGAAACAAACACTCATCTTTTCCTATTCTCTAGGTGGAGGATGAAAATCTTTGCTTGTTGACTCAGGTACACGTTCAAATGCTAATCAGAATACAACCATCACCAAGTACACAATGGCTCCTATCATGATGTTGTATTAGCCAACTCCAAATGCAAGTGCGGGCACAATATGACAAGTGTCTTGGGGAAATTAATTTTTGCCTTGCACAAATATTATCACCCTTTTAGGGATGAATCAGGAATTATTTCAGTTGAAGTTGTTGTAGATTATTGGGCAATCTATTCAAAACTGTCCCCCATAAAATTGCACAAGGAAAAATTCAGGCATATAGCCCTATGAGTACCTGAATATATGTAGTCTCACAAGAAAGATTCAAGTGGCTCTGCTCTACATATGCCCAGATATGTTCAAGGAATGATGTCGTAATTCCAAGAATAAAACCAGTTCCATCTTCCGAGGCTTTAGCCTACAAGCCATAGGAGACATTAATCAAAAAGTTTGATATGCCTAGATATATGCCCAGGGTGGATAGGAATTTAGTGAAATTCCCAGATAACCTCAAACCACCTTTTGACTTATCCCTTTTTCACCACTATATAAAATGCACAGTATATGGCCTAACTAGAGTGTTAGGTTTTGATGGAGATTCAACTGTACCCCAGGATGTGCTCATGATGGCCATGACTATCCAGCACCTGGAAGTCAACACCGATTATGATTACGTGGGATACATAGTTGAAACTATACATGCTGCATTGGTAGAAATACAGTCGGATGCCCTTGTACCAACTTTTAAGCATTACTCTCATTTAATGTGTATGATTCTATATTTTAACAGGGAGTCCATGGACAAAGAGCTTGAATTGTTTGTTTCAGAATATGGTGTCAATGCACTAGTCTAAAGGTGGACACAGGTATGGGGCAGTTAATCAGTGAATTCATCTTTTGTATTCTTTTGTAATTGGATTGTGGATCCAATTTTTGACTTACTAGGAACTGATAGGTAGAGATTTCTAAATGAGGTCAAAAAAGTCTTAAGACCTTGGCAATTTGTTCCAAATTGGCCAATTGCTCACAATTGGGGTGATTTTTTCTTCTTTGATCATATTACTGTCATAAGAGTGTATGGTTGTACACAACCACCTCACATTCTCCCTAAGTTTGTACCTCTTAGGGTTGCTTTCTTAGAGTTTGTTTGGCAGATTACTTGGGTTGACAAAGATTTTTTAGAAGGGCATAAAAAGGGCACTTTTGTCCCTAGATTATGGGTTGGTTTTTATTTCTCTATTGGGAAGAGAGTTTTTGATCTAATCAAAAATTTCCTAAAGCAATATAGAATGTCTCTAGCAATTGCTAGGTTCTGTGATCCAGAACAGTTTGTAAAAATAGCTCTGAAATCTATGACCCCTTGGCAAGAAATTAGAGATCATGAGCCACTGGATGATGAAGACATTGTGAGAAATAAACTGGATAGGCATGAAGTCCAAGAAAGAAGAAGGAAGTGGACTAATCTTCTTAGGGTAGAAGCTGACTGGAAAGAATCAGACAAGAATTTTTCTAGTTTTTTCCCTGACCTCCCATATCTACAGAGAATGGAGGAGATGCTCAAGTCTTATGATACATTAATGGCACAAGTACCACAATTCAGTGCCGAAGATGCACAATCCCAAGGATCCCCAATTCTTGTTGCACTGCATGACTAGGAACATCAAGAAAAATAGGAATAACTTCACCAAGAAGAAGAAGAGGTGGGTGAAGAAGCTACCTCTGCCAGAGAGCCACCCAAGAAAAAACATAAAACAAAGCACAAGAGGGGGTAGGAAAAGAAGAAAACGGCCAAGGCTATTATAACAGAACATGGAAAATATTTTTGGAAGCTGAAAAGGCAAATGGAAAAGGATCCCCAAGCTGAAGGATAGGGGGATAATCAAATGGTATTGTTTGGAGTAGTTGATGAGAGAGTAATGATGGCAAGTGAATTCATGAAAGATGATGAATTCATAAAATCTTAAGAATTCAAGAGCTTCTTAATCAAAATGAAGTAGAAGGATTTAAGGCAAAACCTGATTGCAGGAGAAGGTTAGGAAGATAAAAATGAAGAAATTATGAAAACACTCCTGGATTATGATCCTGGGAGTGAGCTGATTACTATGGATCAAGCAAGACTGTTGGTGTAGAATAGTGGGGTGATGCTAATGCCAGATTGGGACTTAGAGTCCACTTTTAACATTGACCAGATCAGAAGGCAAGAAGACCCTTTAATGAAAATAGAGTATGAAATTGATGAGGTGTTGAAAGGATCATAGTTTGATCCTAAATCCAAGACTAGCTATTTGGTCATTGGACCCTGCTACACAAAAGCCTCTAGTCATGACCATAAGAGAGGAAAAGAGAGTAGACAGGATGATTTGGAATCTACAAAACACAACTGACACTGAGATAGCTTAGTTGATGACCCAAGTATCCTTCATGAACCTAAAAAAGGTTGATGACTTGTCTAAAAGGTATGAAACAACTTTTGGCCAGATGATGACATTGGAAAAGAATCATGAGGAAACTGTGATTCACAATCACACATGAGAGGAACAAATTGCAAAATTGAAGGAGGAATTAATGGAGAGTAAGAGAGAGAAAACTCCAACCCCTCAGGAAATATCAAGAATTGAAATAGATGCTTCCACAGAGGAAAAAGAAGATTCAGCAATGGCTGAAGGCCAGTCCAAGGAATTGTCACAGGGACAAAGCATGAATATCATGTCTATCATATTTCCCACACTTCAACATCAAATTGATGTTTTGAAGCAGAATACTGATATAATACACACACTGTATGGCTCACTATAAGAAGCATCAAGGATAGCTATTGAAGCTACAACATTCTTGGAGCCCACATTCAAGATCTGGCCAGGAAGAGATAGGATGATGGATAAACTAAAGACAACCATGCTATACAGTGATGATTTTCTTGATAAAATTATAGAGACCATTGACATGATCAATGAGGTGAATAATACATATGCTTTCTTCAATGGCAAGGCTGAATTAATTAATAATAAATTAAAATTATTTGGTGACCAGTGCCCCCCATTAATCCCAAAAATCTATGATGAAGATGGTACTTTGAAGCCACAATCAAATTGGACAGCTGAGTTTGATGGGATATTTAAAGATGAAGAGATGAAGCAGTGCCTGGAGAAAGGTAATGAGGCCAAATATTGCAATGAAATTATTGTCAACCTCTTCAAGGTTGAAAGAGATATGGCCAAATTTGTTTATGAGACTAGAAACACCATTGATGCCAAGTGGACAAAAGATGTTGCTAAGCTGGAGCAAAAAAAGACCTTTGATTGGCCCACTACCAAGGAGGTGAACATGTGGGAAGTGAAACTGAAAGGATAAGGAGGATATTGTCAAATTACAACAACAAACCTTGTTCAGACTTCGCCAACTTTTGCCACCCATTTTTCTGTTATAACTTTTGTTTTTATGTTAGTTGCAAAAGTTATTGTAAAAGATTTTGTAAATCTTTCCCATGTAGACCATAGCTTGTTGCATCCTTAGCTATAAAAGGATTCCTAGACTACTGGGAAGAAGATATCCATTTTTCATTTGGAAGTACAAGTTTAAATGTACAAACTCTGGTTTAAGACAAAAATATTTTTGAGTAGGGTTTTGAAATTACTGTTGAATGTAATAGCAATTTTGATTATGAATATAAATAAAATCCATCAATAGTTTCTGAAACATATGATGAGTATTTTGTCTTCATTATGCTATTCTGGATTTTATTTAAATTGAATGCTCAAGGAATGTTCAATTTATACATCTGTTAGGTAGATTTTGAAATAGTTTAAGGGTTCTTTCAAGGAAAGATTAAAATTGCCTTAGGATTGTTTCATTGAGATTTAGGGTCGATAATGAATTTTATGAATTAATTTGTTATATGTTTGAGGATAGATATATAAGGTATATCTATGTTTATGCCAAATTCTGTAGTTGTCTTAAATTCTTGTTCATGAGCAAATTGGTTAAAGTTATTTAGAAGTGACTCCATACCCTAGGATTAAGCACTGGTATGTTTTCCACTGAATTAGGTGACTATCACTATTAAAATTGATCTTTACCTTTATGTTTGATCTGTGCAATAAATGTTACAATGGTCAATCCCTGTAATTTCATTCATATTCTATTGGAATAATTTAGTGATTTGATTGTTCTGAGTTGGAAGGGTACTCCCGCCCAAGTTTATGGATCTCAAAGTGTAGAGGGTTTAAAAACCCTATTTCTGTCATTCTGTATCTTGCTTGGTCAGTGTCTAGGATAAATAGAGAAAGCTCTTTGAGAGTATTTTTATGTCAACAAGAAAAGGAATTAACAGGTCAAAGGGAAAAAAATAATGAGTAGGTGTATGAGGTGAAGTAATGTTTTGGGAAGCACATTGAAGAGCTCTAGCATGGTATTTATGGCAGTGGTCATGAGCATGAAAATTATGTTTGGTTTTGCCAGAAATTTGGTTTTGCAGTCTTCTTTAGGAGGAAGAATGGAAGGTACCAAACTAGGTGGATATATGTCTTGAGGAGAATGTGTATAAGATACAGGAGGTGGAAAATAAGCATATATAAGAGGTGTAGGAGGTTTAGGAAGAAGTCCACATCCAGGGAAAAGAGATGGAACATCCTTGGGTTTGCTAAGTTCACAAATATTTTGAACCTTGTAAGCTTGATAAGATCGGAAGAGATAATTAGGATGAACTTGAGCTGATTAAGGTATGGAAAGCCAAAATAAATCAAGGTCAACTAAGTCTCAATACATTTAAGGTTGATAAAGGGTATGGTTAACAATCATGATTTCTCCATTATGAGGAATTTTAAGGTATTATGAATAGGCGAAGCCATGTCTTTCATGGAGGTAAGCCAAGGAAGACCAAGTTTGGCATGAAATTGATCAGAAGTTGGGATCACATTGAAGGTAACATCTAAATTTTTACCACCAAATTCAATAGGAAACATAATACAACAATGAAAAGGATAAAGGAAACCATTGCAAGTTTGGATCATAACATCATATTTATCATAGAAATCATGTTGCAACTATCTACTAAAAATATGTTCTTTAGTTATAAAATTCATTTTGCAATTAGGATCAATAAGAACACCATGAGAATGAAGGTGATTAACCTTTGCCACAATATAGAGAGGACCATCAGGTTCTTTAATTATCTTAGTAGGGAAAAAGGTAATGCAATGCTCAAGTTCAGTTTAAGGTTTAGGTTCAATTTTTTCAATGAGGTTGACAACATGATTGGCTTCATGAACTTTATCATCATAGTCAATAAGCTAAGTGGAAGAGGAAGATGAAGGTTGGGTAGTATTAATGGTATTGGTTGAATGAGAAGGCAACATAATAGTATAGATTTGGAGGTGCTACTGATTTGTTTGCTTGATCATTGACATCCTCAATAAATATAACATTAGAATACATGAGGTCTTTGCTAAATATATCAAACAGAAACACTTTTCAGCATCATGGCCAGTTTGACGATGGTATTGACATAAATTTTTGTAGAGAAGGAGATCAGATTGGACTATATCAGTACAAAGGAACACATATAAGATATTTATAAAACCTTTTCCGAAGGATACCTTTGACTATCTCAGAGGTATGCTTGGGGTGAGAGCCCTTCCTTGTGAGAAATAATTGATGCAGGAATGCATCAGCCCAAAGGATTTTAGAGTTATATCATTTCGCAGACTTGATGTATGGATCTATTCCTCAGGGGGAGTGATTGCAGGAACAAAACAAAACAAAACACATTTGGGTGATTGACAACCTCATTGTTACAGACATGAATATTTGAAAAAGATACACCTTACAGAGGAAGATTGAAAGAGATGGAGTTATGGAACCCTTTTTCCATTGATGTCAAAGGGGGAGAGATTCAGTGAAGAGAGCTTGTGGAAAATCCCTACTATTTTGGGGAGAGTTGTGAAGAGGATATTGAGAAGATTGTATTGAGAGTGGTGCTTTTGGATTGATGGATTTTCTCATATGTTGCCATCAATACCAAAGGGGGAGATTGTTGGAATTGGATTCTATTGTAGTTTTTGGCATTCATGTTTTGTTATTGATGTCAACATATGTTTTTGATGAAGACAGACATACTGGTTATCACTGGTGCATGAATGACTGACAAAAGTGTACGGACATTGTACGGTTTTTTTAGAGTATGTGAAAATGGGAATGTGTACATGGATGAGCCTTGATCTTATGTAAGGTCACTTGACTATATGTTTCTATTTTTTTGAGTTACAATGATTTTGGTGAAGACTATTTACAGAATAATGGTAGAGAATTGTGATAGAGTTAGTCTCTAAGTTTTGTGGATAACTTGAGTGCGAGCAATATTCATATTATGTGAGCTTGGGGAGTGTTAGGAGACATGTCGAGGAATGTTTTTTATGACTCTTGGGTCGCAAGAATCTTGGTGATGTCAGTTGTTGCGTATGTTCTAGAGAAGACCTGTTTGGGTTTGACTTCAGAGATGTAGTGTGTATTATGCATGGCGAGCATGGATTGTGAAGCCTGTATTATATTTGATGAATTGTAATCAATGTTTACTTGTTTAAGGTACCGTGTGTATCTTAGCAAGGGTTTATGTAATTATTTGTGCATTGGGGAAGTCTTAATTGACCGACCTAATTATTTGTCGTAAACTTGTATAAAAGAAAGTTATTTTCTTGGTTAGGAGTGTGGACAGTGAAGTGTGGAAGATAAATCCTTGTATTTGGGAAGTCTGTTGGATGTAGAGTAGAGATTGTGAAAGATAAAATTCATTGGAATTGTTTAAGAAAATTTGTTGCTATCAGTCAGTTCACTGGATATTATATCTTTGAATATCTGAATCTCAGACAAGTGAGTCATGAAGGTGGATTTAAATTTATTTAGGCAGTGAGCTGGGACAATGAGCCTCTTGTTTCTCTTGACTCCTAATAGGGTATGTCCTTTAACATGGACTATGTACTATATGTAATATTATCAGCTCCTAACAGGCTCCTAACAGGGCTTAATCTCCTAACAGTGTGTTAGTAAATGAAATTATCCCTTTTTTATACAACTAAATCCTTACTCTATAGCCCATAAAGGAAATATTGATTTCACACTAACAGTTGGATCAGATGTACATAATACTGTTCCTCTGAATTATGGTACAGCTACCGGATAAAATTTCAATAAATTCTAATAAATCAAAGTTTCATTTGCAAAAATATACTTTTCACCTGAAAGTAAGGCATTCACAATGATTCACATATACTTACGTTCAACCATTATATGTAAAGAAATATATAGATCCTATGAAGCCCACAGACTTCAATTTACTACACATTCAATGAAATGAAACTGCAACTATTTAGAAGCTAAAGCTAAGAAATATTTTCTTCAAGCAATATTTCTGACCAACAAAAGATACCCCAATAGAGATCAGTTCACTACTATAAACCAACAGATTTATAAAAGCAGAAATTTCTTTTTCATTGATTTCAGAAAAAAATCTTAAAAGCATATCTCTTGACAAATTCACAAAAAAACTACTTAAAAATCAAAATTACTAAGTCTTTCTATCTCTTCTACTAAAATTACTATCGGCCAATTCCAAGTCTTTCTTGGCTATATATAGCCATTAGTTTAAAGCATACAACTTAAATCCCACAAAACTCTCCCAGAGCTTTGGGATAAAACTATTTTTAAAACTGAAAAGAACTGCTAAAAGAAGAGAACAAGCATAATATTCTAAAAACACTCCAAGATTGATGGAACATGATCACGGAGTGGCAAATGAGCTAGAGTCCATAGATTGGTCCTTAGCATCTTTGGTGGCACAAGCATTCCTCCACTCTTTGTGTGCATTGGAAACACTGAGAATAGTGACATGATGTGGATGATCTTCTATTTTAGTACCTTCTTGTCTTTTCACACTTGTATAATTTTCTGTTTGTGTGATTCCAAGTGATAAACACAAACCAACAACATAGCTTCAATGTTTTCCATCGATGTAAAATATTATGTGGTTAAATATTTATTGTCCTTTGTGGCTAAGATTCCTTTTTCAAAATCCTGAGTCATTTCCCCTGCATCTCTGACATTCTGGCCATCTTCACTCATCAAAGTGATGTTAAGACACTTCAGGTCTTTTTGTATTTTATCTGTAAGCTCATTCAACTCATTTAGAAAATGGGTAGCTCCCTCATGTCTAGAAAAAATAATTGAATTTAGTCATTCAATGCTCTTAATGGATACATAGAGAACATCTTCATCTAAATCTCAAATAGGTTTTTCAGCAAGGAACTTTAATATCCCATATTTCTCAATCTCTTCCATTTGATTCATCACATTGGCCCACTTTTTCTTTTCTTTCTCCCATTTAGCTAACTCTATTAGTATTTCTGAGATTGACGCTGCAATGGTCCCATGCGTTTGAATTAGCTAAGAGATATAATCAACACCACGCTGAATTATACCTTGTATCCATTTGCCAAATATGTCAACAATGAGTTTGTTCCTCTTGATTTGATCCAAAGTCTATTTGAAATCAGGAGAATGAGGATCAAAAGATTGAGGTGCTTGAGATAGAGGTAGGGGGTTGGGATCCTATATTTGCTGTATGATATATGCCAAATTCTTTATTGTAGCCTTCAACTCCTTTTTTTCATCTTTGAAGGTCCTGTATAACATTTTCTTGGTAGATTTTTCCAGGTGCTTTGCATTTGTTTCCCTAGTCGCAACGCCAAGGTCTATCTTCTTGACTATAAAATCATTAGCAGTGGCTTGATTGAAATCTTTATCATATTTAGGAACTACTCTCTCAACAACCCAATTCCCTATTTTTCATCTATGTTAATCATAGACTCAATTTTAATCCTCTTTGATTTGATCGTTGCTCCCAAGAATTTACTAACCATATCTTCCACATGCAGAGTAATAAGTAGCACATTTCTTTTCTTGTTGATCGATGTTTCCAACCATTTGAGCATGGGAGGTGGTGTCTGTAGAAGTGTGCCCATTGTAACAATTATAGAATTCCCTGTATTAGACTCACCAATTTCTAACATTTCAACTTCTTTAGATGGAGGATTTTGAATATTCTTCTCTGATATTGGACTGACAATCTCATCCAAATTGATCACTTTATTCTCCTTAGCTGCTACAACATCCCTTTCTTTGGATCTAGTTCTCGTAACTCGCATAGATGGGGTAATACATGAAACACTATGTTTTTCAGACGTGAGCTTATGAGTTCTTTTATTTTGAGTCTTGGAGGAACCTGCAATAGAAACATCAACATTAGATGGAGGAATAGGATTTTGAACAAGGTTGGCAAGGGTATATTTCTGTGTGTTGTGCCTCTTTTGCACAGGACGCCTTTTTTCATTAATATATTTGTCAGTTCTTTTGATCAAACTGATATTTTTTATGTGTATGTTGTCTCTTTCATCAACAGCCCAGTCTATTTCAGGCACAGGTGATCCTCTGACTCTGGTTTCAAACTGATCATCAATTATTTCCTCACCTTCCTCTTCCTCTATCCCTGTAATGTCAAGGTCTATCTTTAGAGTAACAACTTGGCTGAGAGTGAATCTTGACCACATCCTTCTTCTTACTTCAAAGTCATCAATGTAGTTTTACTAGTAGTCTTCTATTTGGGGAAGATGTTGAAATTCAATACGCAATTTAAAATGTTTGGCTGCATAACCCCTGCTATCAAAATATTTCCTAGCTTCAAAGGTTTTCAGCATTAACTTATTCAATTCTAATTTGAGGTTGAAGGCATCCGAAGATGTTTTACATGTGTAGTAACCAACAAAGATGGACTTTGCTCGACCCTTCCTATCTTTCACACCCTTATGCACATGAGCCAATTGATGGCCTACTTCAGTTATGACATGGCTATCTAGAGCGTATCTCAGGAGCTTGAATGGATGACCTTCAAATCCTCCTATCCTTATGTAAATGAACCTTCTAAACTAGATAAAGAAACTCCCATAAGTGTTAATGAAGCTCCCAGCTTCCTCTAATATTCTTTGCTCAGTGTTCACTTGCAACTCATGGACCAATCTCCTAGAAAAAATTCCATTTAATTTCATGAAGTTATCAATGTAAAAATCCTTCTACAAATGAGGAGAATAGTCATATACCTTCATATTTGGAACATGCAATTCATGGAAGAGACCTTTCCATTCCCTGGTGCATGCCAACACATAGAATAAATATGAGGCCATGTGAAAACCACTCCTTTCTGAGAAATTTTCTAGTTGATGATGAAGTTCATCTGTAATAGTTTCAACCCAGTAAATGAATTTCTAGCCGCCAAGGGTTATCTCAATGTAGAAATACATCCAATCTTGCCAATAATATGTGTGTTGGTTCCCCTTGATTCTATTAAGTAATATGACTAGTTCCCCAACCTTTGGTTTAAAATGGTCTATAGTTAGAGGTTTAGGCAACCTAGACCCTCCTCTTTGTGCTTTCAGCAACCAATTCTATGCAATTTCATTCTTATACACCTATCATCGGGTTGAGAAAATAGACTGAGAAGAGGCATTAGTCCATCCCTCATAGGGATCTTTCTTAGGAATACCCATTATTTTTTGAATAACATCCCTAGTTATGAAAACTAATTGGCTCCCATCTATTTTATTGATACATTTATCTTCCATACTGTAATGCTTGGAAGATTCTACTACTAGCTCAGGGCATGAAGTTGCTATGGGAAATGTAGCAACTTCTGCCAGCCCACTTTGAACTATTTTATCTATCATTGAACCTGGGACTGGGTTTTTAATTTTGTTTCTAATTTCTTCCAATGCCCCTAAATGTATGGGTGTGTCATCACAATCTGATAGAGAACTAATTAGGGGAGAGGTGCACCCAATATTTGGGAGTGAAGGCTTCATAGTGAACCCAGATAATGATGCAAAGAAAGAGGAACAAAGAAAACATAGAAACTCTATAGATTTTCCTTACTTCAGAATTACAACACTTCATTCTTAAAAAATGAGTACCAAGGAAAAACAACTGACCTGCTTGTTCACGCAATTTTGACGAGATTTGATAAAGAAGGTGCACCTTGTCTACTCTGATATTTCTACCTCTGCCAGAAGATTTTTTATCATGATAGAACAAAAATGAATGCCACTCCTCTATTTGTTAACTCTTCACAAGATCGTGGGAGATTTGCAATCAATGGTAAAATGTTGGCCAAATATTTTAATTAATGATGATTTTACTTGCGCCATGCGTGGGTGCCCCATTCTTTGTCAGCTGTCATTTACGTCACATCATTGTCACAACCGCCTTTTCCTCCTCTCAGCTTGATAGCATCACTTGAATAATGAACTTTGAACTAAGCAAGTTCATAACTTAAGCTCAACCTAGGACAAGATGCGACTACCCCTTGGCATGTTTTTCAAAAAGATAAAATGAGCGGCAAGAAAGGTAAACAAAAAGATCACTTACAAAAAAAGCAAGTTGTAAGGCATAGTTGAACCGTGAACTTTGAACTAAACTAGTTCAAGATTCAAGTTCAACGGACAAACATCCTTTGCAAAACATGTCACTTAGTTTACACAAAAAAAAAGAGAAATATACCACAAGGTGTTATTGAACCTTGAACTAAGTTAGTTCAAGATTCAAGTTCAACCGACAGGAAGAACATGCAAAGATGGGAAACAACCCAAGTGAAGGTCGAAAAAGATTTAAAGGGGATTTTTGAGAGAAATGAGTAATGAATGACAATCAAACTCAGGGGTAACAATGGCTCTGTCTAGGGACAAGGACTCTTGGGGATGAGGGATGAGCTTAAAGGCTTGGGTTCACAGAGCAGAGAGTCAAAACAAAAAGGCTGAAGAATGGAAAATAGAAAACAAAAAGAGGACAGGAAAAGAAAAATTGAAAGGAAAATAAAGAAAACAACACACTAAAAAAATATATACAAAAAGGCGAAACAAGCCACTGACAACTTATACAATTTCAAATCCTGAACATTAAAGGTCAATGGCAAGGAAGTACCATCAAGATGCTCTAGTTTGAAAGAATTTCTTCCCAATTCCTTGCTAATGATGAAAGGACCTTTCCACAAATATTCAAATTTTCCATGTGCACCTTTGGGTTCTATCCTTTTGTCCCATAGTAATACAAGATCTTCTTTCATAAAATTTTGGGGCCTGGCCTTTTGGTCAAATATTTTCTTGACCCGGGCCTGATGTAGTGCTATACGACTCACCATCTCTTCTCTTTCTTCCTGAATCTTGCTGAGGTGCATGATTCTTTTTTCCAACGTGTCCTAAATTTTTTGATCTTCTATTACCTTTTTAAATCTTGTAGTGGTCAACTTTAGAGGCAATGAAAGTTGTGCGTTGGTACCATATACTAACTCAAATGGTATCATCTTGATTACCCTTTTAAGAGAGGTTCAATACGCCCAGAGATCTTCAAAAATCCTCTTGTGCCAATCTTTGGCATTGTCGTTTACTAGTTTCCTCATGATTCTTATCAAGTTTTTGTTACTTGACTCTGCTTGACCATTCCCTTGTAGGTAACAGTCAGATGCATGTGATAAGTAAATGCCATGATCATAATAAAACAACTTTAACTCTTGAGAAGAGAAATTAGTGGCATTGTCTACAACTATCTTTTGGGGAGTTCCAAACCTGACCAATATGAAGTTTTTAAAGAGTTCACATACCACCTCTGACGTGGTTTTCTTTACAAGGACCACTTCAACCCATTTGGTGAAATAATCAGTTGCAGTCATGATATGTGTATGGTGTGCACTAGATGGTGGATTGATATGAGCAGTGAAATCTAACCCCCACTGCTTGAAGGGTTCTTCGATAATGACATGCCTCAGGGGAAGAGATGCTAGGTGTGGTTTGCCACTAAATAACTTACACTTTTCACAATTCACTACCCATTTGTAGGCGTCTCCAAATATTCCAAGCTAGTAGTAGAAGCTCCTGGGTATTTTGAAAGAAGTCACCATTGAAGATAATTTTCCACCACACGCTTCATTATGGAATTTCAAAAGCAGCTTCTCCTATTGTTCTTTATCAACACACCTAATAAATGTCCCATCCAAACCCTTTTTATAGAGAATGTCATTGAAAATAATGTACTTTGTAGCTTTGAGCCTAATATTCCTTTTATCTTTAGGACTTAGATGTGTTAGGATATCTCCATATGTCAGGTAAAATGCTACGTCTGAAAACTATGTGTCTCGCAAACTAACCAAAAGGGTCAGGGTTAGTTCCTCTTTGGGTACTTGCTCAGCCATCATTCTACATAAACATTATCCTTGAACTAACTTGGTAGGATGGATATCTAGATCAAATTCTTGAATTCTTGCGATCCAAGTAGCTCGGTTGTTCATCCCTATTTCTTGTTGGGTGAGGACATCTTTTACATCGGACATGGGTACATACATAGTAGAGTGAGAATACAGGATATATTACCTAAAATATTTTACTGCCTTTAACACAACATAGGCCTGTTTCTCCACCAGGGGATAATTCAACTCATTTTTTTAAAGAGGCATGCTCATAAAAGCAATGGGCACTTCCTCTTCTTTATCATTTTTTTCAATAATATTCCAGACAATGTGTGCTCTGAGGCATAGCAATAAACAATGAAGTCCTTTTTGTAGTCCAAATTTATCAAAGTAGGAGCACAGGCTATGGCTTTCTTCACATCTTCAAATGCCTTCACAACTTCAGTATCCCACTTAAAAGGGTTTTTCTCACTCAGAAGATTGACCATATGTTTGGTTGTTTCTACGAAATCAGGGACAAACCTTTGGAGAAAATTGACCTGCCCAAAAAAATACTTGACACCAATTCTGTTTGAGGGTAGTCCAAGCTGTAGGATAGCCTTTACCCTTTCAGGATCAATTAGAATACCCTCTTTTGACATGATGTGTCCCAACAATTTCCCTTCTGTAACCCCAAAAATAGACTTCTTAGGATTCAAAGATATATCATGTTCTCTACATCTTTGCAGAACTACTTTTAAATCTTTCAAATTATTTTTGCATCTTTTAGAAAAGATAGTCAAATCATCAAGATATATCACAATTACCCTGTTTATCAAGTGGCTAAAAGAAGAATTCATGGCTTGTTGAAAGGTAGCACCTACTTTTGATCAACCCAAAGGGCATACGGTTATAAGCATACATACCCCATGGTGTAGTAAAGGTCATTTTATATTGATCCTAATTGGAAACTTTGATCTGATTGTACCCAGAAAACCCATCCAACATAGATACCATTTATGAGCTCGCCACGATCTATAAAATATGGTCCATGATAGGGAGACCATAATTATCTTTTAGATTGCTCTGATTCAAATTTTGGAAATCTACACAGATCCTTATTTCTCCATTCTTTTTCCTTATAGGTACTATGTTCACAACCCAGGTGGAATGATGTATGGGATAAATGATCTAGGCCTGCAACATCTTTTCCACCTCTTTTTTTATTTCTGCAGACACCTTGGGGTTGTAATTTCTAAGTTTTTGTTTGAGAGGTGTAGCTCCGGGTTTAAGAGGGATATGGTGCTGAAATTTTCCTCCTTTAAAATTCTTAAGATCATGGTAAGACCAAGAAAAAATGTCTTTATATTCCTGCAACAAGCTAGTGAATCTTTTCTTCGCATCAAGCATGCAACATTTGCCCAAATTTATGTGTTTAGGGTCTTTCCCTTCGCCTATATCCACCTTCTCAAAATTCTCTTAACCAACATCCTCATGGGGAAGGGGGGATTGTTTGGTTGCATCATGTCTATCAAATAGATTTTCCAAAGAAACAAGCCCCTTGGGGATGCGGTTCCCTTTTAGATGAACAATCCCCTCATCTGTAGATTTCCATGGATCATGGCAGAATTCATCACAGGTAGAGTGTGATCCTTCAAAGTAGGTTGTACAGAAAAATTATACCATCTGTAGAAATTTATCTATCTATTTATCATCTTGGAAAATATTCCAATGCTCAGCGTTATCCGAAACCCTAGGTCTATAAACCATTTCAATCCTATAGGACTCTCTTTGAAATTTGAATGCGGTAATAACAAAGATGCTAAAATAGCTAAAGAATCAGCCCTACTATTTAGGTCCCTGGGAATAGCCTCTATAGAGAAGGCTTCAAATTCCTCGTTTCATCCCAAACCCGATTTCAGTAATGTTTAAGTATTTCATTTTTTGCTGAATATCTTCCCCTTACCTGTCTTACTACCAAATCTGTGTCTCCTTTAGCCTTGAGCATTCTTATTCCCATCTTCTTTGCTTCTTCAATGCCAATTAGGAGTGCCTCGTACTCGACAGTGTTACTCATGTTATTAAACTCTAACTTAAATGATTGAGGAAACATATATCCCTCTGGAGATATCAGCACTACTCCTACTCCAGAGCCAACAGAGGCACAACTTCCATCAAAATCCAAAGACCACAAACCATTGGTTTCCCATACTATTTCCTCTGCTATATCTACCACTGAAGAGATCATGTAGTTTCCAAATTCACACTCTTAATAAAGGATCTAAGATTTAGGATCCTCAGATGGAAACATAGTGTATTTAGATTTTCCTTTAGGTTATAAGAATTTTTTTTAAATTTCCCATGGGAATAGTAGCTTGGGACCAGTCTAGTTTGATTTCACCTCTAAGGTCCCTACAAAATGTCCTACTTAAAAGCATCCCATAACTAGCTGGAATGTCAGCAACAAGAATGGTCAATTTGATCTTCTTACTGGGATGGGCTGCTAGGGCCACTTGGGCATCTTTAATCTGACCAACCAATGGGGCCTATTTTGAATCCATTGTGTAACACTTTCTAAAGGTGGCTGTCAGAGAGAGTCTAGGGCCTTTGCAACAGATGCATGCATTATGTTGTCAGATGCTCCAGAGTCTATGACACAATTTTTCAATTTGAAACCATGGTGTATGAGTTAATTTTGGCCTTCTAAATCAACCACACACTTCAACATAGTCATTCTTCATCAAGAACAAACAAAACTGAACATGAGTTATTCAGCCTGCCTGCCTCCATGATTCGACCTGTT
>MU228384.1:122741-133470 GCA_018584345.1 Thuja plicata | reverse complement strand
CTAGACTCACATTTCATCCATTTTAGCATGCTAGTTTATTGTTTTCATTTCATGTTTTAAAGCTAGATTGTATGCTTTTTCTCATTTTTAGCTTAAATTTAGATCAAATCCTTCATACTAGGATAGTGTTGGTCAATGATTTGGAGCATATTCTAAGGGCTAGATATGCAACTGATTACACTCTTTCTAGTTAGAAGGCAATAGGCCGATATTATTGGTTTTACATGTTTTGACTAACCTTTCAAGCTAATGCAATGACCTATTGAGTGTTTGTGTCATTTTCAACAGGTACCCATTTACACACACACATAGGTAGCTCCCTCATGTCTGACTTTTATAACCAAATTTCATCATTCAATGCTCTTAATGGATACATAGACAACATATTCATCTAAATCTGGAACTGGTTTTTCAGCAAGGAAATTTACTATCCCATATTTCTCAATCTCTTCCATTTGATTCATCAAATTGGCCCTCTTTTTCTTTTCTTTCTCCCATTCAATTAACTCTATTAGTATTTCTGAGATTGACGCTGTAATGGTCCCATGCATTTGAATTAGCTGATCAATATAATCAACACCACACTGAATTATACCTTGTATCCATTTTCTGAACATATCAATAATGAGTTTTTTTCTCTTTATTTGATCCAAAGTCTTTTTGACTTCAGGAGCATGAGGTTCAAAAGATTGAGGTGCTTAAAATAGCAGTAGGGGATTAGGATCCTGTATTTCCTGTATGAAATATGCCAACTTCTTTATCGTAGCCTTCAACTCCTTCTTATCTTTTTCATCTTTGAAGGTCCTGTATAAACTTTTCTCGGTAGATTTTTCCAGGCGCTTTGCATTCACTGCCCTGGTGGAAATACCAAGCTCTATCTTCTTGACCATAAAATCATCAACATTGGCTTCATTGAAATCTTTATCATCTTCATGAACTGCTTGCTCAACAACCCAATGCCCTAGTTTATCATCTATGTCCATCATAGACTCAATTTTAATCCTCTTTGATTTGACTGTTGCTCCCAATCATTTACTAACCATATCTTCTAAGAGAAGAGTAATAGGTAGCACATTTCTTTTCTTGTTGATCGATGTTTCCAAGCATTTGAGTGTGGGAGGTGGTGTCTATAGAGGTGTGCCCATTATAACAACTATAGAATTCCCGGTATCAAACTGGCCGATTTCTAACATCTCAACTTCTTTAGATGGAGGATTTTTTATATTCTTCTCTAACATTGGACTGTCCATCTCATCCAAATTGACCACTTCGTTCTCCTTAGCTGCTACAACATCTCTTTCTTTGGATCTGGTTCTCGTAACTTGCATAGATGGGGTGATACAGGAAACACTTTGTTTTTCAGACTTGAGCTTATGAGTTCTTTTATTTTTAGTCTTGGAGGAACCTGCAATAGAAACATCAGCATTAGATGGAGGAATATGATTTTGAACAAGGTTGGCAAGGGTAGATTTTTGTGTGTTGTTCCTCTTTTGTAGAGGAGGCCTTTTTTCATTAATCCATTTCTCAGTTCTTTTGATCACACTGAGAGTTTTGATGTGTATGTTGTCTCTTTCATCAATACCCCAGTCTATTTTAGGCAAAGGTGATCCCCTGACTCTAGTTTCAAAATGATCATCAATTATTTTCTCACCTTCCTCTTCCTCTATCCCTTTAATATCAAGGTCTATCTTTAGAGTAACAACTTGGATGAGAGTGAATCTTGACCACATCCTTCTTCTTACATCAAAGTCATCAATGCAGTTTTCCTAGTAGTCTTCTATTTGGGGAAGATGTTGAAATTCATTAGACAATTTAAAGTGTTTGGCTATATAACCCCTGTTGTCAAAATCTTTCCTAGCTTTAAAGGTTTTCAGCTTTAACTTGTTCAATTCTAATTCAAGGTTGAGGGAATCTGAAGATGTTTCACGTGTAGTAACCGAGCTCAATGGGAAAGATGGACTTTGCTTGACCCTTTTTTATCTTTCAAACCCTTATGCACATGAGCCAATTGACAGCCTACTTTAGTTATGACATGGCTATCTAGAGTGTATCTCGAGAGCTTGAATGACTGACCTTAAAATCCTCCAACCCTTATGTAAGTGAACCTTCTAAAATGGATAAAGAAACTCCCATAAGTGTTAATGAAGCTCCCATCTTCCCCTGATATTCTTTTCTCAGTGTTCCCCTGCAACTCATAGACCAATCTCCCAAAAAAAATTACATTTACTTTCATGAAGTTATCAATGTAAAACTCCTTCTGTAAATGAGGATAATAGTCATATACCTTCATATTTTGAACATGCAATTCATGGAAGAGACCTTTCCATTCCATGGTGCATGCCAACACATAGAAAAAATATGAGGACATGTGAAAACCACTCCTTCCTGAGAAATTTTCCAGTTGATGATGAAGTTCATCTGCAATGGTGTCAGCCCAGTCAATGAATTTTTGGCCACCAAGGGTTATTTAAATGTAGAAATACATCCAATCTTTCCAATAATATGTGTGTTGGTTCCCCTTGATTCTATTCAGTAATATGACTAGTTCCCCAACCTCTAGTTTAAAATGGTTTATAGTTAGAGGTTTAGGCAGCCTAGACCCTCCTCTTTGTGCTTTCAGCAGCCAACTTTGTGCAATTTTGGTCTTATACACCTTTTGTCAGGTTGAGAAAATAGACTGAGAAGAGGTAGTAGTCCATCCCTTATAGGGATCTTTCTTAGGAATACCCATTGTTGTTTGAATAAAATCCCTAGTTATGAAAACTAATGGGCTCTCATATATTTTCTTGATACATTTCTCTTCCCTACTATAACACTTGGAACATTCTACTACCAACGCAGGGCACAGAGTCGCTATGGGAAATGCAACAGCTTTTGCCAGCCCACGTTGAATATTTTATCTATCATTGAACCTGGGACTGGGTTTTTAAATTTTTGTTTCTAATTTCTTCCAATGCCCCTGAACGTATGGATGTGTCATCACATTCTGATAGAGAACTAATTAGGGGAGAGGTGCACCCAAAATTTGGGAGTGAAGTCTTCATTGTGAACCCAGATAATGATGCAAAGAAAGAGGAACAGAGAAAATAGAGAAACTCTATAGCTTTTCCTTACTTCAGAATTACAATAGCTTCATTCTTGAAAAAGGAGTACCAAGGAAAGACAACTGACCTGCTTGTTCAAGTAATTTCCATGAGCTCTGAGAAAGAAGGTGTACCTCATCTACTCTGATATTTCAACCTCCGCCAGAAGATTTTTTTATCGTGATAGAACAAAAATGAATGCCACTCCTCTATTTATTAACTCTTTACGAGATTGTGGGAGATTTGCAATCAATGGTAAAATGTTGGCCAAAGATTTTAATTAATGACGACAAGAGGTTTACTTGATGATTGCATTAATTACTGTACTTCCCCCCAAGAAAAATGGAAATTAAGCATCACTTCTCATGATGATTTTACTTGCACCATGCGCAGGTGCCACATTCTCTGCCAGCTATCATTTCCGTCACATCATTGTCACATCACCATCACCTTTTCCTCCTCTTAGATTGATAGCATCACTTGAATAATGAAATTTGAACTAAGCAAGTTCATAAGTTAAGTTCAACTTGGGACAAGACGCGACTACCCCTTGGCATTTTTAAAAAAAAGATAAAATGAGTGGCAAGAAAGATAAACAAAAAGATTGCTTACAAAAAAAAAGCAAGTTGTAAGGCGCAGTTGAACTGTGAACTTTGAACTAAACTAGTTCAAGATTCAAGTTCAATGGACAAACAACCTTTACAAAACATGTCGCTTAGTTTACACAAAAACAACAAAAGAGAAACAAGCCAAGTGAAGCTCGAAAAAGATTTAAAGGAGATTTTTGAGAGAAATGAGTAATGAATGACAAGAAAAAATTAGGGGTAGCATAGTGATACTATACTTTAAGTGCATTATTTGTGGTTACTAATTCCCATCGAGGGTTTTCCCTTAAAAGGGTTTCCTCGAGAACAAATAGTTGTGTTATGGTGTTGTTTTTAATGTGTTTAGAATTGTATTTATCTTTTGATTGTTAAATTATATATATGGCATACAACTGATTCACCCCCCCTCTTAGTTGTACTAGTGGACTATTATTACTATTAGACAGAATCTTAATAGTTGAAGTTTTTATAGATGATATCATTTTTGGAGGTGATGATGAAATGAGTAAGAAATTATCTAAGGAAATGGAAAATGAATTTGAGATGTTGATGATTGTTGAAATGATTTTTTTTCTTGGGTTGCAAATTAATTAGAACAAGAATGGTATTTTTATTTCTCAAACCAAGTATTTTAAGGAAATGTTGAAAAAGTTTGGAATGGAAAATTGTAAACCCGTTGGAACACCTATGGTTACTAGTTACAATCTTACTTCTACTAATGATTCTCAAAGTGCTTTTCAGACAAAGTACATATCTATTATTGAAGGCTTACAATATCTAACTCACACTAGACCAAATATTTCTAATGTAGTTGGAATTGTGGCAAGATATCAAGCAGGTACTAAAGAAACTCATCTTGCTACAGTAAAGTGAATATTTAGATATCTAAAAGGAACACTGTAATATGGCTTATGGTATGAAAAATATGATGATTTTGTTTTGCATGCTTATACTGATGTTGATTGGGCAGGAAATGTTGATGACAAAAAGATTACAGGTGGTGGTACATTTTTTCTTGGAAAAAGGTTGTGTTATGCCCTGCATACCCATACCCACATTTTGTGTGCAAAATGTTGGGTCCCCTTTTTCACTTTTGGCTCTTGCCTTGTTTTCTGTCTTTTTGTTCTTGGTTGTTTTCTTCTCTGGGTTTTCCTTCTTGTGAGGTTCGTTTTCTTTTGCTTGTCTTTTGTGTCTCTGAGACCCCGTCCCAGAGCTGGTTGTTTCTTTTCTAGAGCCAGATTCTGGACGTCAAGATTCTCTGCCATGATGTCTTCTTCTCATAAGGAGGCATGGTCATGCGAAATCCCCAAGCCCAAAATCCAGAGGTTTGCTTATTCCAGAGTTTGTGGGGAAAAAGGTAACTTGCTTTTACCATGAGTATAAATGGGAATTACTGACCACTTTTACAGTTACCGTGATCAAAAAAACTTGTGCTCAAAGTGATTAAATGATGATTAAACTATGATTACCCTATGCCTAGTGTGTTGATATTCATTTCTTTGAGGTTCTTATTCATCGTCATTTGAAGGTAGAGCTCATTGCATGAGTGCTCCTGGTGTTCTCTTCCCCCACTCTTCTACGGATTTTTAGGTAGGTTCTCTGGTTCTTTTCCATTTCCACATTTTTCTTGTTGTCTCTATTTTTTTTCTCTGGTTCTGTTTTCATTTATTTTCTCTTTTCTTTTGTCCTGTTGGTTTTGTTTGTTTGGTATGCCTCCCGTTGGTGGGTTGGCACCGCCAGGGGGTTTTCTACCCTCTGTGCGGTCGTAGAGTAATGTAAAATAGTGTATAGTTCCTGGAGTAGCTCGTATATTTCTGTAAATAATGTATATTTCTATATATTTTGTGTATATCCATTTTGGCCCTCATCCCTCTGTAGTTTTATGCATGTATATATTCTATATATCCTTCCAAACTCACGAGTTCCTCATGCTCTGTCCTGCATTTTCACCCCATGAGACTGCGCTCGTTGAGACGGAGTTGCCATGGTTCAAACTTGGCACCTTGCTAGTTTGAGCCATGGTGGATTTCTCTCTCCTTTGTCTCGTCACATTGATGGCAGGATTAATTTCCCATGAGTGAGCATTCAAATATGTCTAATCTGGGATTCATTTTGCCCTGTATAGGCCCACTTGTCTCGATTAATGCTTTTAATGCCTTTACAACACCTGCCATGTGACCACATGCCAACACACATCAACCAAGTACAGCTTATTTCCAGTCACATTGGCAACAGCTAGATTGTCCAGACTCTGGACCTCTAGCAAGACCTTGTCTTCCACTTCTTCCTGCCACCTTGTTAACATGCTCTGAAATGCTAAGTCATGTTCATTCCAGATACCCCAGAACATTTGATGTATGTACTAATGCTTGTTTGATAGGTGTGGGTTGGGGAAGAATCTCCTGGAGTTGTAACTTATTTTTATATATGTCCTGATGATTTTCTGGTCTTGCAGGTTGCAGATAAATTGATTGAAGATGTCTGACGTTATTGCCCCTCCTGATAGTCTGAAACTACCTACCACCTCCACCTGAGAAGCTACGAAGTCAAAGATGGAAAGAATGTTAGTGAAGCTACCTTTAACCTCCAAATATCCAAAGGAGGGAGCTATTGTGGGGTCCAAGGTGGACTCCAAAGTCTAGGAAATAACAAATACAGACCCTGGAACTTGGGCTGAATTGCAAGGTCTGATCCAGACCATTTACAGGCTAAAATCTAAAGGGGACAAGGTAGCCACTTTCTTGGCTGCCTCTGACATCATAAAGGCTGCAAAATTTCCATGTTTGGTGCAGTCAGCAAAATTAATAAAGCAGCTGGAAATTCTATAAATGCACCTACTCGCACAGTTCTGCTTTCGGATCCCTGACCGCTACAATACCCCACCACAATCGTCACCTTGGATGCTCCAAATTTTTCTTTCGGGTTGGGGATTCCTTAGTTCAAAGGGTCCGCTGTCATCACCCGGGTCAACTCACTAAAGGAATTCAACGAGGCTGAAGTCATTTCCCGACAACACCTCAATAGTCAGTGGCTGAAGTCTCCAAAGGGAGACCACAAAAGAATGAAGTTGGAAATTTCTCGTGGGGATTTCAAGGAGCCCATCCAAGCGGGCATCATATTTTTATGTAGGATCATTAGATAGCCCCACGCCTGATAATTCTTAGTGTGGATGTATTATTTTCTATACTACATCACCACACACAACAAGACCTTCAACTGGGCAGCTATCATAGCCAACCATGTGGATACACAGATGAGGACCGTCGCCCAGACCTCTCAGTTTTATATGACTTCATATGTTTTGTGGGTGTTAGCACAATAAAGATCAACTTTTCCAGGTTTCGGCATAGTCGAAGAGCTTGGAAATGGGACAGGGTAAGTCAAACCATGGGATCATTATCCCTAGTTACTGTGGGAACTTAGTTTCCAAAATTTTTGTCTGGTAAATGATGTTTTCACTTACAACAACATTTTAACACTTACTCGAGATTCCAGATACCACCTCTCATAGGCGTCCATGACTCTGGTCAGCTCCTAAGGCCAGTATTTTATTCAATTCTGGCATCACACCTACATTAGGGTGACAGGCTTCAGTGGGAAGCCCTATCTTCTTCCCTAGTATTGCGGGGATAGAATTATTCTCTTAGAGTTTTGCAAGTAGATGATAGATCTACACACCTTCTTCACATTAAAGAAGGTCATCAATGTCCCATTCCCTTTCTCCTATGGGAATTACACATGTAGCCTCACCGCAGCCTGGGAGGCAGACAATGAATTGAAAATCTTGGGGCTAGTGGAATTCTACCACACCAAAAAAAATTATGATCCCCACGGAAAGATTGCCACAGCACTACCTCGGGCGTCCGAACCGCATGAAGTGGATATTGAAGACTTTTGGGTGGACTGCCAAGATAGTTTTGATCTCCGGGCCTGACAAAATACAAGGATGAGCAAGGGGCTCATGAAAGCACTAGACCTTAGAACCTTCCCGAAGGGATTTAAGGATGACGAGCCACTGGAGGATCCAACATACAAAGGAAAAGGGCTAGATAAACAAGATCTTCCTCTGATGGATTGGTCCATCTCGGAGGACCTAACAATTGAAGGGGTAAGCCACCCCATTTTGGAGGTAAGTCACCAATACTTCACCTGGGTGTGTCCCAAAAGCACCCAAAATAAATCAACGATCAAGAAGACCATTCCCTCTTCAGCTAGTGCCATATCCTCCTCATTTTCTATGGCCGCTAAAGAAAGCATGAGTAGAAGGAAAGAAAAAGAGGGTGCCCCGATCCTCAAGGCACCTCCCCAAATCCCCACCCTTCTAATGGCCCAATTTTATCAACAAATAGAGTCGGCAAAGCTGACTAGTCAGCAACTAAGTATGCAGGTATCCGCCAGTCTCCCTATAGCTCTAATGACATCTTCTCGCTCGGCAGGATCCCCCTTGTTGGCTGCTATGATGAGAAGATAGACTTTTGCTAACGTGGAGTCTACTAGCATTCTGGATACCAAGGCTTCACTTATAAGGAAGAAGAAGAAGGTGACACCTACACCCAGTGCAGCCACCACCGCCAGCATTCCAGAGATGCCCCCAGTGGATGTAAGTTTAGACTCTCCCAAACTCAAAGATATCTCAGACTCCTCGCCCCCGCATGATGATTTTGATGACACCTTCTCGGTGGAGGAGATCTTGGAGATTCAACTAGGTATTATTCATGTGGTGGAGGAGATTTTGGCTTAGGAAGAAGAAGAGGTCACCATAGAGAAAGAAATCTTGGAAGAGAAAGATGCATTAGAGCAAGAGGCTCGGGAAGAAATACAGACGAAACCTGAGCAAGAGAGGATACTGGTCCAGGAGACCGAGAATGCACCAAGGCAGCCCACAAATGTGAAATTGATTGTCAGAGAACCTGGAATTGAGGGAAAAACCATACCTCCAACCATCACACTTCAAACGCCTTTGGTAACTCTGGGTGACCAAGTGCCCTGGAGCACTTTCGGTGAAGTAGTAACGGTGGCCGCCTTGCTAAATTTGGCTAGAGACCTTACCTACCTCTGGAGGATGTTCTAGTGGAGGAGAAAGCTCCAATAGATGAAGCCAATGTGGCCCAGGAGAAGTAGCAGCAAATAGACTAGTAGGTCCCAGATAAAGAAAATGGAGAAACAACTGACACTGTGAGGGACGAAGTCCCTGAAAATAAGGATAAAATTGAGAGTGGGGAAAAGATCTTGGATAGTGCAACAAAAGACACCGGTATGGTGGAAAACATTGAGGATTTCAAAAAATAGGAAATAGAAAAGGAACAAGAATAGGAGGAACCAAAATGAGAGGTGGATAAAGAGCCCAAAGATAATGTGCATTCTGGGAATGCGCCGCCAGATTTTGAAAGGAATCTTGATGAACAGGTCTTGATAACAAAGCCACCCTAGCCACCCCAATGGCTGGTGGAATCCAAGAAGAGGAAATCCCCAGCAGTGGCCACAAGCACCTCACTCTCGTTGGCCAAAATGATGGCCAGGAATAAAGAGGCTAAGAATCCCAAGAAAGCGCAGGTAGTCCATTCTCTCTATACTGGTCCCACCGGTATTATTGTTGTGACCATTGCAACACCCCCTCTTGATGTAGATGCGGCAACCATAAGGCCTGAAGACTACAACATAACAAAAGTAGCATTGGGGAAGAGGGATAAGCAAGGTGAGTTGGATTTTTTGAAAGAAGCCACTAAGGCAATAGAGACCAGATACCTCAAACAGGGCCAAAAGCTAAAAGAGGAAAGAGAAACAAATGCTAATCTCCTCGTGCTTCTAGAAGAACTCACACAGCCTTTTGTAGAAGTCCACCCAGGAACCCCTTCCTCTAGATTTCCACTTGTACAGGGTGACATGGATTCTCAATGGATAATGAAGAAGAAAGTACAAGCTGTGGATGGGTGGGCCACCGAGTAGGTGATTGCAATGAGACAATTTTTGGCAGCATCCCTCTTGGACCTTTACAAGGTTGATTCTATTCTTAGCCATGCAAGAGGCTCCGTTCAGATATGGGAGCAGGATTTGGAAAAATATGAAAAGTGGAAGACTGGGCTAGAAGAAATCTGCAACATCGACGAAGAAGTCACCACAGAGTCTAGAATTTTAGGAGATGAATTGTATGATTCCCTCCAGGTCTAGTACTCCAGACTTGCATTCAAAATTGAGGTCTGGAAGGAACTGGTTAAGACCTTGAAAGAGAAGATAATGGTAGCCAGATATCCTTTGGGTTTATTTAAGGCATTCATGGTCTGGGTATCGCAAGTCAATCCCTTCACCACCAGCACATGTACCCTGGAGGACTATTTCCTCAACAAGTTCGATGAGAGGATGGAGTCCTTGTATCCACCAGCCAGAGATTTTGACTAGGGAAGGTTATCCAGATTGTCAAAAACTATGATCTAATCACACGACGCCATCAAGATGGTGGATGAATTCTGGAATGGGGCCAAAGAAGTTGAGGAGGCATTGGAGGTTGTTCGCTGTCGGTGGGACAACATCCAGAGTATAGACGAAGAAAGCATAGGCCAAGTATTAGAAGCTTGGGAAAAATCATAAGGAGCAATAAGACCCTCCAGATTCTAGAGATGTTCAGTGGAAGATGTTTTTTGTATTCATTTATTCTTTTGGAATGCAAGTTCCCAGATCCCAGAATTCTGGATCCTACATTTTTATACTCTTTAAGTGACCCTTTTCTCAGTTCCCAATGTTGACCGGTCACTTTCAGGGCAGTTAATAAAGGTTGTCAGAAGGTGGGTAACCATAACAAGGCACATCAGCTTGACAAGAGTTTTTTTGACAGATGGTCTTCCCAAGGTGCCACTTCAATGTCACACCTGGCACATCGGAGATAGTGAGCCACCCTCCCATTTATGAGGCATGTAGCATCTGTTTAATGCTGAATGTGACCTCTCAATCCAACAAGAAACTCAACATAGTCCTTATTCAATCCATTTGATTTGCAGAGACAAACATGAATTGTTTGTTCTACAAATGATTGAGACGACCTGTTGC
>MU228384.1:90204-104782 GCA_018584345.1 Thuja plicata | reverse complement strand
AATAAGTATAGTGACCTGGTTAAGGGTTGGACCCTATTAGGAGTCTTTTACAAATAACCCTGTTAGGGGTGGTGGACTCACTGTCCAAAAGCTCACTGCTTGATGGTGAAGGCTACAACCTTCTGAATAACAGATATGCACTATATTTGATGATGAACTATAGAGTAGATCTGTTGTCTTGATTGGTTCCAGTGTATTGCAATCTTTCACTTCTTCTTCACATAGACTCTTGATGAATGAACCAACTCTGATGATCTGCTTTGTACATCTTTCTTATCTTTTTGTATCATTCACACTTAGCGTGTCACCTTTGACTTGCTATAAGTATCTTCCTCATAGTATGAGATCATGGGGCCTATAACACAACTCTTCATAACATCCTTTTCATCTCTACTAAGCACACAAACATAATTATAACCGCGCAAGTATAAACCAAATAGATGTGACGCTTCACTAAGTCAGCCTCACCAACTTAACTCTAACTTTGCAATATTCTTGAAACACGTTTGGTGCCTTTATATTAATATCATCAACTCATGACTAAACATGAATATACACATGCATATATAGAAGATAGGTGCAACTCAAGAAACATGAAATATATGTTGGCCCTAAACCGTTACACTTCCAGAACTGTAACTACCAATAACAAAATTACATAACTTTACTGAAATATCATATCTGGGTCTGTGTGTATGAAAATAACATAATAAACATGTCAACAACATGTATCTATCCACACAAGTCTTCATATCATCATTTTGATAAGTACATATAGAATTACTACTGTGTATTATATGTTGTCATCAATGACAAACATATAATCAATCAACTGCTTAGAATCAAATCTCCAATAGAGTTATCCCACGGTCTTAACTAATCCCTGGGTAGGATTGGGAAGAGCACACCATTCAACATGATCCCTGGTGGAACTCCTTACACCAGGAGATACAACCCCAATCTGGCAATGGGTGCCCCCGTGATGGCCATGAATCCCTCGCCACCGCTAATAGACCCGATATGTGTATCTGTTGCAAACCCAGACAATACTAGGTCTGGAATCTTTTTCTTGGAACCAGCCATAGAAAGTACAACAACCACAGACAAAACTTCCTAGAGTGCCTTTCTTCTATTCATCCATGACTAGAGGATTGCCGCCCTTGACTCTAAAAAATACTGTTGCTTTCCCAGGGAACCAACAACAACTGTCACATTGTGATGCAAATACCTAGTTGACCACCAAGGTTGAATCCCTCTGAGGAATGTTTTCCACACTGATTATGGACAAGGGTCAACTAAAGGTGGGGTCTTACGCACCCCAAACTTCCAATTCCTAGAGAGGGAATATTTTCTCCGACCAACGAAACAACAATGCCGAAGGAAGAAATTTTAACAATGGGCCTCGGCCCAACCAACAACAATGGAATAACAATGCAAATGTTGGAGGTCTGCCTCTAAACCAAAATGCCAATCATAGTGGTGCTGGACCATCCCATTTCATGCCAGTCGTAGACTTCAAGCCCATGACCAATTTGTGTAGATTACATGACACAGGCTCCCATAATGAGGTAAACTGTGCCACACTAGAGAAAGTCATCATGATTTCCCAGCTGGACAGACAACAAGCTTCTGATCCTAATCCCCTAGAGATTCCTGTGAAAGAGCCCACTCACAGTGCATTCACCTATGAGACCATCTTCTTTGGGACCGCCAGAGAAGACAAAGAAGATTCTAAACTACAGGGGTTCTTTGATGAATCGACTATTCCAGCCTTTGAGGCCAATGCCTTCACCAACCCAAGGGCTCCCTACAATACTCAGAGTCAGGCTAGTAAAAGACCAATTTACATGCCTACATGTCCTAAAGACACTCCGCCATGGGAGGATATGACCAATCGGTCTGTCCCTCCAAAAGGTTCTAGCTCTAACCAAACAAAGGATCTGACCGAGGGAAGCCACCAATTCCCAGGAGGAATGTTCGATATCATGAAGGTGTTAGAACAAACCACCACCTCCATGACCTTGATGGAGGTTTTGGTGAACTGTCCCAAGTAGAAGAAGTCTCTTCTAAAGCTCTTAGGAAACCTAGAAGTCGTTAGTCGCCCACCCAAGACTATCTTCTTTTGAGGACGCCAACGCAGATGTCTTCCAGGGAAATACTAAAGATTCTCCCTTCCTGCTAGGCCTAAACAACAAGGGAAAAGCATACACAACTACCTAGTAGATTCTAGGGCTTTGGAAAACATCATGCCTTTATTTATATGCCAGAAGCTTAGATTTTGACCCACCCCATCTAATGGTGTAGTGATCCAACTGGATAAAACTACTATAAAAATGGTGGGCAAACTGAAGAATGTCTAGATTCAACTTATCCAGGACCCCAGGATAGCCAACATAATTGATGTCCAAGTGGTGGACATCCTAGAAACTTACGGGATGTTGTTAAGTCAAAATTGGTCTAAGTCCCTAAACATATACTTTTCAACTGACTTCTCCCACTTATGGCTCCCCTGGGAAGGAGAATCTAACAAAATCTGGGTTGAGAGTGAACCCCAGATGAAATAGGCCCTCACCAAAGTTAGGAGGGTGAATGAGGTCTTATTCTCTGAGACTTCCCCTGAGGTGTACCAACCCCTTGAGATCCTAACATTTGACTTCACCCCCGGGGGGATCCCATAGTTCTGCAGAGAACCCAAGACCTAGAAGAAAAATTTAGGGTTGAGGTTAACTCCCAGGGTGTTGCAGTGACCCTTGCCACACTCTTGTTTGACACTTGGTGCTAGGTGCATTACCAGAAACATTTAGAGCTAGAGTGTTAGCCTTGTCTTACCGCTACCACTAGGTATATACATGCCCTCCAGAGAAAAGAACACACAACTGATTCCCTGGGACTCAGTACTTCTATTGGCGGTGCCTCTATGGCACCATTTGTCTGGGAATCCCAACCAGGAGCCCCTCTAGAGGTAAACCTCACCCATTTACCATCAGCACCAAAGGAAACTCCTCCCAAGCCTCCCAAGAACAATCCAAAGAAAACTTCATCTTCCCAGCCCCATGCAACAAATGATGATGTGTGGACCCTTAAGTTTGATGCGTCCCGATCCAAATAGGGCTATGGGGCTAGAGTAGAATTAATCAACCCATGGGGGAAATCCTTCCTCACATCCTATAGGCTGTAGTTCAATGACATGAACAATTTCATAGAGTATGAGGCCTTGGTCCTTGGACTCCTATTTGCACTAAGGAAAGGAATCACCCACCTTCAGGCCCTGGGTGATTCAGAGTTGATTGTCAAACAAGTCCGGAGTCAATACACTTGTCACGATAAGAGGCTGGCTACATACCGCAACTAGGCATGGAGCCTTATTGAGGATTTTGATGCCTTCAACATTGATCTTATCCCCCAAAGATGAAACTATGTCCCAGATGCCCTTGCCATTTTTGCCAGCACACTTGAGCCCATGGCCGACTCACGCCTCTAGAGATTTTTTGTTGAAATGTTCCCCACCCCGTCCATTCCAGATAATGTCACCCATTTTTAGGTCTTTGAGGATGATCAACATATCCTATCCTTCATGGCCAATGTTGGTGTCTTTGAGGACTAGATAGTGGAAGAAAGAGACCACAATGACACTGGACAGGGTGATGAAGATGATGGGATCATGGACCTACCAAGCAAAACCATCCCTAAGGAGATGGTTGCACTTGAATGAATCTTTGACTCAGAAAGTAAACATCGGCCAGCCCGATGAAGAGAAAATGATACACATCGACACCTCTTGCTCCCTAAGGAGAAGGAGAAGATTCTCACAGTTCTCTGAGAATACATAGACGTGATCACGTGGGGGTATGAGGATTTGAAGACATACAACACATCTATCATGACTCATACCATCCCACTCAAACTTGATGCCAAGCCTTTTCGGCAAAAGCAGTGACCAGTCAACCCACTAATTGAGCCCCTAATTCACTAGGAGGTGCAAAACTACTGTCATCTTGGATAATATTTCCAATCTGACATAGTACATGGGTTGCCAATCTAGTCCCTATGAGGAAGAAAAGTGGCGAGATCCAACTTTGCATGGATTTCTAAAATTTGAACAAGGCCTCCAAGAAAGATAATCACCCTCTCCCCTCATTGGATGAGATGTTGTAGATAGTGAACAGATCCCAAATGATGTCTTTCTTGGATGGGTACTCCAGATATAACCAAGTCATGGTTAAATATGAGGATGGAGACAAAATGACATTTACCACCAAGTGGGGAATGTTTTCCTACTAGAGAATGCTCTTTGGCTTGATTAACGTAGGGGCCACATTTTAGAAGGCCATGGACATTGCGTTCGAGGGCCTTGTGAACCAGTGTATAATCATCTACATGGATGATTTGACCGTCTTTTCCTGGGATAGGCGTGATCATTCTGCCCACCTCACCCAAATTTGTGAGGGATGTCGCCAGTATGGAATATCCCTCAACCCTAAGAAATGCATATTCAGGGTCACTAAAGGGAAGTTGCTCAGGAATATTGTCTCTGAGAAGGGTATATCCATTGACCCTGAGAGAGTTGAAGCATTGCTAAACCTGCAAATGCCCGGCAACAAAAAGGAGATGAGGTCTTTCTTCAGAAAGATCAATTTTTTCTGATGGTTCATTACCAAATTCACTGAGATTGTAAAGCCACTCAACGAGATGATGAAGAAAGATACCAAAATTGAGTGGAGTCCTGAAGCAAAGCAGGAATTCACCTAGATCAAGCAAATGATAATGGAGGCACCAGTTCTTGCTAGTCTAGACTACTCCCTCCCTTTCTACATTTATTTCTTTTCTTCGTCGCATTCTACCATAGAAGTATTGACCCAAAAGGTTGAAGGGGAAGAATGACCAATAGATTTCATGAGCTCCCCCTTCAAGAATGCCAAATTCTGGTATTCATCCTTGGAAAAGCAGGCCTTTGCTCTTGTTCACACCGTGAAGAAATTTTGGCATTACATTCTCCAGAGTAAGGTGCATGTTATCATCCCAGACTAGGTGGTAAAATTTCTACTGATGTAGAGTGAATTGGGTGAAAGATGGGGGAAATGGATAGCCATCCTCCAGGAATACGATTTGGAAATGCAACCCATGAAGATTGTCTGAGGCCAGGGACTAAGTAGAGTGATGGAAGAAGAGACTCCCCACATCGAATGTCAGACATATACGGTGGAGTCCATCACTCAAGATCCATGGTACATAGACCTGGTGTACTTATTGTTGAATAAAAAATGCTCGGAGGGATTGCCTCCAAACAAACATCATGCCCTGTGATTGAAAAGCATGCACTTCATGATCAAAAACTCCACACTTTTTCACAGGAATTATGGAGTGTACCTCTGGTGCAACGATAGGGTTCAAGCTGCAAAGATAATTGAAGAATTTCACGAGTGGTTTGGAACTGGGCATGGCTTAGCTGATGCAACTTCCCATCAGATCCTTTAGGCAAGATACTATTGGCCCTACATCTTTAAGGACGTCTACACTCACATCTGAAAGTTCCATAGTTGCCAAACTGTGACACATCGTGAGTGAAACCCGGCCATGCCTTTGCAGCCAAATTTTGAAGCTAGACCCTTTGCGCAATGGGCATTTGAATTTATTAGGGAAATCAACCCCAACTCATCTACCAACCACTAATACATCCTAACTACTACTGATTACTGCACCTGGTGGTCTAAAGCCATACCTTGTAAAAACAACATGACATACATAGTTATCAAATTCCTGGAAGAAAACATTGTCACAAGCTTCAGAATGCCTTTTGCTATAGTATGTGACAATGGTCTGGCATTTTCTTTGACACAACTACTAGAATGGACCTATGACTAGAGGATCACTTTGAATTTCTCCAGAAACTATTACCCCCAGGAGAATGGTGTTGCTGAATCAACTAACAAAAATTTGCTTGAAGTGATCAAACACCTATTAGAACAGAATCCCCGGGATTGGCACCAAAAGCTGAGATTCACCCTCTGGGTAGATCACATTTGAATTAAGGCCACCCTGGGGTCATCCCCATTCCATCTGGTTTACGGCCAGAACCTAGTGTTCCCAATTAACTTACAGATCTTGGTTTTATAGTTCATGTAGGAATTTAGCAACCGGGACAATATTATAGAGGTTCGGCTCTTGAATCCGGTGTGGATGGAGGAACAAAGAGACACAACCCATGAACATTTTGCATGTCACCAAGCAGTGGTAAAATGATGGTTTGACTGAAGATCCCAGTATAAGGCCTTTCAGATTTTGGACTTGGTCCTCTTGTGGGATAAATCCCAGGAAAAGAAAGGGAAGCACACTAAGTTCCAACGGCTCTGGGTTAGACCATATTTGATCTCTCAAATCTATGGGGCAAATATGTATCACCTCAATACCATGACCGGGGAACCTGTCCCATTTCCTATCAATGGAAAATTTCTCAAACATTATTTCAAATGAGGCACGTTTGTCCAGAATTGTACTATATGTAAATCTCCTTGCTTGTAAATATCTTTCCCGGTGCCCCATTTGGGGTGCCTTGTCTTGTTAATAGTTTTACTGGTGGTCCTTTGGGACCGCCCCCTTTCTTTTTGTTTTTCTTTTGATTTTGTTCTTTATTTTTTCTGGGTTTCTAGTGTTTTGCTCCCGTTTGAAGGCTGGTAGGATTTGCATAACATCTAGTCTCTGGGATGGTACCTTTTGTATTTATGTTGAACTTAGAATCTATTGTTAGCATGATGGAATTGGTCTGGTCTCTAGAGTTATTTTGTGAGTTTGGTAGCGAGCTATGAGTAATCTTCATCAGATTTATCCTTGAAATTTTGGTAATCAGTTAAATCAAAATCAAAGGGGACAAGTAATTGGACACACCGAGAGTAGCTCGGTCGCACTGGTTTGTTGGCCCAAGTCTGAACTTTTAGAATTATTTTCGGGTCTAGATTTTTTCGTCCCCCATTCAGAAAATTGAGGTGGGTGGAAGGGTGAAAGAAGTACCACCATTAAATTTAGCTAAGCTCAAGCTTAATGGTGAAAGAAGTACCACCCTCTCATCCAGAAAATAATAAAATAATAAGGAAAGAAAGGATGGGATGAAAACTCTGGTATCCGAGAGGAATGAGCAAACTTGATGACTTTGGATCGATACAGTAAGTGCCCCTTCTCTACTTCTCCTAGAGGTTATTAGCTTGATTTTCTCTTTCCAAGCACACACAAAAGACCATGGGTTGAATCATGCATGAGCTAGATTTTCTCAAACGCTTCATGTCTTGAAAATAGGATGCTCCGAGTAGCGATTAGTTCTGATTTTGCTAACCAGAGATTTTGTGGTTCTCAAATGCACTAAGGCATCATCCCAGATAGTCACCATTTGTTATGCCCTGCATTACTCATCCCTACATTTTGTGTGCAAAATGTTGGGTCTCCTTTTTCGCTTTTGGCTCTAGCCTTGTTTTCTGTCTCTTTGTTCTTGGTTGTTTTCTTCTCTGGGTTTTCCTTCCCGCAAGGTTCATTTTCTTTTGCTTGTCTTTTGTGTCTCTGGGACCTGGTCCCGGAGCTGGTTGTTTCTTTTCCAGAGCCAGATTCTGGACTTTAGGATTCTCTGCCATGATGTCTTCTTCTTGTAAGGGGCATGGTCGGGCAGAATCCCCAGGCCCAGAATCTGGAGGTTTGCTTGTTCTGGAGTTTGTGGGGAAAAGGGTAACTTGCTTTTACCATGAGTATAAATGGGAATTATTGACCACTTTTACAGTTACTATGATTAAAAACACTTGTGCTCAGAGTGATTAAACGATGATTAAACTGTGATTACCCTGTTCTTAGTGTGTTGATATATGTTGCTTCAAGTTGCTTTTTTGTGGTCATTTGAAGGTAGATCTCATTACAGGAGTGCTCCTGGTGTTCTCTTCCCCCACTCTTCTACGAATTTTTAGGTAGGTTCTCTAGTTCTTTTCCATTTCCGCATTTTTCTTGTTGTCTCTATTTTTGTTCTCTAGTTCTATTTTCATTTTTTTCACTTCGCTTTTGTCCTATTGGTTTTGTTTGTTTGGTCTGCCTCCTGTTGGTGGGTTGGCACCGCCAGGAGGTTGTCTACCCTCTGTGCGGTCGTAGAGTAATGTAAAATAGTGTATAGTGCTTGGAGTAGTTTGTATATTTCTATAAATGATGTATATTTATATATATTTTGTGTATATCCATTTTGGCCCTCGGCCCTCTGTAGTTTAATGCATGTATATACTTTGTATATCCTTCCAAACTTGTGAGGTCCTCGTGCCCTGTCCTACATTTTTACCCCATGAGACCGAGCTCATTGAGACAAATTCATCATGGTTCAAACTTGGCACCTTGCTACTTCAAGCCACAACAGCTTTCTCTCTCCTTTATCTCATCACATTGATGGCAAGATTAATTTCCCATGAGTGAGCATTCAAATATGTCCAATCTGGCATTCATTTTGCCTTGTGTCAGCCCACTTGTCTCAATTAACACTTGCAATGACTTTACAATGCCTACCATGTGACCACGTGCCAACACATGTCGACCAAGTATGGATTATTACCAGTCACATCAGCAATAGCTAGATTTTCCAAACTCTGGACCTCTAGCAAGACCTTGTCTTCCGCCCTTCCTACCACCTTGTTAACATGCTCTAGAATTCTAAGTCATGTTCATTCTAGATACCTCAAAACTTTTGATTTATGTACTAATGCTTGTTTGATAGGTGTGGGTTGAGGAAGAATATCCTAGAGTTGTAACTTATTTTTATATATGTCCTGACAGTTTTCTGGTCTTGCAGGTTGCGGATAAATTGATCAAAGATGTCTGACATTATTGCCCCTCCTGATAGTCCAGAACTACCTACCACTTCCACCTGGGCAGCTACAAAGTCAATGATGGAAAGAATGTTAGCGAAGCTTCCTTTAACTTCAAAATATCCAAAGGAGGGAGCTATTCTAGGGTCCAAGGTGGACTCCAAAGTCTAGAAAATAACATATACAGACCTCGAAACTTGGGCCAAATTGCAAGGTCTGATCTAGACCATTTACAAGCTAAAAGATGAAGGGGACAAGGTAGCCACTTGCTTGGCCACCTCTGGCATCATAAAGGCTGCAAACTTCCCATGTTTGGTGCAGTCACTAGAATTAATAAATTAGCTAGAAATTCTATACAATGCACCTACTCGCACAGTTTTGCTTCCGGATCCCCGACCGCTACAATACCTCGCCACAATCGTCACCTTGGACGCTCTGACTTTTGCTTCTAGGTTGGGGATTCCTCAGTTCAAAGGGTCCACTTTCATCACCTGGGTTGACTCACTAAAGGAATTTGGTGAGGCCAAAGTCATTTCCTGACAACACCTCAATATTCAGTGGCTGAAGTCTCCAAAGTGAGACCACAAAAGAATGAAGTAGGAAATTCCCCGCGGGGATTTCAAGGAACCCATCCAAGAGGGCATCATATTTTTATGCAGGATCTTTGGATGGCCCCATGCCTAGGAATTCTTGACATGGATGTATTATTTTCTATATGGCATCACCACACACAACGGGACCTTCAACTGGGTGGCTATCATAGCCAACCATGTGGATACACAGATGAGGACCATCACCTAGACCTCTCAGTTTTATATGACTTCATATGTGTTGTGGGTGTTACCACAACAAAGACTAACTTTTATAGGTTTGGGCATAGTCGGAGAGCTTGGAAATGGGCTAGGGAAAGTCACACCATATGATCATTATCCCCAATTACAGTGGGAACTTAGTTTCCAAAATTTCTATTGGGTAAATGATGCTTTCGTTTACAACAACATTTTAACACTTACTCAGGATTCTGGATACCACCTCTCACAGGCGGCCATGACTTTAGTCAGCTCCTATAGGCAGTATTTTATTCAGTTCTAGCATCGCACCTACATTAGGGTGACAGGCTTCAATGGGAAGCCCTATCTTCTTCCTCTGTATTGCAGGGATAGAATTATTCTCTTAGAGTTTTGCAGGTAGATGATGGATCTGCATGCCTTCTTCACATTGAAGAAGGTCATCAACGTCCCATTCCTTTTCTCCTATGGGAATTACACATGCAGCCTCGCCACAGCTCGGGAGGCAGACAATCAATTGAAAAGCTTGGGGCTGGTGGAATTCCACCATGCCTAGAAAAATTATGATCCCCGTGGCAAGATTTCCACAGTACTACCTTAGGCGTCTGAACCGCATGAAGTGGATATTGAAGACTTCTGGGCAGACTGCCATGAGAGTTTTGATCTTTGGGCCCAACAAAATACAAGGATGAGCAAGGGGCTCATGAAAGAACTGGACCTTCAGACCTTCCCAAAGGGATTTAAGGATGACACGCGCTAGAGGATCTAGCATACAAAGGACAAGGGCTAGATAAACAAGATCTTCCTCTGATGGATTGGTCCATCTCAGAGGACCTAACAATTGAAGGGGTAAGCCACCCCATTTTTGAGGCAAGTCACCAATACTTCACCCAGGTGTGTCGCAAAATCACTCAAAAGAAATCAATGGTCAAGAAGACCATTCCTTCGTTAGTTGGTGTCGGATCCTCCTCATCTTCTATGGCCACTAAAGCAAGGATGAGTAGAAGGAAAGAAAAAGAGGGTGCCCTAGTCCTCAAGGCACCTCCCTAGATCCCCACCCTTTTGATGGCCCAACTACATCAACAAATGGAGTTAGAAAAGCTGACCAGACAGCAACTAAGCATGCATGTATCTGCTGGTCTCCCTATAGCTCCAATGGCAACTGCTCACCTGGCGAGATCCCCATCGTTGGCAGCTATGATGAGAAGACAAAATTTTGCCAAGGCAGAGTCTACTAGCATTCTGGATACCGGGGCTTCACTTATAAGGAATAAGAAGAAGGTGACACCTATACCCAGTGTAGCCACTACCCCCAGCATGCCAAAGATGACCCCAGTTGATGTTAGTTTGGACTCTCCTAAACTTGAAGATATCTCAGACTCCTCACCCCCACATGATGATTTTGATGACACCTTCTCGGTGGAGGATCTCCTAGAGATTCAACTGGGTATTAGTCATGTGGTGGAGGAGATTGTGGCTCAGGACAAAGAAGAGGTCCCCATAAAGAAAGAAATCTTGGAAGAGAAAGATACATCAGAGCAAGAGGCTCAAGAAGAAATACAAATGGAACTTGAGCAAGAGAGGATAATGTTTCAGGAGACCGAGAATGCACCAAGGCAGCCCACAAATGTGCAACTAATGGTCAGAGAACCTAGACCTGAGGGAACAACCATACCTCCAACCATCACACTTCAAATGCCTTTGGTAACTTTGGGTGACCAAGTGCCCCGGAGCACTTTTGGTGAGGTAGTAACGACAGTCACCTTACTAAATTTTGGCCAAAGACCTCACCCACCTCCGAAGGACATTTCGGTGGAGGAAAATGCTCTAATAGATGAAGCCAATGTGGCCCAGGAGTAGCAGTAGAAAATGGACTAGGAGGTCCCGAATAAAGAAAATGGAGAAATAGCTGACACCACAAGGGATGAAGTCCCTGAAAATATGAATGAAATTGAGACCAGGGAAAATATCCCAGATAGTGTAACAAAAGACGTCGGTATGGCATAAAACATTAAGGGTTCCAAAGAATAGGAAATAGAAAAGGAATAAGTATAGGAGGAACTGGAACGAGAGGTGGATAAAGATCCTGAAGATAATGTGCATTCTGGGAATGCACCACCAGATTCTGAAAGGAATCCTGATGAAAAGGTCTTAATAACAAAGCCACCCTAGCTGCCCCAATGGCTGGTGGAATCCAAGAAGAGGAAAGCCCCGATGGTGGCCACATGTGCCCCACTCTCATTGGCCAAAATGATGGCCAGGAATACAGAGGCTAAGAAGCCCAAGAAAGCGCGGGTAGTCCATACTCTCCAGATTGGTCCCACTGGTATTACTAGTGTGACCATCACAACACCCCCTCTTGATGTAGATGCGGAGACTGTAAGGCCCGAAGACTACAACATAACAGAAAAAAAATGGGGAAGAGGGATAAGCAAGGCGAGTTGGACTTGCTGAAAGAAGCCACCAAGGCAATAGAGGCCAAATACCTCAAATAGGGCCAGAAGCTGCAAGAGGAAAGATGAACAAATTCCAATCTCCTCACACTTCTAGCAGACCTCACACAGCCTTTAGCAGAAGTCCACCCCAGAACCCCTTCCTCCAAATTTCTTCTTGCACAGGGCGACGTGGATTCTCTACGGATAATGAAGAAGAAAGCACAAGTTGTGGATGGGTGGGCCACCGAGTAGGTGACCACAATGAGATAATTTTTGTTGGTGTCCCTCCCAGACCTTTACAGGGTTGATTATGTTCTTAGCCATGCAAGAGGCTCCACTCATATATGGGAGCAGGATTTGGAAAAATATGAAAAGTGGAAGACCGGGCTAGAATAAATCTACAACATCAATGAAGAAGTTGCCATAGAGTCTAGAATTTTGGGAGACAAATTGTATGATTCCCTCCAGGTCTAGTACTCCAGACTTGCCCTCAGAATTGAGGTCTATAAGGAACTGGTTAAGACCTTGAAGAGAAGATAATGGTAGCCCGATATCCTTTGGGTTTGTTTAAGGCATTCATGATCGGGGTATCACAAGTCAATCCCTTCACCACTGGCACATGTACCCCAGAGGACTATTTCCTCAGCAAGTTTGATGAGAGGGTGGAGTCCCTGTATTCGCTAGCTGGAGATTTTGACCAAGGCAGGTTATCCAGATTGTCAAAAACTATGATTTGATCACACAACACCATCAAGATGGTGGATGAATTATGGAATGGGGCCAGAGAAGTTAAGGATGCATTGGAGGCTATCTGCTATCAGTGGGACAGCATCCAAAGTATAGACAAAGAAAGCATAGGCCAAGTATTAGAAGCTTTGGAAAAAGCATAAGGAGCAATAAGATCCTCCAGATTCTGGAGATGTTCAGCAGAAGATGTGTTTTGTATTAATTTATTCTTTTGGAATGCGAGTTCCTGAATCCCATAATTCTAGATCCTACATTTTTTTACTCTTTAAGTGACCCATTTCCCGGTTCCCAAGGCCAACCGGTCACTTTTAGGGTAGTTAATAAAGGTTGTTAGAAGGTGGGTAACCTTAACAAGGCACGTCAGCTCGACAAGAGGTTTTCTGATAGATGGTCTTCTCAAGGTGTTGCTTCAATGTCACACCTAGCACATCAGAGATAGTGAGCCACCCTCCCATTTATGAGGCATGTAGCCTCGATCCCCGGGGGATCAGATTTCTTCTTTTTCTTCCTGGCTCTCTTCTCAAGGCCGATTCTTCCACTCTACTTTTCTTGTCTTATTCTTCTGACATGTCAGACCTTTTCTATCTCGAGGTCTTTTGTAACATGGTGCAAGTAGTATCAGCCACCAGGTAATATATTATATTGTAAAGTGTGAAATAATTTAGGGTTAGGTTTAGGTCAGGTGATGTGTATAAATAGTAAGTCTAACCTCATTCCAAGGGTCTGCGAAATTGATGATTTTGCAGTCCATAGTTAATAGAAATCTAGTTTTCTTAGTTCTTAGTTGCAGAGCTCAATGCTCCCTAGTCTTTAAGCTTTTAGTAGTTAAATGCTCCATTGGAGCCACCATTGTACCATGCACTAGTGCTTGCTAGAAGAGATGTTAATGAAGAAGGAAGAGTTCTCTCAATGATGTTGTTGGCATTCTGTCTTCTAGGTTAACGGTATTTTATGCTTTGTGTTCTTCATGTCCTTTGCTCTGACACTTAAAGTAGATTAATGACCTCTTTTCCTTTGTAACTGATAAAATATGAACTGATGGTTGTATATTTCTTGAGTATTTAGTGTAGTGTGTTAGAGAATTGTTGATGTCTTGAATGTTTAGTATAATTATAGGTAGATGAAATCTCTCTAACTCTGCGGTATCTTTTGAAGTTTATTTGTAAAATGAATGCACGCTTGCAGGAATCCCCACTCGCTTGAATCCTTAGAGAGGATGAGTTGAAGATAACGAGCTATCCCCCTCAAACAAAAATAGTCACATCTCCCAACCGAGCCCCACACTATCGAGACCTGACCCTCACGTGCTTGGAGGCCTGAGGAATCTCATTTCCCCGGACAACCTTTACAGGCAAAGTTGGCTGGTACCCCGGTACCCAGTGACAACTTACCTCTGTTGGTGGACCTGATCACAAAGTCCCATCAATAGGTTGGTTTCTTGGTTAAGTAAGAAGGAGGATTGCATAGCTCAGTCTACTGCTGAATCAGAGTATGTTGTTGCTGCTATAAATTGCACACAAATTGTTTGGATGAAGCAGATGGTGAAGGACATTGGGCTAAATTCTGTTAGGGATTTTTCTTGTATGAATCACAATGCTTGAAATGTCTATATGAATCATGTACCTTTACTTTTGATTCAGAGACAAGAAAAGCCTAATTGACAAGGACTGGATAAGGTCCTTCCTCGTTTTTGAGTTCCACAACTACTCAGGCAGGTTTTACCTTTAATGATGGCTGTTAACACAGTATTTGTTGATGTGGACACTGATTTGTCATGTATCTCTATTGA
>MU228384.1:57514-82721 GCA_018584345.1 Thuja plicata | reverse complement strand
GTTAACCTTAACTCAGTTTTCATCTCCAGACTACGCGACAAACCGTTGCACTTAACATTTCATGGTAATCGCCAAGTCGCTGGATGCTTGCTTCTTATTTAAAGACTTCACGACAACCCTTTGGTCGATGAGTCGGATGATAGACTTAACTTAATCTTATTATATAGCACATGCCCTTTTCTGTTTACAGCGACCTCGCGACATACCTTAATCGCTTAGTCGGAAGGACTTTCTCCCTGGGGCACTTTTATCATGAGACTTAGCGACCACCGTCAGATCTCTTTACTTCCTCATCACACGGCTGTCTTTTAATCACTTCAGAAATTCACATACCCTTAAAATATCAAGAGACTTCGCGACTGAGGGTAACATACCTTTAGTCTCCTTATCGCTTGATCCCTTTCTTTCATCTGGCGACCTCCCGACAACCACTAGTTCTGTGACAGATGTCATCTATTACTTCGTCCACTTTATGCATTCTGGAAAGCTGAGTAATCTTTCTGATCTGGCGACATCCCGACTGAGTAAAATCACTTAACATGAAACCGTTAGTTGCTGGGTCGGGACTGTTATGTTCTAACTGTCAACTTATCACGAGACCACGCGATTGAAGAGAAGCCTTAACTGCTTGAATGTCTTGATCCAGTGATCACGCGACATGAAGGAGGCGCAAGGTCGGGAGACGTTTCTTTGACCTGTTGACTCTTCTTGCGATCACCCGACTGAGGTGGGTCCCGTCTCCTTTTAAAGCTCATAACATGATTATCAAGCGACAACCCGACCAAAATGAAATCGCTAAGTCTCGAGACACTTAGAGAATATTCTATTTTTTAATGAGACTAAGCGACACAAAGGAAAAACAAAGTCGGGATAAGCTTTGGCATATTCGTTGTGGGTCATGCGATCAAGCGACCTGACTTAAAGCACATGCCTTTAGTGACTGAAAAAGGTAACGATGAAAAAGAAGACATGGCTAAGGGTTTCAAAATACATCGTTTATTACTTTGTCTTAGGGTTTTTCAGGGTTTTGACAATTTGGTAAGGAATAAGCATGAAAACCTGAAAATTTTCAGAGGGGAGGGCAAGGAAACAGGCATAACAGCAAAAACATGAAATACAACCAACAAATTCTAAAGAGCCAATGTTTATTCATTGTGATAACACTAGCACAATGAATATGTGAAAGAATCTAGTTATGCATTCAAAGACTAAAAATATTTCAATTAAGTATCATTTCTTGAGAGACAAGGTTGCAGAGAAGGAGATTAGATTGGAGTATATCAGTACAAAGGAACAAATAACAAATATATTTACAAAACCTTTTCCAAAGGATGCCTTTGAGTATCTCAAAGGTATGCTTGGGGTGAGAGCCCCTCCTGTAGAGAACTAATTGATGAAGGAATGCATCAGTCCAGAGGATTTTAGAGTTATTTCATTTCCTAGACTTGATGTATGGATCCACTCCTCAGGGGGAGTGATCACGAGAACAAAATAAAACACATTTGGCTGATTGAGCACTTGGTTGTTGTAGGCATGAATATTTGAAAAGCTACACCTTGAAGAGGAAAGAGATAGAGTTATGGCACCCTTTTACATTGATGTCAAAGGGGGAGAGAATTAGCGAATAGAGTCAGTGGAAAATCCCTACTGTTTTAGGGAGAGTTGTGAAGAGGATATTGAGAAGACTGTACTAAGAGTGGTACTTTTGGATTGATGGATTTTCTCATGTGTTTTCATCAATGCCAAAGGGGAATATTTTTTTAATTGGGTTATGTTGGAGTTGATGGTATTCATGTTTTTTCATTGATGTCAACATATGTTTCAGATGAAGGCAAATAGATTGGTTATCACTGGTGCATTTATGACTGGAAAACATGTACGGACACTGCAAAAATGTTTTAGAGTATGAAAACATGTGGATGTGTATAAGGATAATCCTTGATCTTATATCTAAGGTCACTTGAGTTTATGTTTCTTTTTGTTTGAGTTACATAAGTTTTGGTGAAGACTATTAATAGAACAATGGCAGAGAATTGTGACAGAGTTAGTCTTTGAATTTTATGGATAAATTGAGTGCAAGAATGATTAATGTTATACAAGATTGGGGAATGTAAGGAGACATGTTTGAGGAATATTTTTTATGAATCTTGGATGGAAAGACTCTTGGTGATGTCAGTTGTGGTGTGTGTTCTAGAGAAGACCTATTTGGGGCCGACTTTAGAGATGTAGTGTGTATTATGGATGGTGAGCGTGGATTATGGATCTTGGATTATATTTGATGAATTGAAATTGATGTTTACTTGTTTAAGGTACCTTGTGTATCTTATCAAGGGGTTATGTAATTATTTGTGCATTAGGGAAGTCTTAATTGGCTGACCTAATTGCTTATTGTAAACTTGTATAAAAGAAAGTTGTTTTCAAGTTGGAGAGTGGATAGTGAAGTGTGGAAGCTATGAGATTGTATTTGGGAAGTATTTTGGATGTAGAGCAGTGATTGTGATTAATGAACGTCATTTAAATTGTTTAAGAAATGTTGTTGCTATCAATTAGTTCAATGGATGTGATATCTTTGTATATATGTATCTCAGACAGTGAGTCTTGAAGGTGGATTTAACCTTCTTTAGGTAGTGAGCCTGGGCAATGAGCCTATTATTTCTCTTGACTCCTAACAAGGTCTTTCCTTTAACAGGGAATATGTACTATATGTAATAATCACTCCTAATAGGGCTGAATCTCCTAACATGGATACTATACTTCCAGTGCATTATTTGTGGGTACTAATTCCCACTAGGTTTTTTCCCTTAACAGGGTTTCTTTGACAATATATGGTTGTGTTATGGTGTTCTTGTTAATGTGTTCAGAGCTGCAATTATCTTTTGAGTGTTAAAAATAAAAGTTCAATTTGGCATACAACTGATTCATCCCCCCTCTCAGTTGTACTAGTGGACTATTATTGCTAACAAAGGACCCCTCCTTCATGCACATGTGATCGCTTATTTTGACCCATGTCAAGTCCCTATCGTATCTTTACCCTCTAATTTAAATAAAATTTAAAATGTTTATAAATATACCTTTTAATTAATACTTATTACATTATAAGGTGTGTAAAAAGAATAGGATAATTTTATATTAATATTTAACAATTGGTGAACTTGGGAAAATATTAATATAAAGTTAAGTTTTCTTACCTTCCTCTAAGCCCTATCCCATGGTCCATTTAGTGAAATTAATCCCACAAAAATCCTTATCTCACATACTCGTGGGGATATTAGGGATTCAAAACCCTAATTTATCATTTCATCTCATTTAAAAACTTTGGCTTCTGGCCACCGACACACTATTTTATAAAAATTAGGGTTTTCTTGAAATTTGAAGGAGATTTCTTGTTCATTGTGTAGATTCTTGAGCTTTTATTTGTGTATTTCTATAGGTACCCTAGTTTTCACTGCCTCTTAATTTTATCTAGTTTTTTGCAAGCTTGAAAGAAAAAATATCTATGAATATGCTAAAACCCTTGTCATATATTAATTCATTGAAAAGGCTCTTAAGGGTTTCTTCTTCCCTGCCCATTTGGTATGGGCCTTGAGCTCTATAACTTTCTAGAATAAATGGAGAAATAAACCGGGCATATCTTAGTTCTAATATATATTTTTATGTTGATTTTGCTGTGTCTTCTCTTTAGGCTTTTCTTTTCAACCTTTGTGTTCTTTTATGGTTCAATGGTGCTCTTGGAATAAATGAATTCCTTCAATTCTTTAATGTTTGAAAATACATGTCTTTATTTCAATAACTAAACCCTTGTTCATTTCTCTTGATACTGAAAGCTCCTCTACTTTGTGTATATGTTATTTCACTATATACTTCTTTTGTATATCTACATTATATGGATGAGGGTTTCATAATCTTTCTTTGTATTGTGTGAAAAGATCTGTACAATATGATGTCAATAATATGACTCTGGGCATTGGTTGTGATTTCTATTGTACAACCGGGCATCTTCATGTTATTTTGTGTTCTATTACTATTGCATGACCATGCTTCAATAACTATCATTGTTTATTATTTTATCTCTTTTTTGATCTATTATTCTAAGGTTCCATTGATGTGATCATTTAGCTATGCTTAGTCAACATGATGATATTTCTATTTTATATGAGCTACCTTTGAATTGTATACTGATCTATTCGATATTGATTATATACACTTGACCACCTTTAAATCATCTTTTCAGAAATATTACTATCACTACTTGTTGACATCTTGTCACATTGTAATTCCATTTGTCAGCTGATGTATTCTTTGTTGGCTCTTTGATAACCTTACCTTTTTTATGTTTTCTTGTAATTGTTCCACAAAGGACCGTCATCTAATTCCTTGATGCTCTATTTTGAATAAAATGATAGACTAGAATTAGAAACAATTTGTGAACACATTAATGGCACTATCCAATATATTATTTTTTGATACCTTTGACATTGATTAGTACACTCTTTATCAGTTGTCATGACATGGATTTTGACATTCATACCTCTTTTCCCATATGAAATTTCTCCATGTTGTTGTGGCTATGACCTGTATGGTATCTTGATCAAGATTTTTGTCTTATGAATGATTTCTTGGACTGATATGTGGCTTCACCTTCTTATGAAAATTTGTACTCTGATTAATTGTTGATATGTCATGATAACTTATTGTTGTTGTCCTGAAACTTATGTAGCACATTGAATTACCTATGAATATGATTTGTTTTAATGCTTGGTCTTAGTCCAATAATGAATTACCACCTTATGTGTTCTTGTTGCATGATTTACTCTAAATAGATAAGGCACTGTGATTTTTAAAAGATTTTCTTATGTCCTTATAATGATAGTTACCTTCAACATATATTTTATTTTTTTATGATTCATAGTAGCGGAAATGTACTCACTGTATCTTTATGTTCCTTCATTGCTTCTAATAGTTTGAAACTCCATGTCCTTAAGAAATTTCTTTACTGCAAATATATGTTACTTTCCATGATCTTACACTTTGATTGCTGAATTTTCATATGTCAATGTTGCATTCCTACCTCCTTTGTGACTCTTATAATACTTTGATTGAGCTTCTTTGTTACTCTTTGAGAATAAGTTTTCACAAAGTAAAGGGAATAATGTTCCTGCCTTCACTAATCTTTGATATGAGATGTAATTATTTTCTCATTTATGTTAGATTAATAAGTTAATTCACGTATTAATTAAATCATTTGATTTAATTATTAAAGTCACTTATTATCTCTAGTTCACTTAAGCTAAACTTTAGGCATGTAATAATTAATTCTTTATTAATTATTATCATGCAACCTAGGTTTCTCCACCTTTTGGGTTTTGACCACCTTTATAAGGTTGTGATCTCTTTGTAATTATTATTCCCTCAATCCCTCTCTAAATGAATATTTCATCTTTCAGATCATTTTGAGTTTTGTCTCCATTCTTTGCTCTCATACCATGTTAGAATTCAAAGAAATCTGCATGAGTTCCCCCAAACGACACTACGTGATCTGTGTTCCTATTTTTTGAGATATTCTCTAGTTTGGAGGCTTCTTTAGTCCTTAAATAGGCTTCCTCTATTTTCAGAGAGAGGGTTTTCCCACTGGGTTTTCTCTTTTTTCTCCTCTTTATCTGAGATTATTTGTACTTGGGTACCTGATTAGGCCATATTGTCGGGACCCGTTTCCTGCTTTCAGTAGTTGTTTCTAGGTTTTTAGCTTCTCCCCAAGTTTATCTTAAGGGGGGTGTTAGATTATTAATTTAATTCCATTATTAATTAAATCATTTGATGTAATTATTAAAGTCACTTATTATCTCTAGTTCACTTAAGCTAAACTTTAGGCATGTAATAATTAATTCTTTATTAATTATTATCATGCAACCTAGGTTTCTCCACCTTTTGGGTTTTGATCACCTTTATAAGGTTGTGATCTATTTGTAATTATTATTCCCTCATTCCCTCTCTAAATGAATATTTCATCTTTCAAATCATTCTGAGTTTTGTATCCATTCTTCGCTAATGTAACATGTTATTTGCATACAGTGGATCTCGATGATTGAATTCTTTGAATTCTAAAAATTTATCCATTACCTTAAGAATTACACATTGATCTTCATTCTTGTAACTTAAAGTGTATAAAGTGCATGAATCAATGATGATAAACTTATGACATATGACCAATTCAAATATGATCCTCTTCTTTTCTCTTTGTATATCATGTTACCTGTTAGTATGTGATTTTTATGGCTCTTTGTATGCTTTCTCTACCTGTTAACAACTAATGCATTGTACTTATATGCTTGCATCCCTTGAAGATAGATTTGTTCTTCATTTCCATGTATTTACCTTTAGTTCCCTTTAACTGTAACTTTCCATTGACTATGATTTTAAATGATAACAATATAGGATTTCTTTCTGGCACTATTTATGTTTGTTGTCCACTGCTTTTTAATATCATCATGTGAATGAGAGATGCTCCTCACCATTTTCAGAAGCCCATTCAATAGTAATAAACCCTCTACCTTCAATCTTGATTCAAGCACCTTAATCCAAGCATCATGGTGATCTTATTACATGACTTGTTCTATGTATCCCTATAGTTGATAACTTTTTTTTCTGATATAGAAATTTTTTTATTTTCATTTGTTCATACCTGATCATGATACTTCCCATGTCTTTCTATAATTGAACATGATTCTGTAGCTGATTTTTTCATCCAGTATACAAGCTCTTTGATGCACTTTTCCTTTGACTACTTGTCATGGAATCAAAAGGTTTCACACACAATTTTATGTCCCTTAAATAAATCAACATTGAATCTTTCATTGATCAACAACTAAATATAAGTCAAAAAGTTTCATGCTTTGAGGGCATGTCCCTTTAATGACCTTTTGGTCTTCATTACCTGAATTTGCACAAAACAAAAACTCATCAGTATAAAAAACATGTATTTTAGCTTTCATTATTTCTTGTTGCTTGATTGCTCTTTTTTCTCTTATCCTTTCACTTTCTAAATGCATAGAAGATGATTCATTAGGAATGAGGTTAGAACCTTCATTTTGCAGTTACCAGTGACTGAACCCATTTTATCTCTTTCTTGAAATTATCTCAAGGATGTGGGAACTGATATCCATGGGCTCAAGAAGTTTCAACGACCCTCCATTATTAGGAAATGGATGATCTCAACTTGCCTTTTCTTGTCTTGACTTCTATTCATTCAACACTTCCTTTTCTGCATTGTTTTGTGTGCCTTCACATGGGTTGTGTGAGATTTTCATGTACCTTTTTCATTCATTACATGAACAAATTCCTTCAAAGTTGTAATAAAAATATACTTTCAGTTGTATATTTGATTTCTTTTAAAAGAAATGAACTCTTATACCTTCCTTCGTAAACAAATGTCACTTTCACATTTTGATCTCTATTTTGAAGACTAGGACAACAAGTTGCACATTTTCCTTTTGACACATGTTGAATATAAAAATGGAAAAATTATCTCTTCAGACATTGAAAATACTCAACATAGCAAAGATGAATTGCATTTATCTCTTAAAAATGAACATGAACTAAGGAACAACTTTTAACAATTTAGGCAGGTAGCATAAATTGATAACAATTACATTGCAAGTTTTTCTTTAATGTCATATCTCTCACCTGTAATTGCAAGTAACTATTGTTACAAGTTAAAATGCAAGTACGCATTACTTGCACTTTTAATAGACTTTCCAAAATCTGACTTTGATTGAATATCTTGTAGATTCGTTATGTTTTAATGTTGAGTCCTTTATGTCTTAGAAATTTTGGGTTTTGAAGACATTATTACAAATTTGTAATTAAAAGTGAAATTTGTTTAAGGTTAATAATTTAAGTAACTTGTGAATCAGGCATATAACATATTGTAGAAGGTATATAGCGGGAGCAAGTTGGAGGAGGGGAGAGCACAAGAGGAGGTTTTTTGAATTTGAGGACGGGCAGGAAGCTGGAGAATGGTGGTATTGTTGGGGGATCTACGACAGGTGATGCAGGTTTTGTTGTGAGATCCCTGTCTAGAGATGAGGACATTGCTAGTGGGCCAAACCTAGCTTTGCACAGTAAGGACAATAGTCCTATCATGGGACCAGAGGTGGAACCGATTAAAATTTCCAAAAATGATGAGGAGTCAACGAAGACTAAAGGAGATAAATCACATGAATTTGCATCACACCTAGGTAAGAGGAATTGGTCAGGTCTCTTTGGTATTAAACCATCTGGGAAATCATCCTTTCCAAAAGTGAATATAATATCAGATCTGCTTAAGGGAGATTTTGGCATTATTATTCCAGACCCAATATTGGAACATATTATGTCTAGAATGGCTTCTACCTTAGTTGGTAAATTTGTGGGACCTCGACCAAATATCGATCTTGTTAGATCATATACAGAAAAAATGGAATCTCAAAGTTTAGGTCAACATTGTGACTATGCCAAAAGGCTTCTTCTCTTTTGAGTTTTCAAATGGGGAAGACTTTTCAAAAGTGTTGTGTGGGGGTCCCTGGATGATGGGTAAATCTTCATTATCTCTGCAAAAATGGATGAAAAACCTAGATTATAATGAGAGCTTATTTACAATGGCCCCAGTGTGGTTTTGCCTCCCAAGTTTACTGTTGGAGTATTGGCATGAATATATTTTGGTGGCCATTGCTAGTTCTTTTGGTGAACTTATTTCTATAGATCCAATGACAGCAGCCAGATCTAGACAAGTTTATGCAAGAATCTATGTTAATATACATCATAATGCAGATCTCCCACAGTTGATAACTTTGAACTCAAAGCTGGGTAAATGGAAACAAGAAATATAATTTGAATCAATGCCTTTTGCCTACTTTATTTGCAAAAAAATCTGGTCATTGGGTGAAACAATGTCCTCAAAAACCCCATAAATAATTAAAGAAGGAGCAAGAACCTCATAAAGCCCAAAGGAAAAAATGGAAGAGGAAACCTGAAGGTCAAACCTAGCCCCTAAAGAATCTTTAGAACGTGAACAAAAAACTTGGAGGCAATATGGATGTCTCTAATATGCCTCACCAAGAAGAGGAAATAAAAGAAACTTATGTGAATAAGGATAAAAAAACAAATGAAGAGATTGAATCTGAAGAAAGTATCAATGAGCTGAAGAGCCCAAAAAATAGAAAAGAAGAAAGTGTGGGATCTCTCAATGGAGAAGAAATATTTTTGATTTCAAGAGTAGAAGATAGTATGGAGTCACCTATGATAGTTGGAACTACTTAGGACTCAAGGGTGGATGAATCGCTAATAAAAGATGCTTCTATTTTTCCTCCTCTAGATTCAACTCTTGGGAATATCATAGAAAGAGAACATAAGAGTTGTGACTCAAACAATGGGAACAAAAAAGAAACCCCTTCTACCCCTGATAGAGAAAATCAAGAAAAATGGGAAGCTATACATTTAGAGGAGCAGGAAAATCCCTGGTAGGATGTGGGGGAAAATAGAGAAAAAAAAGGTCCTGGGTCTCAGCAAAGATCTGACCAGAAAGCAAACTTAGGGAAGAGGAATGAAGAAGTTAGGATGGGTAGCACCATTAACAAAATGATAAAGAAGAATGGATCACAGAAGAAAAGTGGATTCTAGACCAGAGGAAAGCACAAAGTGGAAATAGGAACTCCAAAAAAAGAAAGGGGAAGGACATCTAAAAAAGTTCAGAGGGAACTAGAAGCGAAATAGAATATTGCTGATGGTAAACAACTTACCATCGATCAAGTCTGCTCCCCAACCCTTAAATGAAAGTCATATCTTGGAATATTCAAGGACTTAATGGTTCTCATAAGCAATATGTAGTTAGGAACTTAGTGAGAGATTCTAAGCCTAATATTTTAATGATTCAAGAATATAAGATGTCAAAAGAGAAGGTTGAAAAATTAAACCTGATTAAAAAAGGTGGAGGCATAGGTTGTAGTTATGAATGAGCCTCTGGAGGGATGACTATCTTTTGGAATACTGTTAGTTTTAATTTTCATTTGTTGTTAGAAGACAAGCATTTCTTAGCTGTGAAAGTTAGTAGCTCCTAACACAAAAACTGGTAGACAAAAACTTTGGACTAAACTTCATGAATTCAGGGAGACTAGAACATAGGATCACTGGATGATAAAGGGGGACTTTAACACCCCCCTAAAGGAAGAAGATAAAATGGGAGGTAATATTATCCAAGTGGAAAGTATAATGGATTTGATGGACTTTATAAGTAATGAAGGTTTTCTAGATGTTGATCTGGAAGGTATAAACTACACCTGGTCGAATAGAAGAGTTGGGGTTGACTTAATTCAAGTAAAATTACATAGGGTACTTATCACCCTGGACTGGTTCATGAAGTTCTCTTTCTCATTATCCTCTATGTCCATAATTGGCTCAGACCACTTTCCTATCTCTTGTTATGCCAATCCTCTTACTGGAAAAAGGAACGCCCCCTTAAAATTTGAGAAGATGTGGCTGGCCCACCCTGATCTGGAAAATAAAATCAAGGACTGGTCAAACATCAAAGTGGATGGTATAGCGATGTTTAAATTGGCTAATAAATTGGAAAATGTTAAATATAAAGTTAGGAAGTGGAACAAGAATGTGAATGGGGACATTTTCCAACTCAAAAGTAAAATTCAAATGGATCTTAAAGAAACTCAGGATGAAATTCAAAGATTGGGTCTGTTTGAAGATACCAAAAATAAGGAGAATACTATTCTTGTTGATTACCATAACATAATAGCCAAGGAGGAAAATTTATGGAGGCAGAGATCTAGAGCCCTTTGGCTAAATTCTGGAGATAAAAAAACTAGATTCTTCCATCTCACTGCTCTGAAACATAAGGCTATAAACAAAACTCACTCTCTCTCCTCCTCCAGAGGTATTATCACCAAAGAAGAAGAAATGAAGGGTTACTTTTCTACTTTATTAACCAAGGAACCTAATTTGAACTTGAAGGATCAGATAATGCTGCTAGATTTGATTCCTAAGAAGTTGGAATATAAGGACAATGACTGTCTTAAGGCCATTCCCAAAGATAAAGAAATAAAAAAGGTTGTTTTCTCTTTTAAAGGAAAAAATCCCCAGGACCGGATGGCTTTCAGATGTTCTTCTTCTAGAAAGTTTGGAACATTGTTGGGATAGATGTGTGCTCCACTGTTAAGGAATTTTTTGGCAAAAAATCACTTCTTAAAGAGCTCAATTCTACTTTCTTAGTGCTGATCCCCAAGGAACCTGGAGCCAACATTGCTGATGGTTTTAGGCCCACTAGCCTTTGTAACTCTATGTATAAAATCATGTCAAAGGTGCTGACTTCTAGGATTCTTTCTTTCTTACCTTCTATTATTTCCCCCCAGCAAAATGGCTTTGTCCCAGGGAGGCATATTTTGGATTCAATTATTGTGGTTGATGAGAATATGCACTCTTTATAAGTTTCTAAGAAGCAAGGGTTCTTGATGAAGCTTGATCTATCTAAAGCATATGACAAAGTTGACTCAAATTTCCTTCCAAAAGTCCTTCGGGCTTTTGGATTTGATGATATGGTGATTAGATTGATAATGCAACTGGTTACTATGGTTTCTTCTTTTGTTATAGTAAATGGGGGCTCCTCAACGTTCTTCCACCCCTTTAGAGGTTTGAGGCAAGGAGACCCTATTTCTCCTATCCTTTTTTCTATAATGGCTGAAAGCCTTGGGAGATACTTAAATAGTTTGGTTTTAAAAGGGAAGATTTTTGGTCTTCAACCTTCTTCTTCATTTCACAAATTCTCTCATGAACAATTTGTTGATGATACAATCTTGATGGGGGAGGCTTCTGTCAAAGAAGCAAGGAATATAAAGACGGCCCTGAATATCTATACTAAGGCTTTAGGTCAATTCATAAACTGGGAGAAAAGTTCCCTATTTTTTAGCAAAACTCCTTTTGATAAACAAAAAAATATATCTTCTATCCTTGGCTGTAAGATTGGAAGTATTCCAGTCCCTTATCTTGGTCTTCCTTTATGTTTGAAACCTGAGATCTCTTTTTAGATGAAATTATGGCCAGATTCCACAACAAATTGGCTGGTTGGAAAGGGGTGGTTTTGAGTCAAGCTGGAAAGTCCAGTTGCTGAAGGCAATTCTCCACAATCTTCCAGTCTATGCCCTTAGCCTCTTTAAAATCCCTCAGAAGTTTTTTGATTTGATAGAGAAAATCCAAAAGAGATTCCTTTGGTCTGGGGTTGAGGAGAAGAAGAGATTTAGTCTTGTATCCTAGGAAAAGGTTTGTAAACCTAGGAGATATGGTGGTTTGTGTATAAGAAGTATCAAAAACACTAATAAGGCCCTTTTGGAAAAATAGTGTTGGATAATCTTTGAAGAAAACAAGGAATGGAATCTAATTCTAAAAAATAAATACCATCTTACCTCCCTAGAGGACACTTTAAACTCCCATGAGGATACCTATGGTTCCTTCATCTGGAATAGTATTTGTAAAGGGAAGAATCTGGCTAGAAAAGGTGCTAGATGGAAACTGGGAGATGGTAGGAAGATAAGTTTCTGGGATGATATTTGGCTAAAGGAAAAACCCCTTAATGATAATCATGAGTGGTAAAATGCTATTCAGGCCTGTAAATAAACTATAGGAGATAAGGTGTTTGATTATTGGAGAAATGAGAGTTGGGTTGATTTAAGACACATAGATGAAATCTTAAGTCTATGAACAAGCAACTTAACAATTGATTCCTAAGAGATAATCTTTAAGATAGTCTCATTTGGGGTCGAGAAGCTAATGGGAGGTTCTATGTCTCCTCAGTCTCTGCCCTCCTCTCTAATTTGGAAGAAAGCCCATTTTTCTCCCAGGTATGGAGTCAAAATCTTAAAACTAAAATTAACATGTTTTTCTAGATGCTTGTTCATAACAAAATCCTAATGCTATATAATCTCAGCAAAAGAGGTTTTAATATGCCCAATAGATGTTTTCTCTATTGTGTTGAAGAGAAAAATTTTAACCACTTAATGATTTATTGTTCCTATACTAGAAATGTGTGGGATTCAATCTTCAAAAAGATGAACATGGAATGGGTGAAAGCTCAAAGCATCAAAGATTTTGTTAAAAAATGGTATTGTGCCTTCCCAGGCAAAGAAATAAAGAGACTTTGGAGGTTGATTCTCCCTCACTTCACTTGGAGAATCTAGAAGGAGAGAAATAATAGGGTTTTCTAAGATAAGCATTCTCCTCATGAGAATGTGGCAAACATGGTTTGCAGAAGCTTAATGGAAAACTTTAGAGGTCTTATTCCTAAAGATTCTTAGACCAGGAATAACTCCCAGGGTATAAGTGAATTTCTTAAATGGGAGGAAAATAATAATATAACAAATAAGATAAAAATCAAAGAAAATATTGTCTGGACAGCTCCCCCGAAGGGTTGGATGAAGGGAAACTTTGATGGAGCTGCTAAAGGTAATCCTGGGATGGCTGGGGTGGGTGGGCTCATAAGGGATTGGAATGGAAAATGTCTATGAGCTATTGCTATTCCTCTTGGGATTCAAACAAATCATGTGGTGGACACTCAGGCTGCTCTCAAAGTGGTTAAGCTGGAAAAAGAGCTGAGAAGCTCAAAGATTTGGCTGGAAGGGGACTCATTAAATATAATAAATTGTATTAAAGGCAGGAGTGGCCCTTCATGGACTATAGCCTATATTATTTAAAAAATTATTACTCTCCTCCAAATCTTTTAGGAAAATTATATTTCCCATGTTTACCATGAAGGAAATAAGTCGGCGGATGGTTTGGCTAATGTCGGGACCCACAGTGACATCACCCAAAATTGGATTGGAGAGGAAAATATTAAAAATGATATGAGGAGTCTTATCAATTATGATATACTAAACCATAGGGAAGGTGTAATCAATATCAATTATGATAAAAAAACTTAACATTTCAAGGCAGGATAATTGTTAGATGAGTTGTGATAGTGTCATGATTAAGCATAAACCACATGGATTGTGGGTCATTTTTGGCAACGCTATTCGAAGCAACCAAAACAAAGCTTCTATCATCCTGAAGAGAAAAAAAGATCGTCTGGTAGGATGGGTGGTGGTTTGAAAAGGGAGGATCCACTAGACTATGAGAAGTGGAGGCAGAATCAGAAGGTTTGGAAAAATTTGAAACATGGTGGTGTTACCCCCTACATGGAAAGAGTGCACGACTTCGACAAAGATATTACCAAGATTTTTGTAGATGGTTGGGTGAATGACAAAGTCAATCTGGGTGGTAAGCCTTTCCCGCTTACTCTGAGTCTTTTGGTAGAAATTACAGGTCTGCCTTCGGAGGACATGAAGTTTTACAGGGATAACAAAAAAATGGGGACGCAAGTCTTTAAACTATTTCCTAAAAGTGTTGAAGAAGAAGCTCTTATGAACAAAGGGACGGGAGACTATGTGGATATTAAAAAAATTAAGAACATTTGGGCCGAAATCCTAAATTTTATGATTGAATACTTCACTCTAGATGGGCATTACTCAAAGATTTATAATTTGCATTTTGTGTTGGTTAATCATTTTAGGCATAAGAAGAAAGTTTCTTTCCCTTATTTCTTGCTTAACTCACTGAATAAAAACATTGTGGAAAATGGGAAGAAGGATAGCAACCATGTTCTACATGAAGGATTGATTTTTCTTATTGTGAATTATGCTCGGGATAGGATCCCTGACCTGATACCCAAAAGGGTAAAAGGAAAAAGGAAAATAAATAATGAAGATGATAAAGAGGAAAAAACCCAGAAGAGGGATAGGAAAAAGAAGAAGAAAAATAGGGAAAGCAGGGAGGACATGGAAGCCCAGATTTTAACCCCTAAAGGGGATGAGAAGGATGTAAACATCAAAGAGAATAAATATTATCAAGCTAATGAAATGGAAACCTTGGATTATAAAATCCAAAACATTGAAAAAGGGGAAAATGAGGCGAATGCTGAAGGAGAAGAAGAAGAGAAAAAAATACTGATGGAGGAAGGGAGTAGGAGCCAGAAGAAGATAATGCTAAGGGAAAAGAAGACAAGAGCAGTGAAAAGGAAAATGCCAGAGACCAGAGGAAAATTAGGGCTGGAAAAGATATGAAGACCAGAGCAGAGATAATACAAATTCCAGTGGGCAGCCGATAGACAAGGTTACCACTCGAGGTTTTGATTATGATGATCGTATTCAGCAGGTGGTTAACAGTAAAAAGGATCATGGCATAAATATGGAGAAGTGGATAGCGGGTGATATCCAAGAAATGAAACAACACCTGAAGGATATGGAGGATACCATGGAGCCCTTAAAAATTAGGTTAGAAAAATTAGAAATGAAGTTTTTGATGGATGTAAATAGCAATAACTCAGATGAAATCCTGACAGCTAAGGTCAAAGTCATTCTGGAGGAGAAGCTGAAAGACATGAACAACAAGATTAGTTATAATGGGCACATTATTAGTGCAGTTATGAAGCACAGTAATGAGGGACTTAAAGTCTCTGTTATGAACTTGAAGGCCATTTATAATTACTTGGAGAGAAAAATGATAGAAAATACTACTATCACTATGGCCGATGATGATGGGAGCTCAGGACCGTGAACTAGAACTAGAAGCAGCCTTAAATGTACGCTGCCTGAAACTCCAAAGGAGCTAAAAAGTATCAAAGATGTTATCTAAAAGATGGAAGATATGAAGAAAGAGGCCAAGAAGGCCACGATGAAAAAAATGTAGCTCCTGGTTGGTTGCTGGTAGTTTGCTGGTCGTTGTTCTATTTTTTGTTTCTAGCTCTAGTTTTTTGTCTTTTGGTTTCTTAGCTTGTCAGTTGAGGTCCTGCATTTTGACTCGATGAAGGATTTTTTTGTATGTATGGGTTGTTAATTCTCATCCTTTTTTAGAATCTTTTATAAATGGTTTCAGGGTCCATTCAAAACCTATATTTAATTCTATCAAAAACTTATGAATCGGGATTTATAGCTCGAAATGCAAGCTACAACTAATGTATACATACTTTCTTAAAACTTATAATATGTCTCTATAAAGAAGAAAATGGAGGTCTCTACGTAAGGTTTTGAAAAATGGATATTTACACATAAATGAAACCCTATTCCTCCATTAATCATATTTCATTTAATTATAATTGAAAAGGGGTGTAAATCTGGAAATATTTGCAAAGAATAATGGAATGAAGAAATAAAAAGTACTTACCTCCAAAAAAGAACCTACTTAAAAACCTATCAGAATGTCTTAGAAACTACTGATTTTCACATTCCTAAACCAAAACTATGAGATCTACAAAACCCAGAAATGTTTTTCCAATCTGACACAGTTCCAATTTTGACCCTCAAGTCAATGTCACCATTGACCCAAATTTTTTGATTCTTACCTAGGGTAGAATCGACCTCTAAAATCTCTGACAGAAAATATGTTTTCAGATCCTGAAATTTTTTTGAAAAGGGTATCCGAATCTGCTCTCCAATTCACTGTTCTAAACTTGTACCTGCAAGAAAAATTGATTTTTTTGTTGGGGGGGGGGGGGGTTCCNAGAAAAATTGATTTTTTTGTTGGGGGGGGGGGGGTTTCCTTGGTCAAACCCCAATTTTGGAATTAACCTTAAAGTATAATTGAAATTGCAGAAACAAACAAAGTAAATAAAAAAATTCACCTTGCATGTATAGAAACCCTTGTGGAGGATTCGAATCCTTGGATGCACAATTATGTATGCACAAAATGGATGTAAAATGTAGAATGTTGGATGTAGGGTATCTCAAATCAATTTCTTATAGATCTTCAACACCAATCTTGAATGGATCTTTGAATAGGAAAAGGCTTGGAGGAATGAGGATGGAGAAATCTTCAACAAGAAGTATCCATAGAGCTTTGAAGTCTTCAATGGATACCAATGGATCTCCTTGATGAATTAAATGCTTGAATGCTTGATAGTAGATGCTTTCTTCAATAGATCATGCATAGAATTTGAATGGATGGAATTGCTTCTTGCATCTTGCCTCTTAGAGAAAATGAGAGGAGAAATCTTCCTTATATACAAATCTAGGGCACAATCTTCTAGAGAGGCCTACATAGGAGAATTAAATTCTAATTATACCTATACCTCTAGAAGTAGACCTATATTAAATATAATTTCAAGATTCATTGCCTTGAAGACCGAAACAGCTAACCCGGAAGTGGGAATTAAATCTTTCCGAAGCCCGACATCTAGAAACTGTGGGATCTTGAAATTTGGACCCTGGGTCAAGGTTGAGGTAGACCTTGACCTAGGTCAAGGTCAATTTTGACCTTGACCCAGAAGGTTGACCTTGACCTTGACGTCAATAATCTCAGATCTATAGTTCAGGATGACAAAAATAGATCAGAGAGAAGTGGAAAATGGGGCAGAACATGGAGAAAAGCTAGATCCAAGTCAGAGACCCATTCAAGGTGTTTGACATGACTCTAACCACTTACTTGGAGGGATAAACCAGTCCAAAATGGAAGTGCTTCCATTTTTTGACGACATAGTCTCTTGCAATCTAAAATACATTTTCAAGTATTTTTTTGAAGCTATGTCACTTGCTTTTTAGTTTTTAAAGCCAAAAATGAAAGTTCTTATATTTTAAAAACTTGTTATGAGCCTTATGAAACAAAAATGCTTATATTTTGTGTTATATATAAATTGGAAGTTGAGTTTCTTTTTGTTTAAATTGGATGTTTGAAACTTGAATATATGTTCTCCTTATGTAATACGGGCTATAGAACTCATAATGCAAGGTCAAAGCTAAAAAAAAGTTGTAATTTTCTCATTGAAAAGCGAATAGACTTGCGATGTGCTCTTTGCAACCCTTCTTCCACAAATTTATGTGTATGGTTTGATGAATGTAATTCATAATCAAAATTTAAGTCCTATGAACGAGAGTTTTGCACCTAGAAGCATTCACAAGCCATGCTTTTAGCATTTTAGGGTACATGTTTGGCATTTTAACACATAGAGGCACTTGCAATTAGCTTATGGAGATTTTGAATATTTTATTTTTATTTTTCCTTTTGTATTCTCTAGGTACGTGTTTGATTAAATGTTTCATATTTTGTAATGTGTCTCAAGTTGTCCTTAAGGGTTTCTTGGTTGTGTTTTGTAAGTTTTATTTGTAAATTTTTATTACATAATGAAAATGCATGGTTTCTTCATGTTTTCATTTTTGGATTGAATTCCATTGTTTTTTTTTCTATTTTGCGGGTGTTGGTATTTTTTCCTAAATTATTTTCTTCTAGTTTCATTCCTTGAAAAATGTCACTTCATTGATGAGAGACATTACCTAACTATCATATGTATATTTCTAATTTAAAAAAATTGTAAAATAAGCTGAGAGATATCAAATTCCAAGATATCTAACATTCATAAATGTAAATAGTTCATCAAATTTTGTATTGAGAAAATAAGGAGATTGTAAATAAACAAAAAATAAGGTTACTATCAATATCAATTTCACAAGTTTATATCTAAAATATCTTGGAGTACAATATCACTGATATAACAATTTAAAGTTAATTTTTACTTAAGCAAAAATGAAACATTTGTGGAATGAAACAAAATGGATAACAAGATAAGACACAAACAAGAATATATCACAATTTTTTCCCTGAGTGGAAACTCTCTCGGGAATAAAACCTCTTGAATTGCCTCAATGGTTTATGTGAAATATCCTTTTACAATACCTAACTGCGTGTACATATGTCTCACTGACAATTTTATCTCACTGATAGAATTTTTAATGCCTCATTGGCTTTTTCTCTTTACAATCTCTGATTTTTTTATAGAGTTAGGATATCTGAGAGAAATGGTAATCATAATATAATACAAGACATTCTTGGTACATGTGACACTATATACCAAATAAAGTACCATATTAAATTAAGATAACTGCATTCTCAACCTGATATTTTTTATTTTGAAAACTAATGTGCACAATGAACATTGAATGTTTCAAAACCTTTCTCTATACACTGATAATGTTCCCACTGACATGTTTATTTAATACTCCTCATTGTCCAACTAAAATACAACTGCCATGTAAAACAGATTTACATGTTATTCAACCTATCTTTGCACATGTGTCTGATTTTGTATCCAAATTTGCGTGGCATATTCATTAAACAATCCTCTATGAAAATGTGAAATTTTTTCTTCAAATGTCTTTCTTAATCAGATTTTTCTCATAACATAAAATAGAGTAAACTAAATGACAAACCCAACCTTTAATCACATAAAGAGTGGGCTGGTTTAAAAAACATTCTAAAAACTCAAGAACCTCATAGATCTGACACCAAGGTAAAAACAAAAGGGTATACTAACATGTATCAACATTACCAAGAAACTCCTTGACCAGAGTTAAGATGGAATGAATCAAATACCTCATGCAATTATGGACTAAGGTAGGACAAAAAAACCTTATTCTTAGACCAACATAAAAGAATCAAGAAACTCCTTGACTAGAGTTAAGATGGAATGAATCAAATACCTCATGCAAGTATGGACTAAGGTAGGACAAAAAAACCTTTTTCTCAGACCAACATAAAATAATCACTACATATATGATAATTTTTAATAGTAAAACCCTTAATCTCATATCAACAATATAGTCAAAGAATCATACTCTCAAACTAGGGTTCAACAAAGAGCCTTTAATCTTGTATACGTACATTGCTCTTTGAAGAAACAAGAAAACTCTAACTAGGGCTTAAACCAAATGGACAAATGCGACTGTAAAACTTACCCTAGGTAAAAAGAAGAACATAATATCTATTTTAACAAAAACCTTAGTCAAATGAGCAACATGAAATTAATGCATGCACAAATCGTATACATTATGTATTCAAAGTATTATAGTTAGGGTTAAGTGTACACAAAGACACAAAAAATACAACATTTAAGACATTTTCATTAATAAATATAAATTAACAGGAAGAACCTTAAACCACAGAGTAAACACATTCAAACATATGAAAAAAAATAAATAGAACATGCAATGAGAACTCCTTTCAAGAAGCAATATGTAACTTCTTTCAAAATCCTGCATACTCTGCTCAAGGATCTCCTTCACATCGTTTCACAAATCTTTCTCAACAAAAAAACTTCAACTACCACAATATACCATGCCTCTTCCACCATCAAAACCTCATTCATAATTGTCTTTGTGATCCAAAACCATGCCCTAGCTCAGACAGAGCCCTAGCTCGGTTAAGCTTTTGGATCTTTACAAAATGTCTTTACAATCTTTTAGATACAAAGTACATGTTGATAAGAATGACATGTCATGTCATGCCTTAATTACATTAATTCTCCCATTGAGACCGATAACATAACCTTAGCACCATGGTGCTAAGTGTTGTATTTTTACAACACTTTTTAACATTATATCCTCCTAAGAAAAGCCGACCCAAAGACTTGATTCTTACATTATAAAGATATAAACATATACTACCCTTTCTAATGACTTCAAATCATTTAATCAATACATGTTGTAATTTTCAATTCAACTTAAGCACCTATAATGACTTTAAATGCAACTTCAAGAGCATAGTGAGGAACTTGAAGAGCACAATTTTCATTTCATAATTTGATTGTCACCATTGTGTTTCTGATTTAAACTATGTTGATCATGTATTGAAACACGAATGTATATTCATATTCCATAATTCCAAGACATGCATCATGGAATCAAAGAGAACTAAAATATGGAGTCCAGCTAATTTGGTCAAACTAAACCTAATCGTCATTCATGTACCAATTGCATCAAAACCATGTATCAAGTGCGTTGTCAATAATATCAACTACAAAACTGATCCAGATGAGATTAAAACAAATGCAGATGCCACTAATGATTCAACCAAATGATAAATGCCATCAAACTGAGCAATCATATGATCAATGCACTGATTCAACCAAACATGTATCATGTAACCAAGGCAAATGATCAATGCCATCAAACTGAGTAACCATATGATCAATGCACCAATTCAACTAAACATGTATCATGTAACCAAGGAATATGTCGATGCATATGGAAAGTGAATGAGCATCAAATGACTCATGTCCATATTGACAAGTTAGTGTTTGACATCAAGGATAAGACAAGGAGAGGAGAAACAAACTCCCCCTTTTTCCTTAGTGTCAAAACACTAACCTCTCCTCCTATTTTCATCAAGGACAAAGGAGAGAGGAATAAAAATGAAAAAAATGATATGCAAATGCTCCAACAAACAAACAAAACTGAACCAATATACCTTGTGTAGAGCCTCCCACATTTCTCTTTTATGATTGACATTCTGAGGGGCGTGGATTGAGTTATTATTTCAGTTATGACCATGTAGTACCCTTGTGATACTAAACCTCAGGGTGATCTATGTCTACTTGAGTTAGGTGAACTTCCTTAGACTTGTGATGTGTTGTGAAATCCTGTTAAGATAGTACTATTTGAGATGAGTTTTTGATTTTGTTTTAATCTTGTGAAAGGCCTTTATGTGAATTTTGTATGATACATTATGGATTTATACCTTATTGGATCAGACTGGATTTGATCATTTAGAATCAAGATGCGTATTATCTTATGATGCTCATGATGATTAGTTTTATGATACAATTATGGTTTTTTATTTATGGTTATTTAGATTTAATGAATATGCGGTGGATTATATATACTTAGGTGATTTATTAGGAAATTGTGATTTGATTCAGTTATGATGCAATGTGATTTCTATCGTGAAATGAAAGTTAAATTTTTAAATGATGTTTATAAATGTATATGATTTCAAGAGTGAAAAGTAAAATTAATTATGTGATGAAAATGTAGATATTTTATAGAAGTTTTAAAAGATGGTTATGTCATTATGATGTATATTATATTCCTTGGACTACTGATATTCGAATTTAGTGTGCATGGAATATGACCATGATATTAAATTGGGGAACCAAATCTAGGCCTATGTGAATTCAGTTCAAGCCAAATTCGTGTCTAATAAGAGACAAGACCTCGTTGTATTGTGTTTAATTACATAAATGTAAATACTTATATGTGTTCAATTCATAATAGAAATTGTAATTTTAATTTAGGCGTGTGCTCAAGTGGAAACATCATGGGTCTTGTGAAGTGTAAAATGTGTGTGTCACTTGACACTTGTAATATGTACATGTGGCCATGAAATGTCCACTTGAAGATTGGTTTCTCACCAACCTAGGTTACAACCAAAGAGAATCACCATGTGAATCCCTTGGTTAGACAGCTTGAGGTGTGGTCTTTTCAAGTGAATTTCGTGGGTATACTTTTAGTGGACTTTTAGGAGGCTAGAAAGGTACCTAGGGGTGTGTTTGAGATATTTTTAGGAAGCTAATTTGATATACCTATGGGTAAGGGTCATTTTTAACCCTAAAACAACCCTTATTTGACCGAAAGACCCTTCCAAAAGTTGGATTTTCAAGATGGACGAAAATCAACTTTTCAAAGCATGGTCTTGGTTAGACAACCCATCTTTTTTGGTGCAAAGACTTGGTTCATTTTTTTAGTTACTTTTCTTGAATTTATTTATAGTAATTTTGTATGAAGCTTAGGGAAGACCAACCAATGAGAAACTTACATTTTTACAAGAACACTTTAGAGACCTTTTTAGTGGAGACTCTTCATGGTTGAGAGTTTGAACACCCACTCTCTATCTTAGAGACTTGACTAGTTTTGGAGTAGTTTTGGAGGAAAGGAGACTTGGACAAAAAGGATTTAATCCTCAACCATTTGTCATAAGCTTGGACTTAGGTTGGTGGCTGTCATTTTACTCTTTGTTGTTCTTATGTTCTATGAGAAATATGGAAGTAGTATGTTAGAATGCTTGAAATTGTACGAAAATGAGGGTGATTGTTTGATTACATTGTTGTATTGTATTTATCTTTGTGATGTATTGCATATATTTTTGGATGAGAGTCTCAAGGTCCACCCACCCTTGGGAGGGAAGAGTAGTCTTGGGGGTGAAGGTTTTAGGACAACCCATGGGTGTAGAGTCTCTCCTCAAGGAGGAGAGGGAGAAAACATGGAGTATGGGCTCCATGAAGCCATTCTTTTCTTGTTCTTGGGGGTCATAAGAGTGTTGTATTTTGACTTGTATCCTTGGGGGTCATAAGGTGTTGTTATGAATATGGAGAGTTTTGTTGAGAAGTGATTTTAAAAGCCTTGTGAAGGTCTGGTTTTTGCATTTGGGTTTGGCTTTCTCTCCATAGGGTACTTGGTCCACTTCACCCCATTTTTAGGGACAATATGAGACCCATTATGGAATCCATGGATGAGGATTTTGTTTCGTGTTGGTTGTTTTTTTATTGTTGTTATGTGTATGTGTAACCTGCCAATTTTTGGTTCCCCAAGCTCAGGGGTGGCCTCTTAGAGGCCTAGGCTAGGAGGAGACCATCTCATGGTCTATATATTTTTTTATCTTATTGCAATATTCTTGTTGCATCAAGTACCCTTAAAGAAAATAAAATAAATGCTTGATTTGAGAGGACTTGTAGGTCCTTCATCCTATTATTTTTGTGTGGCCATTGTGGTAGACTTTTTTTGTAACCATTCTTGTAAAGAAAGATGTTTGAATTTTTTTATGAAGTGAAATGAAGAACTTTTGCTAATTGTATTTGAAAAGTTCTAAAAAAAACTTGCAAGAAGATTGTAGTTAGAAAAGGAAATTTGTATTCATTATCACCTATGTATTTTGTGAAGGAATAATAGAAGAAAAGAAAAGAAGTTTTATTTTCATCCTTATAACCCCTTTGTATAAGTTCATTTTGAAAATAAAAGAGAAAATTCACTTATATGCATGATTTTATTTTCAAATTCAGAATATAGAAGTAAGTAGGCTTTCCTTTTGAATTAAAAATTTATTGTCCACGAGCATAAATGTATGCAAATTTAATAGGTCTTTTATTCTGCTTGATATTATCTAAAAAAAGAAATTCAAGACCATTTGTATGTATACAAATTCAAAATCTTAATATTCTATTTCTCTTTATTGCCTTCAAATGAAAAATACATTCTTTTTGGTGTTATTATTCTATTATTAAGATAGTACCCAAATAAATAAATAAAAATATGAAAATATTTGCATGGTTTTCAAATCATAGATATTGAAATAATTAGTTCTTTCCTTTTTTACTAAAACATATGTCTTAAGCATTTACATATATATATATATATATATGCAGGCTTGAAAATTTTATTATCCTTCTTTCTTATCTAAATGCTCCCATATAGAAAATATGTGCATATATATAACCATTTATAAATATGTCTATGATGTCTTATTCTGTTGTGCAATGCTTATTCCTTTAAAAATATTTATTGCACATAGAATAGAAAAATTTGTATATATATGTATATATAAACATATAAAATATATATAAATATTTTGTTTGTATATAATAAACATAAAAAATATGTATATATAAATAAGGTTATATATTAACTATCTAGAAAAGAAAGTTTTTTTTAAGAAAAAAAAAAGTATTTAAAAAAAAAACTAAGAGAGGAGGGCAGTCGTAGCCACCCCGTGTGGCTCCCATTGGAGGGAGGCAAGGGAAGCCACTGGCCGCCTCCCTTGCCCGTGGTGGTCACGGCCACAACGTCCACTGCCACTGTGGTGACACTGTCGCCGACTGTAGGGGGCGTGGGGTGGCACTGACACGGTGATGGGAGGGGTCGTGCCCACTTCCATACCTCCCCATTACCATATCCCCCGGGGCTTTAAACCCAAATCCTACACTGCGATTTCAAACCAAAAAAAAAGAATCAATATTGCATGCAAATAAAATATAGAGTGAAAGAATATAGTTATTTTGCAGCCCTACTCTTTTAAATTAAAAAATATATATGCACACATTTTTGTATATAAGTATATATAAAAATTAATGTATAAATGCTTATATATAAGGACATATGCATATAGGGGATCACCTCGTAACACAATAGTGGTTGCACGCTCTCGAGTGAGAGATGTCCTGTGTTTGAATCCCAACATGTTGATATGTTGATCGAACATGTTAGAGTAATTATATTTTACACTTATTAATTAAATCACTTCAGTTTAATTAATTAAGTTATTTATTACTCTATTTTCTTAAGCTATCTCTTAGGTGCATTATAATTAATATCTTTATTAATTA
>MU228384.1:41690-57464 GCA_018584345.1 Thuja plicata | reverse complement strand
AACCTAGCTTTTTTAGGCTTTAGGGTTTTGTTCACCTTTATAGGTTGAACCTTGTAAATCTTTTTTTCAATTAACTCGGATCATAATTTTGCTCTCATTTTTGAGTAACTTCTGAGTTCTGCCTTTTACTTCTTTCTGCTTCTCTCCTATAATAGGTTATTTGCATGCAGGTATTCTTGGCATTCTGTGGATTTGTATCTCTCAAATCCTACATGGTATCAAAGCTCCCCTGCTGCTGCCCATTCTAGTGTTTTTGAAGCAGGTTTTGAGGTTAAGGGTTTCAAGTTTTTGAAGAGTTTTTTTATTGGATCTGGGGAAAGTTTTTTATTGGACACATTTTGGGCTGAAACTGACCTCACCAATGGATTCAGAGGATTGTTCAGACGAATTTTGATATAAAATTTGACCACCTTTGGGTATTGGAGCAAGCTGTGGCAATTTTTATGGAAAGAGGGCTGTACAAACCTGGCACGCTTTTCAAGGTGCAAGATGCTGAGATTTGAGCGCAGAAGGCACGAAGGTGGTTTTTTTCTACACAGGTGTTTTGACTGCCTAGTGGGCAATTTTTGATGCCGCAAGGGGTTTTTTCAGAAATTTTCAAATTTTTGGCGTTTTCAGAATCCGTGCTACTCTGGAAAACTGGCACCCATTTTTGAGAAATTTTTGCATATGGTATCAAAAATTGAAGTGTGATATATCATTGGAAAGCTCTTTCCAAGCCTAATCCAACCATGCTATTTTTATTTTCAAATTTTTCCGTTTGATCATTTTTTTGGCGTCAAAGTGGAGGCATCTGAAAATCAGGTTTTTTCCTCTTTTTTTTGCTTACATACTTATTTGAAGTGTACGAGAGATAGTATAATACTTTTTGGGGGGGTGAAAATTCTATTTCTGTCATTTATTTCAAAGAGACCCTTCTACTTCTATCTACCTTCTCTCAATGGCAAACCCTTCTGTCGCTCACCTTACACCTCACAACTATCACACTTGGAAAGGGCAGATGACCAGATTGCTTATGGAAAAAGGGATATGGTCATGCCTCGATGCGGCTCAGCTAGCTCTACAGAGGCCTTATGAGGCTCTTATGCATAGAAATAGGATAGATGAGGCAATGGGCCTCATTTCCATGAATATTTTAGATGGGTTGTTGTTCCACCTGGATGGTCTGACCACACCCAGGGATATGTGGGACAAGTTTTTCACCTTGTTTGGCACAATGAATCAGTTCAAGGTTCTCCAGATATATGTAGAGTTCACCTCCTTGGTACCTAAATCATTCACCAGCATTGAGGACTTCATGATGAAGTTCAAGTCTTTTTGATCTATTTTACAGGTTGCTGGAAAGACAAAGTCAGATGATGAGTGCATCTTTCTGATACTCTCAAAGCTTCCTGGCCCTTATTAGATTTTCACTTCTACCTTCTACTCCACTATGGATGCACTGGGTGCACATCATGTTATGCCCTCTTTTGAGACCTTCTGTGACAGGTTAACTCATGAGTAGTCCAAGCTCAGTCAGATGGATTCTCTTACAGATTCACAGTCACAGGCATTGTTTGCCAAGACATCTCAGGATACACAAAAGCCGAAGCTGAAGCAGATATCTGATTCCTATTCTCAGCACTCTACTGGCCCACCATCTTCTTCTAAGAAGGAGAAATAGAAGACTAAGAACCCTACATGTTCCTATTGTTAGAAGGGGCCTCATGATGAGTCACATTATTTTTAGAAGAGATTTGATGGCTATGAGAAATAGATTGTAGATTTGAAAGCTCTCCTTCAGAAGAGCACTATTTCCTCTCCATCCTCTTCCACCTCATAGGGGTCTTCTTTTTAGTCTTCTACCTCATCTTCAACATCTAGACAGGATTTTGGACAGGGTCATGCATTACAGGCTTTCGTTGCATCCCCTTCCTAGGTCCCTTGGATACTGGATTCAGGTGCTTCTCACCATATGGCATCTTCTCCAGAGATCTTCTCTTCTATTGAGGCTTCTCCTATTCCCCACATTCTCATGGGGAATAACAATGTTATGCCAGTCTATGGGAAAGGTTCTGTATGCATTTAGGATGGCACATTCAATGATGTATTGTATGTTCCATCTCTGTCTATAAACCTTCTCTTGATTTACCAGATTACACACAGTGGATCAGGGAAGACAGTTGAGTTCACGCCAAATTCAGTCTTCATTCAGGATAGTGCAACAGGTGGGATTGTTGCTATAGGGATAGTTGATCATTCCACCTATCTCTACACCTTTTCACACTTTGGTCCACCATCTCAATCATCGGAGCACAGCTCTCCTCTTACAGGAGAGCATCATGTGGGACAGTCAGGTCACTTGAACCTCTGTGTTGTTCCTGAGACCACTTCTATGGCTGCCTCATCTCATCTTTTTGGGGTTTCTTCTCTTCAGTAAGACTCTTCTTCAGCACTGTCAGACCCTCCAGCTCCATTCATCGAGCCACCAGGTTCAGTTGTTGAGGATTCTACAAAGGACACTCATCTCCTCTCTCCTGACAGTGTTAGCACACCTGTCATACCACCTACATTGGGGGTTCCCTTTTAGGATCCTCGTGTCTACTCCTTTTGAGAATCAACTTAGCCTTCCAATGACACCTCATCTTTCGAGGTTACCTCTTCAATGCTCACTTCCTTTCACTCCTTTGTATTGGCGTCATGGTGGTTTGTTCATTGATCCAGGGGTTCTTTCATTCTAGGGGGCTTTGGAGCCTTGACCCTCTCTCACGGGGGGGTTGGCAGCATGCATTATACTTATGGATTTGAGAGAGTCTCTTGAAGTCATTTTTTGTCTTTTGATTTCTTTTATATCTCTTTTTGGAGAGGAGTTTTTCCCATTGGATTTTCTCCTTTGTCTCCGATTTACAGAGATTTCCTTGTATTGGGTACCTGATCAGGCCTTGTTGTTGAGACCCATTTCCTGCTTTCATAGTTGTGCTAGGTCAGCTTACCTCCTGAGCTTCACTTAAGGGGGGGTGTCAGAGTAATTATATTTTACACTTATTAATTAAATTACTTTAGTTTAATTAATTAAGTTATTTATTACTCTATTTTCTTAAGCTATCTCTTAGGTGCATTATAATTAATATCTTTATTAATTATAATGTGCAACCTAGATTTTTTAGGCTTTAGGGTTTTGTTCACCTTTATAGGTTGAACCTTGTAAATCTTTTTTCAATTAACTCGGATCATAATTTTGCTCTCATTTTTGAGTAACTTCTGAGTTCTGCCTTTTGCTTCTTCCCGCTTCTCTCCTGTAACAGGTTATTTGCATGCAGGTATTCCTAGCGTTCTATGGATTTGTATCTCTCAAATCCTACAGAACACTCCCCTTCCCCTTGAAACTATGACCAGCCCACACGTGGAGGAAGGACCCACTCGACACTTACCCGCGGACATTGTTCATGAAGTTCTATGCTGGTTGTCAGAAATGTTTCCAGCTCATGCAGTATGAAATGGTGGAGGTATAAGGAGACCTTTGGAGGAATAAGGAGGATGGCCCCCAAAAAGATGGAGAGATAAGGTGATATGGAGGGATAAGGAGAATTAATGGAGAGATAAGGAGATCACTTGGGTGCCCTGAGAGATAATGATTGTCGTGTTATCTTGCACAATGAGAGGACTATATTTGCTCTACCAAATAGTGACTCTAGCAATTAAAACATGTCTGGGAGGTGCTAATGCCTTGAATATAATGTAAGATTCATCATGGGATGGGGTCCCCAATGTGACCCCACTGGTTCTAGCTCCAGATAGAAGCATTAATGAATTAATACAAATAAAAACATTTACCGATAAAAAAAGGACATATGCATATAGATTCTTGTTGCTCCTTCATTGCCTTCAACCTGCAACAACAATCATATACAAGAACAAAAGAATAAAAAATAGCTAGGGTTTTGAGAATAGTAGAGAGGAGAGAAAAGAATGAAAATAAAACAAGTTTTGGGTGTTGAAAAATATCACCCTAATCCTAATTTGAAAATTAGGGTTAGGGTAAGAGAAAAAAAAATTCAAATTCCTCTCCTTCCCTCTCATCTTAATGTCTTTTATGTTATATTTTCCCTTTTAAGAAGTGATTTTTTTTATGAATTGTATTATTTCATAGGTCTATTATTAAGTTAATATGTGTGACTTGCTAATTTAATTGAATATAGTTATTCAAACTAGTTTTTTTTTAAGAGTAATTTAATGATTAATTTATTAGATTTTTTAAGTGTGGATAATTAGAAATTTATAAAATAGATATAAAACTAAGTATTTAATAAAACATTTAAATAAAATGCATATTAGCAACTAATTTTGCATATAGATGTTTTTGTTAAATGCTTAATGGTTAGAGAATCTTAGAGTGAAATTTAATTATGTTAAATTTGAAAAAAAAATTCCTTTTAAGGATATATATTGCCATATTAAATGGTTACACTAGGTGTTGTAAAAAAACCATCATAGTATAGATAGTAATGTCAAGAGTTCAGCAATAAACTACCAAAATCTAAACTATCTACCATCACCTATCAGAAGATCTATTACAATACAAAATAGAGTGTTACTTCACTGAGTTATCACGGTATGAACATTATATGATTTGCAACATATATCTACAAATTAGAAAAGGTGGCTAACTGGACATTCATAGCCCATCTTCTTCTTTGCGCGGGACCCAAGATATCCATCCTTGTAGACCTTCAGTCCACCTGAGTACTTTATCATCTCTAATGAATTGAGCATAAGGATGAGTAATCAACTCAACAACTAGGAGTACTGCTAGTGGTATGGATGTGATTGGGATTTCCTTGATGACTTCAATTCCCTATTGTTTTTCCTTCCTTTTGAGTGTTGTAACTTCATTCATAAAGTCATAAAATGCATTTTCAAAAGGGAACGTTCTTGACTATCTCTTGACCAGGTGTAGCCATGTGAGACTTCCCAATACCCGATCTAAACCATGCCATCTTTGAAGAGGTCCTCTAAGTTCTTCTTCTTGATTTTGATCACCATTGTAGCCTGCACATTAATTTTGAAAAAAATGAGTCTCCTTAGAGACTCAGTAAGGTTCCTGGATACATTGCCAAAAACATCATCATTTATCAGCTTCCATATATGCCACATAATTAATGCAGAGATCAAGCCAAAGAAAAGGTTAGCAGACTTCTTGAGACCACTGATGTTACTAGAAATGACTTCAAGCGAGGATAGGGAGAGGGAATCAGAGAGGCCAAAAACATTCCAGATATGAGCAGCAAAAGGACAATCAAAGAAGACATTAGGCACAGTCTCAGGGAGCCCACAACAGATAATACAAAGGGATTGATCTCCATTGGGAAGCCTAAGAGGAAGTTAGTGCAAGAGGAGTCATCATAGAAAGAATTTGATCTTAGGTTCTGGAAAAGAGGACCAAAGTCTACAGAAGATCTGGGATCATTCAGAGGGATCCAGAGACAAATTCTAGCAGGAGTTCACATGATGGACGATGGGGGGGTCACCATCCAATAGGTTATAGAGTTGTTTAGATTTTTATATTAGGGAGGCATGAGCCATTGGGCCACTTGAATTTGAGGTGACAAGTGTTGTCCACATAACAGTTCTGTGGAAGGCTGAGAGAATTGCAGGTTTCAGAAAGCACTGAGTAGGTTCTGAAATGGGAGACAGAAAGATCAAAGTTGGATCTCAGTTCCTCCTAGCTAATAATGTTCCCCTCTTCAATGATCTCATCCAGATAAATGATACCTTTCTCTTTCCAAAGTCTAGCAGAACACCCTTGGAGGAGAGAAAGTGGTTTTCCCTTGTGTGTAAGATTCCACCAGATGGATCTATTGCCATAGATTGAACCTTGGCTATGGTTGATCTCTCCATCAGTGATAAACTTCTTCAATCTATTCCATCCTTTCCAAATTGATTTGAATACTGCAGATCCTTAAACTTTAAATTCTATGTTGTCATCCTTGAAATCATTGAGGGATAGGTTGACCCATTTGTTGTTATTCTTAGGATGTCCCCTAAAAATGTTGTTTCTAATCAGTATCTTCCAAGGTTCTTCTCACTCCATGGCCCTAACAATCCATTTGGAGGCAAGAGCCATACCTTGAAGTTTCAGGTCTTTAAGGACTAATCCCCCATCTTTCTTATCTATGGTGCACCAGTCCCATTTCACTGCATGAACTTTGTTGTTTCCTCTACCATCTAACCATAGGTAGTCCCTAATTCTTTTGTGGATAGTATTAAATTGATACTGGTAGAAGAGCCAGGCTGAGGAATAGTATATTGCATATGATGCAAGAATTTTTTGGCAAACCTACACTCTCCCAGCTAGGGAAAGATTATTGGTTGTCCCATTTATTAAGCTTTGACTCCACCTTATTTAGGATCCAATCCCACATTGCCTTAAGTTTGGGGCTGATGGAGAATGGGATACCTAGATATTTAACTTGGAAATCAGGACCTTTCTAGTTGAAATTCCATCTATTCATCCATGGAGGGGGATCCTTTGTCCATCCTAAGCATATGGATTTCTCCATTGAATTCCTACTACCTGAGGCAGTGTAGAACCAATCCATTTTATTCATGAGTGTTTCTAAGTTATTAACATCCAGTTGAAGAAAAATTGTAGTATCATCTGCAAACTAAATGTTGGTGACTTCTTTTCCTTCTGGGATTTGAATACCCCTGACCTTTGGTGAGAGGATCTCATCTGAGAGAAGATAGATAAAAAAATCTGTAGCTATCACAAACAAGGTTGGGGCTAGGGCATAGCCTTGTCTAATGGACCTAGTGAGCTCAAATTTGTCTGAAGGAATACTATTGACTTCAATTCTTGCCTGGGCACCCTTCATCAATCCTTTGACCATTTTAATATATTTATGGGGGAATCATAGGGATTCCATCATGAGGTAGATGAAGTCCCATTCTATACATTCATAGGCCTTCTCATAGTCTAGGATAATCATACAAGCTTGATGGTTAGTTTCCTTCACCCAGTCCATGGCTTCCCAACAAGTGATTAGGTTTTCCATATTGTACCTCCCTTTGATAAAGCCAGTTTGGTTATGGTTGATGATCTTGGGAAAGGCCTTAGCCAGATCTTGTAGGAGACATTAAGCAGAGTGATTGGGTGCTAGTTTTTATCAGTGTTCTATCTCCTTCCTTGGGGAGAAGCTTAATCATACCATTGTTAATCTCCCCCTAGGGAACCTTTTGCAAAGGCTTCCTCATATACCTTAAGCAAATCCTGTCCAATCCAATCTATATTCTTCTTGTATAATTTTGTAGGTAGTCCATCAGGACCTGGTGTTTTGTTCGAGGCCATTTGTTTTATATCCCCCTTGATTTCTTCTAAACAGAGAGGTTTGTTTAGCAGGGTAAGCTCTTCTCCCTCTACTCTGATGGGGACTGATTGTTTGATTAAGTTTCTAGCCTCAACAACTCTGATACCACTATCTTCTACAAATAAGAGATTCTGGTAATACTTGGCAAATGCTTGGAAAATGGCCTGCTAGTCCTCAATCTTAATGCCATCAACCCAAATTTATTCTATCCTGGTCTTACGTTCTTTTTGTTTGAGGAGGTTGAAGAAGAATTTTGTTCCTCTCTCTCCATGTTCTATCCACTTACTTCTAGACCTGATTTTAATCCCTTTAAGTTTTTCATTTTGGATACCTCTAAGAGTCTCCTTAGTATTGGATAGTAGAGCTTCTTTGTCAATAGAGAAGGGGCTGTTCTATAGTTCATCTTCTGCCTTAGAAAGGTCATTGTGAAGCTTTTCTTCAAACCATCTAGCATCTTTGGCCTTTTTCCTTCCTACTATTTGGAATAGTGTTTTCCAGCTGTCTATGTTCTGAGCCCATCTGCTCCTAGCATCTTTGTTTTTTACTACTATAAGATTGAACCATCTGATCATAAATTTCACATTGCAGATGCTCTCATAATTTAGAAGGGATGTATTCAGGTGGAACAAATTGTTACTGGGTTTGTGTTTAGTAGAGAATTCATTGGGGGAGAATCTTTCCATAATGGGATGGTAATCTAAAAGTGTACAAGGGAACACTCTAACTAGCTTTCCTTCTTCATCTCTATGACATCTAAGAATTTGGTGGCTAAAGTAGAACCTATAAAGTCTAGAGTAAATCCCTTTACCTCCTTTTTGAAAATTACACTATGTGAACCATATATCTTTGTGATCGCTTTTACAACCTTTGAGTGGGTCAAGAAGCTTGTGTGTATTTATCATTTTGTTCCAAAAAAATTGCTCACTTCCTTTCTATTCTAGTCTATTTCCCCCTAGTTTGTCCTAAGGGTCGTTGAAGTCACCTCCTAGTATCCATGGGATATTCTCAATTTGTGCCACCCATCTCCACAGTTATGATCTTTCCCTATAGTCATTGGAGACATATATAGAACATAAACCATATTTCTTTCCATTGATATCTAGGACCAGCCAAACTGCCACATTGCAGGGAGAGGTACCCCATTTGGAGACAAATGTGGCCCAAAGAGGGCTAATAAGAATGGTCATCCCTCCCCTTCCTTTGTGATGTGAGGTGGAGAAGGTTGTAGCATCTCTCCATATACACTTGAGTGAAATGTCTAAGGTGAAATGGGTAGCCTTAACCTCCTTCATTAGGAGAAGGTCTATATCTCTATTGGCTCTAACAAATCTCTGGACAATGTATTTCCTATCAGAGGATTCAAATCCTCTCACATTCCAGGATGCAATTTTGATATCCATAAAGGTTAATTTGATGAGTCCAAACTAGACCTAAAGATCATATAGCATTTAGGCACACTACAGGTATTGTTGTTTTTAACATCTTTCTTGTTACTTTGATCCAATCAGTCTCCCTCTTTTCCTCTTAGTATCTTTGGGATCAGTTTTGTCCACATTGCCTTGTAGGTCAATAGAGATATCTGGGGGTTTGTTTACTCTCAGGATCCTTTTGATCCTATTGGTATTGAATAGAGCTTCCCATTTATTTTCTACAAACAAGATGATGGTCCAATCTTTATTCATACCACTGTGATCAAAGATCTTTTTGAGAGAAAGCTCTAGTTCCTGAGAGGAGGATCCAGTCCCAATCCTCATGGTACTACAATCCTCATTAGAAATGACCACAAGGTGAATATGGGTAGAGGGGGTGTGGATGGGGGGGAGGAAGTGTGAGGTGAAGGGGTTGCAGGGATGATCGTAAGTTCATAATTGTTCAATGAGTACCTAATAGAAGGGTCTTTGTCACCAAATCCATCCTGCTCCCCTGAAATTTCCATGTCACTTTGATTGCATACACTAACATCTACATCCCCTTCCTCTAACACATTCCCACTATCCATCTCCATCCTATTTTCATATCTAGGGAGGAGGTTAGTATCTGGGGATTGAGATTGTTCCAAAATCCTTTCATTGGTGTTACCTCTCCTCCTTTTGCAGGGTCCTTGTTTCCTAATTTTCTCCAACACCAAATGTTGATAATTCTTATTGCTACATATGCTTCTATTCTTGAGATTCAGTGGGATCCTATCACCATCCTCATTATTGAATGGATAAATTGGTCTCTTGTCAGAGGAGTTATCCAGTCCAAGGGAAAGAGAGATTTGATCAAGGCTAAGGCAAACATGGTCAGGGTTAATCAAGGGGTTAACTCCATAAATGGAGTAAGGGAGGAGAGGTGGCTCAGAAGGCTCGATATGTAGGGTGAAGGGAGGTGTGGGACCAGAGGAAGAACGGTTAGATTCAACATTCATGTCAGAAGGAATGGTGCGGGATTTAGGTCTGGAGGCTAAAAGAGGGCAATCTCTCCTTCTATGGCCATCCCTCTTGCACAACCAACATGCATTAATGTCGCCCAAGAAGATCACTGGGCATGAGTATAGGCCATCCTCGAGTTCAAAAACAACACATTTGGGGAATTCCACCCCAGGATTGATTGAGATTAACACTCGGGCATCTAGATGCGGGAGGAGAGTACTAGATTGGTCAACCCTAATTACTTTACCCAGGAATTTGAGGGCTTCTGGAAGAACATTCCAGAGGAACAAAGGTAGGTTTCTAATAGTTATCCATCTAGGGCATGAGAGTGCCATGATTTTGGAAATATTGGCATCATGGGACCAAGCTAGGCCATGAAAGTTATACAAGCCTATGCTCCAAAATTATTTGTCTACAACCACTTTATGGCTTGCGGGGTCATAAAAGAAAAAATAAAAATCCCTTTGTGGACCATACGACAGAAAGAGAATCTAAAACCAAGCTTCTTACTCCACACAGAATGTAACCAATTACTCAAAAAAACTCTGGAAGGAATCTTATCTACGTTTTCAGCAACAAGAAAGATAGCCGACTCACCTAACCTAGCCTTCTCTGCATTGATAATATCAAACATATTTGAATTGGGAGAAATGATGAGGCATTTGGTGCCTAAAACCTTACCTCTTGGTCTTCCTGTGTTTTCTTCTTCTCCATGTTCTTTGCTGGAGAAGGTGGCGTCATCTTTGTTCAGGGGAACGCCCGTAACCACCTGGCTAAATGACCTAGTCTAGTTATCTACTTTGTCTTCTGGAGCAGGAATGGAGGCACCTGTAGAGGAAGAAATGACGACACCATCTGACGAGGAGCCCATAAAGATCGGGAGGGTAGGCACACATTGAATACGCCCTACGTATGACAGGTCGCGAGGTCGCCACTTGCTCGACTATTCAGAGCAAGTTGTAAAGCAACATTTTTCTCCTAAATTTGAAATTAGGTAAATAATTTTATTTTTTTAGTTTGTAACTTTTATTAGTTGTAATTACTAAGGAATATTAAATGTTATGATTTTAATTAAATCCTTCCCTAGTACGTTTTTTATCTCTAACTAAACCTTGAGACTAGGAATAGATGTAAAATTAATTTTAGGATGTTAATTTATTCTGGGGCACAATAGAATAACTTGAACTATTTTATCAACTAATTGTTTTAAACTTTAATTTTTATTTAATGTGGTAGCTTACAATCTGAATAGTTAAATTTAATTATTGAGGGACATTCTAATAATAATTAAGTGATTATTATATTATTTATGTAGGTGTTAGAAAATAGGGGTTAATTGGATTATTAAATCAATGATTAATGACTCAATATTAAACTTAGTTTATGCGGGAATTCTTGATTATTTATTAAGTAAATTAATTTAACCAAACACTTTTAAAAGTGACTTTAATGGTTAACTTATTGTATTTTAAATGAATATGTTTAGGAAGTGGTGGATTGAAATTAGATTTAGAATTTTCTAAAGTACGTGAAAATGTATTTAAATAATTTATAGTACTTATAGCTGATTTTGTTTAAGTGATTAATGTTAGGAGTTTAATTAGTGACTTTTTGTAAAGAGTTTTAATTAAGGAATAATAAACAAGGATTTCAAATAAATTTATTTTAATAATATATTATGTTAAATAAAATTTAAAAGCTTCAATGAAGCATGAATTAAATAACATATTCTATATTATTGATACTAGGATATAGTAATTACATAGTTGAATTGTTGGATTAAATTAGTTATGGTATTAATGAAATAGTACTCATTAGAATTTCAAATTTATAGATTTAATTTGTGAGTTTTGAACGTTAATACACTACATTGAAAAGAGAGAAACAACATCATTGATCATTTAAATCAAATATTTCACCATCTTCAAACTCTATTAAAAGAGTAATTGGGTTATTTTATATCAATCTCTTTCAATGTTAATTTATAGGACTTATAAGACTCCCGTCCAAATGGGTGATTAGACTAATGAGTTGGTTAACCATTTATTAGTTTAGATTCTTTTCTCAAGATGTGATTAGGGATAAGAATCTATTAGGACATTTAGCAGATTTAACCTAGATACTCATCATTTGGGTTGAGGGAGGTTGACATATGGTCATGATTCCCCTTGACCCTAAATGTGACTCATGTTACTAACATAACCTAACTCATCAACTACATAAACATTAAATCTAGTTAGTAAACTTGGGAACCTCACAACTGAAACCAACACTGCATTATTGCTTTTCAAAATAAAAGGTTGTTGCATTTTTGGGACGTAAATTTTGGGCATGACACCTTGATATAAATTTCTATAAATTGAGTGATCATCAAGTAAATTAAGAACATCTACAACTAAATCACAAATACTATCAGATGCCAAAAACAATAAAGATGAATTATCTTACTGAAACCAAGAGTGACCGATTTTACAATGATGTCACCAAGAACTATGTGAATGGAAACTAATATGTACTTAAACATGAATAATATTGTCAAATTCAAAGATGTAGAAAAATGAACTGAAAGAGTAACATCATGTGTGATTAACCCAGTTGTTATGTAAGAACCAAAAATCTGAATCAAATAACCAGAGAGAAGTTAGTACCATCATAAATATAATCATATCACACCATAAATGATCACATAATAACCCATCATATCACCAAATAAATTTCATTAATTGTCATTATATTAGTTACATCAAGAAGAGAAGAATTCAACAATACTGAATCAAGACTAAATTATTTGTGCCAATTCTGTATATTGAGATACTCATATCTCTGAACTAACTTGCTAGAATGCCAACAAAGTAGATAGAGATATGCAGTAATCAAATATCACTGTCATGCATGTGATTACCAAAAATTTGTAAGTACTAAAGGAATGTATCATCATTTTTATCAATGATATCAGTATTATAGTAATGCCCTTGAAAATAGACATTCTCAAACTATCAGAGCTTGTAGTATACCACTAGGCACAAACGCATCACATTTTTATCAACCACATTGGAAATGAGATCCATCATAGCTAAAGAATGAAAAATATTTATATACATTCAACTAAAAGATGGATCGTTATGGTATCACATCAAGATGAGCTATCAACAAAATGTATGTGCAATCATAAATGAAGCTTCTCATATTACTAAAGTATTGTCACAAATGACATCAATTATCTATACTCCATGTCCCAAACTGGTATGTCAAGAAAGACTTACTGATCAAATCTCAAGAGAATCCAACTAATCAAGAATTAAATAGTCGATCTCATTTTCTTAAGAGCCAAAACTTGTAATGTCATCATTATAATAGATATAAGTATATTTGCTTATTTATATTTCACTAATTAATCAAAGTCTCATACAAATTTTGGTAATATATTCAAATTTTCCATTTGAGCCTTTGACATTAAATATTAAATTCTTGAATAAACCAAGATATAGTTATACATGTTAGGATGATACCAACACAAATTTTGATCAAATGATGAAATAAGAGAAAACAACTGAGCAAATTTTTTATTGAATGTGGTCCTTTCAAAGATTAAAATTGTACTGGTATGCACAAGGGAGGAAGGATTTGATTCTCTTGCAACCAAAACTACATATGTTACATCAATTGAGGAAATGCAATATTCCTATACTTCTTCCCTGAAGAAACATGATCTTGTTTATCACTTTGGATTCTAGGAAAAGATAGATTATGTTTTAGTCTTTTTGCATGTGCTTGTAGGATTACTGAATCAAAACCTTTGTCAGCCTGTTTTAATTTTTCTTTAGCCAACAAATATATTTTTCAAGTTTTTCACATTTTTGTTCCTTTTCTCTTAACTTAGCCCTTATCTTGACTACTGATCTTACTACATTCTCCATCTGATAAGCGTGACTTGCAACACTTGAATCATTTTTTTTTTAAATTGTAAATGTGATTTCTAATATTTTTGATTTATTTTAGTACACATTTCAATTATCCCTCATAATCTATCTAATTGTTTTCAAATTCCTGAATGTTTTTTAAGTACTTCAATTTCAATAGTGTTCAAACTACTTCTTCCTTCATATATGAAAAACCTTTTGAAAGATATTTTGAATTGATATTTAGTTTGAAACTTTTCCAACCATATTCATGAGGAAAGTTTCTTCATATTCAATAATTACACTATTAAGTGTTTACATATTTCCATCCATTTTGACACCCGTTGCAATTACTCTTCCTGATTTATCAGTGATTTGACAATCTAATGCATTAAAGGTGACCACAAGATTGTTCTTACATATTTGAATCATACTTAAGAGATTATGCACCATTCCTTTAACAAAGAAAACATTTGTAATAGGTATAATATTGTTAGAAAAGATGGTTCCTGATCCTACTATCTAAAAGAAAGTATTATTGCCAAATTTGACAGTTCTACAACTAATTTCCTTAAATTCATAAAATCTTCTATATCGCATGTCATGTGATGAGAGCATCTACCATCTAGAATCCATGTATCTTTTACTTGTGAAATTGAACTTCTTGTTCAGTCATAGCAACTTTCTTTGCTTTCCAAACCAATTTTGTTTTAGAAACTTTGTCAAATTTATTAAAAATAGCTTCTTTACAAAATCTTTCTATATGACCTAACTTGCTAGATCTGAAGCACGTTTGTTTAGGAGTTGATAAATATTTCCATTTACAAGATTTTGATTTCTTCTAGATGCAATTTTTTACTCATTAGCCATGTGTCCTGATTGTTTGCAATTGAAACAGTGTCCAAAGAAATCAAAATCAGAAAAGGTATGCTTACCTTTCTCAACCATTTTGGATGATTCTCCTTTTTGTTTGTTAGAAACAACTAATGATTTTCTACAAGAAACAAGTTGTTTTTTATATCAACAACTTCTTCTTCTAGTAAGCGGCATTCCTTTTCTTTACAATGTAGTTTTTTCTTGAGTAACCTCCAGAATATGGTTTTTCTCTTCAATCTGCAGTTTTAGAGCATAAACTAGTTCTAAATCTTCCTGATTTTTACTCTTTTGTAAAATTGCATCCTTCTTTAGTTTTTTAGCTTCTTTAAGGGATTCTTTTACTTCTCCCTTAAAATCAATTTCAGACTCAAAAACTTCAGATAACCTACTTTCTTGAGGAATTTTTGAAGAAACAATAGCGATAAAAAGTGTTTCCTTATTTTCTTCAAGTGGTTCATTAAACCACTATCAGTTATATCATCAAACAAAGCTTTACTCTTTTTAAAAACATTTATCTTCTTGAAATTTGACTGCTTCTTTTTCTTAGATGATTTACTATTTTCTTCATCACCACTTTCAATATCCTTATTAGGACATTGAGCAACATAGTGACCCATTCTACCACAAGAAAAATGTTTGGAGGCCAACTTGCCTTTGTATATACCAGATCCTCTTCTAAGCTTTCTAACAAATGAAAATTAATTATTTTCAGTTTGATCTGAATCAAAATTTGGATCTTCTTTAACACATTTAAAAGCAAATTATTTGCTAGGAGGACCAGTCATGATTCTCATCTCATATGTAGTAAATATACCATGCAGGGTATCAAGAGTTACCTTATTGATGTCTCTTTCTTTTTCAACTTATATCTTTGAATCTGTATGCACCCTAAAATGGTCGCCTAGACTATGGGCCCCATTTATCATTTTATCAATTTATCAATTTCCTGAATCAATGCTTTGCAATATTTTCAATTCAAATCAATTTCCTTGATCAAATTGTAATTAATTCAATTATTTCAATATTTCCTAAGGTTTGATCAATTTTATCTAATTAAAAGATTTAATTTTCTTTTTAATTAAATAAAATTTATCTTATTTAATTAAAAGATCTAATCTCCCTTTTAATTGAACAAAATTTATCTTATTTAATTAAAGTAAATTTCTCCCTTTTAATTAAATAAAATTCCTCTTATTTAATTAAATTCAATTCCTCCCATTTAATTAAATAAAATTCTTC
>MU228383.1:494438-513124 GCA_018584345.1 Thuja plicata | reverse complement strand
TATGGTCTTCGGAAGTTGGGCCACCTGAAATGGCGGAAAATAATTTTCTTCAAAATTTTTGTTCGGGTTTCAAAGGTTATCTTGAGCCGACTATGATGTAATAAAATGTAAAATAAAATAATTCTAACTTTGGTCGGCCTTATTCTGGAACCTTCCCAAGCGGTGGAAAATTGCCTATATAAGGAAGGCTATATTATTGTCTTAGGCAGTTCAGGATAGTTCTCGGTAGTAGATCTGGGTAATAATTCGAGGCTTTGTCCTACAGAATATTGTAAGGGAACGCCCATGTGGCTTTGCATATTGTAATTCTGAAAGTTTGTAATTCCACATTTGTGGAGATAATAAGAAGCCAATTTTCTGTTCTTGCATATTGTTGTTGTTTCTCTGTTTATGTTAGGTGTTTGTGGTATTAAGGGGAGCACCCTTCATCAGATAGATTGTTGGTAAGTGATCAATTTTGTATGATGTGATCCAATTTTTGGTTGTCATTTATGGCAACACATCTAGCATACTGATCGATTCATTTAAAGCTAATTTTTGTTGACTCTGGAATCAGCTAAGTACATAAGTATAAATACAGAGGTATATTGAGTATTGAAGATTGAGATCAATGAGTTAAGTAAATAAATCTTAGAAGAATATAGTATGGGGTATGTGTGACATCAACCTAAGATCAATTTTATTTTGGTGATGTTTATAGTGAGTTAGAGATATTTGAAGATGGAAAGACAATGACAAAATAGTGATATAGAGCAGCTGTACAAAAGAGATCATTCATGGAGTATGACATGGAATCTTGGCAATCGGAGTTGGATAATGATTGTTGATAACCTATATTTTTATTATGTAGGAGCGCCACCTATGAATTTTATATTTGATTTATTAAATTTATTTTTCATTATGAGCCGACTATGTAATATTTGTATTTGAGAGCTGACTTGGTAAAGAAGAAAGATCTATATGTAAGATCTTTTTGTTGAGAAAAAAGAGTTTTGTGTGAACAAATTTTTGGATATGATATGTGAATAGAAGAGTAGAGCATGATAGAGATCATTGAAGAACTATGACTAGAACTATCTGAGCATTAGAGATGCTTGTTTTGTTCATTGCTGAGAACATTTTGTAATAGAACTATATTGTAAGAGTTGTATGCTCATTTGACCCCTAACAGGGTGTTGTATACCTTTATTAGGGCTGTTATTCCTCTAAAAAGGAATTTTACCATGTAATATTCAGCTCCTAATAGGGCTAGGTCTCCCAACATGGGCACTATACTTTAGTTCATTCTTGTGGGTACCATCCCCACTGCGATTTTCCCTTGGCCACGATTTCCTCGACAACAAATAATTGTGTTATGAGTATTGTGTTATTTTCTTATGTTCTTTTCATTTCTGCAAGATTATGAATTATGTATAATTGGTTGAAAAGTTTTAATAAGTACTATAATATTGATTCACCCCCCTCTCTGTATTACCTAATCCTAATATAAAGATGTATCCCTATAATGAAGGCCTTGAAAAAATATCTTGATCTCCTTGTTTTTTGCTAAAAGAACCTAATATCCTTTGATGATAAACTTCGGAAATGCAAGAATAAAATAGATTTGATCTATTTTGCGAAGATTAGGAGGATTTTGAAACATTTAGGAAGATTCGTCAATTTGTTTGACAAATCTGCAAAAGGTGAATTTCAACTTTGTTTTAACTAATTTTGGACAATCTCTCAAATGGGTAATTTAAAAAGTAAATTTTTTCTCATAAAGTGGCCCAAAGTACCCTCTTTTTTAGGGTTTTATGCATAGGAATTGCAAAAAGTGGTATAGGCACTCCTTTATGGTGTATAGGCACTAAACTAGTGAAAAACTTGAAATATTTCTATTTATTGTGGATTTTAAGTTGAGATCTTAAATGGATATTATCTTCTAATATATATTTGATCATCAAACACAAAAAACACAAAATCAATTGTTTTCTCCACCCTTTAACTAACACAAAGTGTATATTCTTGATCATTTCCATGGGTCTTTCACAAGGAAAAAAGTCCAAACAAGATACCTATGGCCAATTTGGCTTCAAATGACATATAAAGGTAGGCTTGCTAATGTAACCAAGATGTTTTTTTTTGGTTTCCAAAACAAAAATATAACACGAGTCAAACAAGGAGTACGTAGTCATGCAAGCATGATTGAGGCATATAGCCCTACGAGTCCATGAATTTGATATTTTTTCCCTCTAAGTTTTTCAACTTAATCAAGTTTTGTTTTTGAAGTGGGTGGAATAGGTTGGCTTAACCTTGTTCCCACTTTGGGTCATACCTCTCACCAGCCTTTCTAAGGGGTACTCTCAAGAGGCAGGCCCACTAAAGATCTAACATATTCATCAAAAGTAAGAAATTGAAATGAAAGTAGGTTGAGGAGTTTGATTCACCAAAGGCGAAGAACATATCCCTACTTCTCACTTTCAAACATAATTAACAATGTTCTTTCCAAATCCTTTAATCTAATGGAATTTGAATAATTCTAGGAGTTTAATCCACCAAAGGTGTAGAGCTTATCCCTAATACTTTCCTTCACAAACAAGATGGCTTATCTTTATGTGTTTGTTCATTCCTTAGCTCCTCTTCATATCAAGTTTGGCACTTCTAGGATTTTGAGTCACCAAAGGTGAAGAGCATATCCCTAATGCCTTACTTAGGATTCCAATTTTCTTCTAATTGATTTGAAAATTGATAAGAAATAAGTTAATCAAATGCAAAGGGATTAGTATTACCTTATTTGAAGCTAGCAAAGGCTAGGCACATTTTTGATATTTTTCATTTTCACTTACCATCGCTATAGATCCTACTCCTTTGCATCCCCTACACACACATTATTCAAACACACTTCCACAAAAAGTGAAGAAATCCAAATAAAAAGGAAGAAAAATAATAGAATTTAAATGGGAGCATCAAAATATTAATAATCTAAAGGACTATAAGGTAAATTGAAGAAAGCTTGATAAAGATCAGTTATCCTCCAATATTGGTGCATGAGAATTCTTTCTTGCAACAAAATATTATCTCTAGTAGAATCATTTACCTATTTCCATCTTCTAAGGGATTTCTTTTCCTCTTTGATCTTGCAATAACTAGGAATCTGGGATGCAAGACTTCTCACTTTCCTATGCTTAGCCATCTGTAAATCATTTCAAAACATGATTAGCTTCCAAATCTGCAAATTTCAACTATCATGTATAGACTCTACAAAAATATGCATAGGTGCCAAAATAAGATGCATAGAAGCCAAAAGACAATGCAGAATCCAAGACAAAAAGCAGAAGCCCTCCAATTTGAGATGTGGATGCTAGAAGATGGTTAATAGGAACTCGAAAAATGATGTAGAGGCACCAAAACACAGTGAAAATGTCAACTTTGTATGTAAAAGCATTGATCTTTGAGGTGTAGGCTCTATAATTTATGGTACATGCACTTTTCTTTAGGGAAGAAGTGTTCATCTTTAGTGCATAGGCACTAGAACTCCAAAAATGATCCAAATGTGCATCAAAATCACTCAATTCCACTAAAAAAAGTTAGTAGAGGTAAGATGCCCCATGGTGGGCACCATTTTGTATATAATTAAATTTATATTCATGAAAAATTAACTAAATTTACTCAATTTGAAAAGGATTTAAAGATATAGCATGTTAAAACATCAAATTGAAAAAATCAAAACCGTCTCATCTCTCTCTAACTAGGAAGCTAAAACAATGCTCTCATATTTTAAGCATTCCTAAAGTGACAATCCTAGAATGATAATTAAAATATTAACCTACATAATAATGCAATTTAATATAGAACATAATGAATTATGATTCAAATTAAGCTAAATATGCAAGAACAATGCTAAAATAACTCAAACTATGCTAAGCATAGATGCACAATTTAACTATAATGCCAATGCAAATGAGAAAAAAGGTGAATTGGTGATTTTCTCTTAGAATTGCATCCTATTTATAGGATTTTCCAAGGGTATGTGTTAGAGTGAACTAACCCTTATTAATTTTGAGTCAAGTTAATGGTTTCAAATGTTGGGACAAAGAGACAAGGATGGCTGCTCAAGATGCACCTCAAGATGAGTGGTGGAGGATTGATTTTTCCTTGATCCATGTGATTCAAATGATCTCACCTCATTAGTTGATTGAGTTTTTGTCCTTTTTTGGTTGGTGAGAATAAATGAATTTAATGAATTGATTTAATTATTTTATTTATCCATGTGTTCCCTTGAATGGGTTGGATTAAATTTTATTTAAACTATACAAATAATTGATTAAAATCAATTGCACAATTATTTGATCCTCTTGATTTAATTAATCCAATAGCTTTGATTTACAATTAATTCATTCTTTGATGTTAAAATGGTTGATTTTAATTTTATTGAATTGCATTTTATTTATATTGACCAATTTAGAGTGTCTACACATGTATACAATACAAAAATGTAAATAACTAAATGCAGAAATATATGTACTGTGTGGGTATCATGGCCAAATGAAATGGTTGAGAGGTTGGAATCATGAACCTGTGTCATGTCATCCTCAAACATAAAACTCTATTAAATAAACCATGTAAATAAAAATTAGTGAACTCAAGTAATAAGTATAATCATAATGATTCTCAAACTCTTGATTATCTTTCTCTTGTCAGTGTGTGTCGCTGGACCTCCCTCGCACTGCATATCCCCCACAGTAGGTGAAACTTGAAAGAGTAAATTAAGATTAAAATGTTAATTAATATATGATTTAATTATCATAATTTAAATGGAAAGAATGTACAGGGATAAAAAAATTAAACAAATGAGTGCAAAAATATATACCATACAATTGTCAAGGCCAAATGAAATGGCTAAGAGCATGACATCCTAGACCTAATTGATGTCCTCCTCTAACATCAATTGAACATAAATAGACTATGTATATAAATATTTTTGGATGATATTAGAATTGGGAACTACTAATGCTTTTGGCATTCATGTTTTGTCACTAATGTCAACATATTGTAGACACCTAAAACTAGGCAGGTGTTCTCTAATCAAGTAAATCTGCAAATGTCAGCCAAAAGCTCTAAATTTCATCAAATGGATCAAATAAATTTCAAATGGACATTTATCAATAAAATTGGGATAAAATCATTTAAAATCAAATGATAAATTAAACCATGACATCAAATGATTAAATACAAGCCTAAAGGGATTAATCAAACTATATAATTGATTTAAATCAATTAATTATATAGTTTAAATAAAAAATCAGATCCAACCTATTCCCCTACATGGATAATTTAATTAATTGATTTAATTTAATAAATCCTAATATAATTCAACATGAATTTGAGAAAAAAATGAGAATGAGAACACAAAGCACATGGATCACTCCTAATTTGCAATCTCAATCACTCATTTTGAACTTTCAATCTCAACCACTCAAATTTGTCCCTTTGTCCAAACCTTTGAGACAATCATTTAAATTTTCCCCCCATTTGAAACAATCTCAAAGCCTCTCACTAAACCAAGGCTTAATCATGATCAAGAAACTCTACCCCCTACACTTGGGAAAATCCTATAAATAGAAGCCATTTTTCAAGCTTAATATATACTAGAAAATTTGAATGTAAAGCATCCTTATTATAGGAATTTCATAGAAAATTGAGAGAAATTGAGAGCATATCATAGAGATTTAGCATAATGGAGATCATTTTGAGAGCATTTGAATCAAATATCATAGAAAATTGAGAGAATTGAGAGCTAGTTAGGTATTATCTTTATCAGTTTCTCATTCTAGGATTGTCACTAGTAGAGATTAAGACTGAGAGATCTATTAGAAAAGCTTAGTTAGAGATTGATGAGATGTTAAATGCTTTATTTGTAAATTCTTAGTGTAAACCACAAAATCTAGCTAATCAAGGAACATAATGAAATAACTCAAAGCATTCAATTGCTAAAAAATCTAAGATACACACATGCTAAGACATAAATAAAAATTTGAAATAAGCTATGATATAGGAAGTGAAAACCTCATAAAAGCTCATTCAAACCCCATTTGTTCATTGGATGTGTCCATGCTAAAATGATGTATGCTCAAAATTGCTTCAATGCTTCAGAATGGATGTTGCTTCAAAATGGATGATTATGAAATTAAAATGGCATTATAATTTTACATGAAAATATTGATTAAATTATGAAGAAATGAGGCTTCTTTTATATAAAATGGGTGAGAAATCGAGGGTCAGGATGCAAACCCGAGGAGAGGCTTAGATGCACCTAGAAGAGAGAACATGGATTGTGCTTCTTCAAGTGCATCATATGATGACAAGTGTCACAATATGATTGGGTTGAAAATAGGGAGGAATGTGACTATTTAGGGAAATGAGCCAAGGGGATGAGAGAAGACTTTAGGAGATAAGTCTATTAAAGAGGGTGTAAGAGCCTTAATGAGGAGTGTAAGAGAATTAATGGTGCATTTATGAGGGTCTTAATGAAGCATGGCTGAGGAGATAAGGGATGGCTTGAGAAAGTTGACTTGGGGTAAGGGGTTGAATTCTTAATCTAAAGATGAGGAATGTGACAAACTTAGGGAGAGATTAGGATTATGGTTAGGGTTTACAATAGGTGATTAGGGATATGGTGATGGGATGAGAGAGAGTGAGTGGAGGGGTTAATTAATTGATTAGGGTTAACTAGATAATAAAGAAGGATTAGTATGTGTGAAGGGGTTGGGATTGGCTAGGTTAGGAGTTAAAGGGAATATTAATGAATTGAATTACATAAATAACATATTCATTCAATAATAGGGGAATAGGGTTTTAATTAATTATTAAGCTATTGGTTAATTTTAATAATTAATCATGACAATAGCCAATTAATTGAATTAATTAGGGCTAGGGGATGACATTGGTCAATTAGGTAATGCTTAATTACTTAGTTGATATGACCTAGAAGGCACTACATATGATTGAATTAGGTTAATCAGATTTAGGTGTCTACATTTTGTCCCTCTTCAACATAGTGTTAGAATAACGATATTTCAAAGATATTTAAAACAATAGATGATGTGAAGATGTGGACGTAGGAAAATAATTTGCCCCAAAGTGATGATTAGGATAGATTAAGAATAGGATGACTAGGATGATGCCCCCTCGAGAGGGTTACAAGGAGAAAAGGTGAAGCCCTAGAGACATCTTGAAAAGACTGCCAGGAGAGACAGGATAGAATAAAAAGGAACGGGGGTATAAAAGAATGAGGGATGGGATAGTCAGGTTTGCATCAAGGATGAAGGGTTAGGTTTGAGATGGGATTTGATTGGACAAAAAGGGGTGGCTTTGTTGTGGATAGTATTTGATTGGAATAAAAAGGAAATGCTTTGCTGGGTAGTTGATGGGGGGAGGATTTTTATTGAAGGTTGGGAGGGGTATTCTGGGAAGGAATATTGCCATGTAGTTGAGCACTTATTTTGATATAGAAATGCTAGAGACCATGCCAAGGTTACTAGGAACACGAGGCCTTGTCACCGGTGTTACAGAGAACTGAAACAATAGACACACGAGGGTTTCCCCAACATCACACATGATTCCCAGGAAGAAGCATGGTCAAAATGATACTAGAAAAGCCCACAAGCAAACAATATTTCTCAAGTGCAACATGTGAACCCAAATGGATTGCATACATGCAAGGGTCATATCCAACTGACTCAAAAGTAGAAAACAAAATGATCAAGTTCCATATCCCAGGTGCATCCATTCACAACATACCAGGATATAAGGAATTTTGGTAACCTTGAGGAGGAGAACAACTAAAAGGAATCAGGAATGATAACCAAGAATCAAAATCAAATTTCAAGATCAAAAATTCAACAAAAAGATGCATTTTGCGAGAGAGATCAATGATACAAAATGATGATTGGATTGATATTAGATCAAGAGGAAGGATACATCCTACAAGAACCCAGTGATGATGATGATATAGATTTAGGTCAACAAGAGGAAGGGTACATCCTCAAGGACCCATTTCCAGAATGATGATTAGATTTAGGTCAATGAGAGGAAGGAGACATCCCCAAGGACCCATTTCCATGGAGATGTCAAGTGTGAATCCGACTGGCCAAATATGTGATGATGATCAAGTTGTTGAAATAGGATTTTTTCATAAGGAACTTGCTGAAGCACAAGATTTGGAATGGAATTAGATCACTTTCTGCAAGGAGACCGACTGAAAACATGAGATAGGTACAAGCGGGATTGGGTTAAAGACTGGACTGACGTGGATAAGATATGTACAAACTAAAAGGATAGGAAGCTCAAGGATTATGATAGGATGATAAAGATATACAACTTGGATGTACGAGGATATACAGGACTGGTATGTACAAAAGCTTAGGATGTAGGATAGGAGGACCAATGCTGAATGATGTGAGTGATAATGGAACATCTAGGAAATCTAGGTAATGATTATGCCAAAGTGGAGTGGAATGAATGAGATGGAGGAGAATGAGATTTTGATAGATAATGATATGACCCACTATGTGTGATGCTTGATTACCAGGTTTTCACCACACATACTTGTCCAAGGTGCCTGATTGCTAATTTTTCACCAATGGACAATTGATTTCTCTTGATTTTTTTTCTTTTTTCTAATTTATGTTTTCTCTTTTTTATTTTTATTTTCTATCACCAAGGTCTCTGTTTACCATATTTTCACCAAGACAATGATTTCTTCAGGAATTTTTTCAATGTTTTTGGATTTTTTAGATAACTAAGATAAGAAGTTGTTAGGCATAGAAGTGCCTGAGATGAATGATGTTGATTGGATCATTCAGAGGTTCTCCTTCAGGAGTGGATAAATGATATGCCTTAGATCCAAAGCATGGAGTGACAATATATGGGCCTTTCCAAGTAACCTCAAAATTTCCTATCTTTTCTCGATTAGTACCCACTTTATGATTCTCTTTGAGCATAAAGTCCCCTACTTGTAACTGGCATGGGTGGATCTTCTTTTTATAGCTTCACTTTAATCTATTCTAATATACGAACAGGTGGTCATATGATTGTTTTTACTTTTCATCTAGGAGATCAAGCGGTGTGAGTTTTGTTACTCTGTAGTCTTCATCTATGATTATGTCCTTGAGAGATACCCATAAGGATAGTAGTTCAACCTTGATTGGTAAGACAACCTCGACACCATAGACAAGGGAATATGGAGTGGTGCCTCTGGGAGTGCGAAATGAAGTGTGATAGGCCCAAAGGGAGGGATTAATTTGGAGGTGCCAGTCACAACTAGTATCATTGCCAACCTTCTTTAGGATTTTTAGAATTGTTTTTTTGGTTGCCTCAGTTTGACCATTACCTTGTGGTAAATATGGGCTAGAGAAGCGCTGATGGATGTGGAGGCATGGACACAGATTGACCATATGCTAATTTTCTAATGGAGATTCATGATATGTGAAAATGGTGGATGGAATGCCAAAGAGGAAAATGATGTGGTATAGGATACACTTGGATATCTGGATACCTAACAAGAGGGTAAGTGGGATTTCTATAACCCACTTAGTAAAGTATTCAATTACTATGATGATAAATTTGTGTCCCTCAGAGGATAGGGGAGTGATCTTACCAATGAGGTTGAAATACCAACATGAGAATGACCAAGAAGATGCAATAGGATGTAGCTCTTGCGCTAGTGCATGGGTCCAATTCGCATGCTGCTGACATGGTAAGAATTTATTTACAAATTCACAAGCACCATGCTCCATGGTAGGCCAATAATACCCAATTCTATGAAATTTATATCTAGAACCATGCCACTCATGTGGGCACCACAGATTCTGGCGTGCACTTCTTCCAACATCTGGGCAACTTCAGTTTCATCTAGACACCTAGAGAGAACATTGTGATAACTGGGATGATATAAGGTGTTGGCTACAATGGTGTAGCAAGAAGCTCTTCAAATAAGGTTTTGGCATTGGGTGTTGGTTAGATGGGGGGATATGATACCATTCTTTAGATAAGCATGGATGTTGTGGTACCATGGGGACTAAGGACCAACCAAGACACAGACTTGATTAATGTCATCGCTCTTGTAAGTTGGCACATGAAGTTTATTAATCAAGAACTTGTACTATGTTGCATTATATGATATTTCTAGAAGAGATCTGATTGTATCCATTGCATCAGTGGCTTTGTTTTTTAGATGTGGCACTTGGGTGATTTCTATATTGGTGAAATGCTCCTTCATTTTTTCTACCATCTCTTTGTAAGGTAGCAGCTTATCATGTTTTGTTTGGAATTCATCTAATACTTGTTTTATGATGAGCTGAGAATCATGAAAGACTTGGATATCTATTATGTTCCATTGAATGACCATGCTAATCCTTGCAACCAATGCTTCATATTATACTATATTATTAGTGCAAGGAAATCCCAGTTTGAATGATTTCAAGATGTGGTCACCTTGGGGTAACAAACTAGATTCCTACCCTAGAACAATGTGATGTATAGGAGTCATCAAAGAATAGCTTCTAGGATGGTTATGCTTCTACCATGCATAGATGTTCATCAGGAAATTCCATGACTAAAGGATATGTGTTGATCAATGGTTCCTTTGCTAACTGATCTGTGATGAATTGACCTTTAATGACTTTTCTGTCGACATATTGGATGTCAAACTCGCTTAGAAGCATTACCCATTTAGCCATGTAGCCTATGAGAGTTGTTTTGGATAAAAAATACTTGAGCAGGTCTACTTTTGATATAAGCTTGACTGTATGATAGAGATTGTGAGTGACAAAAACTACTGCTAGGCATGCTTTTTCCATTGGTGTATAATTTAGCTCATAGCCCACCAAAGTGCGACAGATGTATTAGATAGTGTACTCTTTTCCATTATCATCTAACTGGTCTAGGAGTGCCCCCATTTTTGTTGTTGTTGTAGATATATACAATATGAGAGACTTTCCTAGTGTAGGAGGCACTAAGATAGGTGAATTCACCCAGATATTACTTGATTTTGTTGAAGCTTATTTCGTATATAGGATCCCATTTGAAACTATGATCTTTCCTATTGGAAAGTGACAATGCAAGCAATTATTACTTTTTTCATTGATGTCAAACCTTTACTAGTGAGACTATTGCTATCTATTTGAGTACCATATCTATTGTTAATGAAGAAGATTTAACAAGAAGACCAAGTGAATGGTTGAGTTAAGGCAATTCAAAGGGTACTTGATCAGTTGGCACTCTGGCAAAGTAATTAGTTGTTTATATTTCAAAGACAGTTTTTTGGCTGTTCTGTGCCGAGCAAGTTTGGCTTGTGACGAGTAAAGTTGCTTGTGATGAGCAAAAATTTTCTCAATGCCGAGCACCATTGAAATTGCCGAGTGAAAATAATGATGTTGGTCGACTTACAGTAATTGGATTAATGATGAGATTTGAGATCTCTGGCAAACATAGTTGATTTTATTGGGATATGTAATGTTAATTAAAGATTGACCCACATCATTTTAATGTATGGGTAACCATAATTAATGCATGGTTTCAAGATTTAATTAGAGACTAATTTGGAGAATTAAATGTAATGTAGAGATGGAATGATCTGTTGGATCTGACCTAACCTAAGATCTATGATCTTGTTTAAGTGGAAAAATATTTATCTAACCTAGACAGAGAGGTATATGATAACCTTAGGGGTTATTCATTGAGTGTGGAAGAATGGATGTGTATGCAAAAGGTTTGCATAGTTGATTTACTGTTTAGCATGATCTAGCAGGAAAGACAAAAGGCAGAAGTAGAAAATTGCATGTGTGATTGCTTGACAGATTTCCAAGTAGATTAGAAGAATGAAATGACAATGCAAGCTATCCAATAAGTTAACATCAGAGCTATAATTGGATCTGAATTTGCAAAGTAAGTTGTATGTACCAGATCACAAACTGTAGATTACTTTCTTACCATTGTATCAGTTAAATCCTTTAACAAGGTTGACTTAACAGTCATTTATATAAATCCTCTAACAAGGTGACTTTCAGATTGGAATGTTCTAAGTCCTCTAACAAGGCCACTCCTAACAGGGTGATTAAATCCTTTAACCAACTCACACCTAGCAGTGTGTTATTGTAACCTTTCACAGGGTTGGCTCCTCACAGGGCATCACTTCAGATGAGTGAAAACTTGGTAGCATGTTACAGGTGGTTTTTCCCATATTGGGTTTCCATGTTAAATACTTGTGTTAACTTGTGTGAATGCTTATAGTTTTCTTTATTGTTATGTTACTACAAGCTAATTTCAATTGATAGTAAACTGCATGATTAAAGTTGTTGATTTATGCTACTGCTACCGAGTAGATCTGAAGTACAGAAAGTTTTTATTTTCTACATCTAGACCTAAGGATAATCGATTCACCCCTCCCCTTTCAGTTATTCTAAATTCATTCTAACAATTGGTATCAGAGAATTGGTCCCCTGAAAATAGTTTGAAGGTACTTGGAGCGAAAAGATCAAGATGTATAAGAAGGAGGTTCCCAAGCTGAACAAAGATAACTTCCCTGCATGGTAGAGCTTGATGAAACTACATTTGGCTAGTATTGGAGATGATTCTAAGTGACTTATTGAACATGACTATGTACCACCTATTTCTCCTCTCTCAGATGTACAACTAAGAGAAAAGCAAGAGCACAATTAAGCATTGTTGGAGATCGCCTCCTCTTTGAGCTATTCTAAGTTTGATGATATAAAGAGCTGCATAAGTGCAAAAGAGATGTGGGAAAAAATTGCAACTGTCTATGGTAGAGACACAAATGTGTTGAGAGCTAAATCAGAAAGTGTAAGAGGTAAGTTTGATGAGATGAAAATGCAAGAAGGTGAAAATGTCATTCAGTACTATGGTAGAATAAAAGAAGTTGTAAATTCCATTAGAGGGGATAATGGAACAATTGATGAGAACATTACTATGAGCAAGGCATTGAGAAATTTATTTCCTGTATATGCTATTAGATTTTCTGCAATTCAAGAATTGAGATGTACTCCTAACAATAATCTGAATCTGGAAAATCTGATAGGCAGACTCACTGCATTTGAAATGTCAAATTATGATAACTATAATCCACAAGGGATTGATTCTACTTTTAGATCATAGCTGGTCCTATATAAATCTAAGAAAGCAAAGAAACATGTGAACAGTGATAGTGACACTTCTGATGATGATCTTGAAGAACTTGAAGCACTCATGGAAAAAAGACTATCCAGAGGAATAGAAAAATACAGATGTAAACTTCCTATTATTTGTTTTTCATGCAACAAAGTTGGTCATATAGCTGCTAGATGTCCTGACAAGAATGAAAAAGATGAAATAAGGGACAATAAATACAAGGAATACAAAGACAAAAAGGATGACCAAGACTTCAGGAAATATAAGGACTACAAAGACAAAGGTAAGTCTAAATCTTGTTATATTGCTGAAGAAACTTTTGACAATGACACTTATAATTCTGATGACAATGATATAGAAGTTTTTTATGTTGCAATGAAATAAGATTCTGATGATTATGAGAAAACTGCACTAATCTCTTATATGAGAAAAAATGATCGTTGGATCATTGACAGTGGTTGTTCCCATCATATGACTAGTGACAAAGATAAGTTTGAAATTTTAAACCAATGTAAAGGAGGATATGTAAAATTTGTTAATGATTCACCATGTCTTATAAAAGGTAATGGATTGATTAACCTGACTGACAAAATAAGATGTGATGATGTGTATTGGGTTGATGATCTCAAATATAATTTGCTGAGTGTTGCACAGTTGAACAATTCTGGTTACAAAGTTGAATTCCATCATAGAAAGGCAAAGATCTATGATTCTACTGGAGAATTAGTTGGAAGTGGTGATCAGACTAAAGGTAACTTATTTTATCTGGATTTATCTGAAGAAACATGTTTTTTTGCACAATACAATGATGTTTGGTTATGGCATAAGAGGTTGTGTCATGTGAACATTGATAACTTGGTAAGCATAAGTAAACTAAAAAAGGTTAGAGGGATACCTAAGTTAAAGAAACCTGAGAATGCTATGTGTAAACAATGTCAACTAGGAAAGATGACTAAGTATAGTTTCAAGAGAAAAACACATGTATCAGAGGAAGTTTTGGAATTGGTCCATACTGATCTCTATGGTCCCATTGGAGAAAGAATCTATTGTGGTGCTAGATACATTATTCTATTTGTTGATGATTATTCAAGGATGATGACTGTAATGTTTCTCAAGGAAAAATCTAATACATTCCAGTTATTTAAATGGTACTTAGCTAAAGTTGAAAAGGAAACAGGCAAAATTTTGAAATGCTTAAGATCTGACAGAGGTGTAGAGTTTATTTCTAATGAGTTTAATAGGTTCTGTAATGACCGAGGCATAAAGAGATAGATGTCTGCACCCATGACTCCTCCACATAATGGTATTGCTGAACGAAGGAATGGATCTATTATGGATTGTGCAAGAACACTAATGATGGAGAAAAATGTTGCACAGAAAAATTGGAAAGAAGCTGTAAGTACTGTAGTCTATACATTGAATAGAGTTCAAGTGAAGAAAGGTACAAATGCTACACCTTATGAACTTTGGTATGGTTATGCACCTAGCGTAAGGTATTTTAAAGTATTTGGAAGCAAATGTTTTATACTGAAAGAAAATAGAAATGGAAAACTAGATGCTAAAGGTGAAGAAGGAGTATTCCTTGGTTAGTCAAAGAAAAGCAAAGCATACAAATGTTTGAATTCTAATACTAACAAAATTGTTGAAATTGCAAATGTAAGAATTGATGAGTTTGTAGAAATAAATGAAGCTGAAAGTACACAAGAACCTTAAAGCTACAGATCATTCACATATCTGGATAAGGAAGATTCTAATTCACTACCTGAGACTACTGCTAAACAATAGCATGCACCCGTCGAGTCACAGAGTGGAGTTGCCAAGCAACTGGAAGTGAATGCCGAGCTATCTGATGGAGATGCCGAGTCATAGAATCAACCAAAAATGAACACAAACAATGAACCTAAAGCAAGGACTGAGCCTACCCTAGAAACATATGTGGCTTTATTGAAATACTAAGTTGTTCTAGTACTACTCTCATGATATATTTACAATTCTGATCAAATCATTGGGTCAAAGGATTCTGTTGTTATGACAAGAAGTAAGTTGAAAAATAACACATGTCTATTATGTGAATTTGAGCCCAAAACAGTGAAAGATGCTTTAGAAAATGAAGATTGGATACAAGCAATGAATGAGGAAATTGAACAAATTGAGAAGAACAAAACTTGGACACTTGTACCTAGGCCAGAGGATAAAAATGTAATTGGCACAAAGTGGGTATTCAGAAACAAACTAAATGAACATGGAGAAGTGACAAGAAACAAAGTTAGACTGGTATGCAAGGGTTATGCATAGGAGGAAGGAATTGACTATAGTGAAACCTTCGTCCCAGTTGCAAGATTGGAAGGTGTCAGAACCTTACTTGCATATGCAGCCTACAAAGGATTCAAAGTTTATTAGATGGATGTGAAATCTGCATTTCTAAATGGTATCTTGGAAGAAGAGGTATATATTGAGCAAGCTGATGGCTTTGTAGACCCAAACAATAAGAATATGGTTTGCAGATTGCACAAAGAATTATATGGATTGAAGCAAGTTCCAAGAGCATGGTATGAAAGATTGCACAACTATCTGATCAAGATTGGATTTTCTAGAACCAATGAAAACAACAACCTGTACTTGAAGATAGAGCAAAGAAAAGGTACATTATTAGCTAACATTTTTGTAGATGACATCATATTTAGTGGACAAGATGTGTTATGTCAAAAATTTGCAACAGAGATGCAAATTAAATTTGAGATGTCTATGTTTGGTGAAATAAAATTCTTTGTTGGCTTACAAATTTATCAAATCAAGAATGGTATATATATCACTCAATCTAAATATATCAAAGAGATACTAAAATTTTTTGGAATGGAAGAGTCCAAACTAGTGAGTACACCCATGGCTACTGGATAGAAGCTGACAAAAGATGATGACACAAAAGAAGTGAACCAAACAATCTACAGGTCAATGATTGGAAAACTAAAGTATGTTGTACATAGTAGACCTGATATTTCTCTAGAAGTTGGGATTGTAGCAATATTTTATGCTAATCCTAATGAAACTCACATGATGGTAGTTAAAATAATTCTGAGATATTTGAAAGGAACTGATGACTATGGTCTATACCACAAAAAGAATGACAAGCTGGAACTCAGAGTTTCCATTGATTCTGACTAGGCTAGAAATGTTGATGACAGGAAAATCACTACTGGTGGAGCATTTCTTTTAGGTAAGAAATTGATCTCCTAGACAAGCAAGAAATAGAACTGCACCTCACAATCTACAGCTGAAGCCGAGTATGTGGCAGCAGCAGTTAACTGTTCTAACATTCTGTGGTTGAAGATACTACTGAAAGGTATGAAGGAAGAAATCACTGACCTTGTTGTCATATATTGTGATAACACAAGTGCTATTAATATTTCTAAAAATATTGTTATGCACTCAAAGAAAAAGCACATAGCTATCAAGTATCATTACTTGATGGAGCTAGTTCAGAGTAAAGAAGTGAGACTGGATTATGTGAACACTAAAGAACAATTAGAAGACATATTCACAAAATCACTACACAAGGATGCTCATGATTATCTACAAGGTAAATTGGGGGTGATTCCCCTCACTGAGGCTAATTAAGTTCTATATGGTACTGTTCCATCAAATATTTCATTTAGAAAATCTGACACATTGATGCACAATAAGTCACACTTTAAGATGCTGGCTAAAGTTGTGAAGATGAACAAGGACAGAAAAGAAAAATCAGTCATACTGAAGATGACAAGATCAGCATGATACTGAAGATCTACATGATAAAGATATTGACGTCTTTGGTATTGTTGTCAAAGAGGGAGAGATTACCTATAAAAAGGAAGAAGTGTAGGAAGAGATTTCCGAGAAAGAGAGATTACAAAGAGAGAAAGATTACATAGAGACAGAGTTACTATTGAAAACATTGAAGTGATTATCTACTCAAAGGGAGTCTACAAATGATTAGATACAGATGATTACAGTGTGATTATAGACACAGAGGGAGAAATGTTTTATAGATACGAATCATAAAAAAGCTAAAGACATTAATGAAGATTTGTTCATATCAAGGAACACAGGTGAATTTTTGGATTGGTTGGTAACTATGCTTGTTAATCGTTGTTTTAAATATTTTGTGTTGCCATCAATGCCAAAGAGGGAGATTGTTGGAAAGTGACAATGCAGGCAATTGTTATTTTTGTCATTGATGTCAAACCTTTACTGGTGAGACTATTGCTATCTATTTGAGTACCATATCTATTGTTGATGAAGAAGATTTAACAAGAAGACCAAGTGAATGGTTGAGTTAAGGCAATTCAAAGGGTACTTGATCAATTGGCACTCTGGAAAAGTAATTAGTTGTTTATCTTTCAAAGATAGTTTTTCTGGCTATTCTATGCCGAGCACGTTTGGCTTGTGCCGAGTAAAGTTGCTTGTGATGAGAAAAAATTTGCTCAATGTTGAGCACCATTGAAATTGCTGAGTGGAAACAGTGATGTTGGCCGACTTACAGTAATTGGATTAATGATGATATTTGAGATCTCTGGCCGACTTAGTTGATTTTATTGGGATATGTAATGTTAATTAAAGATTGATCTATGTCATTTTAATGTATGGGTAACCGTAATTAATGCATGGTTTCAATATTTAATTAGACACTACTTTGGAGAAGTAAATGTAATGCAAAGATGGAATGATCCATTGGATCTGACCTAACCTAAGATCTATGATCTTGTTTAAGTGGAAAAAGATGTATCTGACCTAGATAGAGAGGTATATGATAACCTTAGGGGTTATTCATTGAGTGTGGAAGAATGGATGTGTATGCAAAAGGTTTTCATAGTTGATTTACTGTTTAGCATGATCTAGCAGAAAAGGCAAAAGGTAGAAGCAGAAAGTTGCATGTGTGATTGCTTGACAGATTTCCAAGCAGATCAGAAGATTGAAATGACAACGCAAGCTATCTAGTAAGTTAACATCAGATCTATAATTGGATCTAAATTTGAAAAGTAAGTTGTATGTACCAGATCACAAATTGTTTATTACTTTCTTACAATTGTATCAGTTAAATCCTTTAACAAGGTTGACTTAACAGTCATGAGAACTAGGAAATACAAACATCAATCCAAAAGGAAAAGGATAGCCTAAGGGAAAACGATGATAAAGAAGAAGAAGAAGAACAAATAGAAGAAGGGGAATTCAAGGAAGAGGAGTTAAAGGGAGATAAAGAAAGGGAGGAAGAAATGGAGGACGAACAAAATGGAGACAACAAAGAAGGTAATTCTCAGATAGAAATTACTAACATAATAGAGAACAAAGAGGAAAAAAAGCAAGATAGTAAGGTGGAGCTGAGAGGAAGCTCTGAAAGTCCTAAACAGAGACAAAAAAAGGGGGAAGAAAATCCAGAAATAGTAACACCCAAGAGGGGAAACACAAAAGGGGAAAATCAGAACTCAGGAGGAACAATTAAATCCAGATGGGGGGATACAAATGAGATTAATCAAACTCTGGAAGGA
>MU228383.1:457143-471318 GCA_018584345.1 Thuja plicata | reverse complement strand
ACTCAGGTCGAGTAGAGTCAGTGAAAACTCAAAATTGCCTAGTACAATAGGACTTTGATGATTTAGAAGAATGACAAATGCAACAAAATTGGTTAGAGTTACAAGATGCCAATTTTGGGGTGTTACAGCTTGTGCTGGGGTATTCTACTGATAGTGTTGCGGTTGTTCGTATGCATGAGCGGATGCTTGAGGACCCACCACAATGATCTGGATATACTTAGTGTTAGTGGCTCCATATATTACGACATTCTTATTTTTGTTCCAATATCTAGAGTGGTCATTGTTGCCTTTATCAAGTTGTGATTCTTTATAGTGCTTTATGGCACCATCTTCTACAAGACCCCTTTCAAGATCCATGCCTTTGATTTTGATTTCCTGATAGGTCTTTATACAATTCATGTTTATATGGTAGGCAAGCTTGGGGTGGAGATTGTTAATAAATATTGTAATGAGGTGTTTCTCTGGAGGTTGATAGGAAAACCTTGTAGTAATCCCTTTATAGCGCTAAAGGTAATCTTCTAGGATCTCTCCTCCCTTTTGTTTGGAATTACATAAAATGAGAAGGGAGAGTTCATTCTCTATATTGTGATTGTATTGGGCTACAAAATTCTCTGAGAGCTCTGCAAATGTGGCCACAGTACCATAAGGGATCTTGTAGAACCATTCAAGAATGGTCCCTCCCAAACTCTTGGGGAACAAGTAGATAAAGAAATTGTCATTGTTTGCTAATTCTTGGCATGCCATGTAGAAATCCTTTACATGATTGATGGGATCTCCCTTTTCATGCTATTTCTCAAACTTGGGTGTTTTAAAGTGCTTGGGAAAGGGGATACTTGTGAGGGATTGGTCAAAGGGATAAGGACAGACTTCCTCAAATTTGAAGTTCTTTGCTTCAGATCCACCACGTATCTCTTTTAGAGCATTCTTCATTTCTTCCCACTCTTGATTGGCTGGTGGGGGATTGTTATTTTTTGTCATGTTGATCCCGCTCATGAGGTTTAGGTCGAATAGAGCTAGTGAAGATGGAGGATTCTATAGAGGATATTATGGTGTTTGGTCAGCATAGATAGGTTGTTGAGGCTGTAACTACATTTGAGGGGAATATTATGGTGGAGGAAGTGGAAAAGCCTAATGTAGTTGTTGTAGTTGTTGATAGTAGGCTTGTATCTGTTGAGGTGTTGGATAAGTGGGTGGAGCTTGATGTGCACCTACATAGGGTGGTGGTGCAACATTGTTGAGGTATGGAGGATAGGTGTTCTGAGGTGAAATACCCCCAGTAGGTGGAATGAAGTAGTTGGTATTGATGAGAACACTAGATTTTTGTGGTGGTGGAATGTTTAGTGACACAATAGAAGATGGCATGGATAGCTAGATGGAAATATTGGGTTTCTATTGCAGAGTGGGCTGGATGGCAGATTGGGAACTTACAAAAGGGGTAATAGTTTGCTGCAGTAATTGGGTGATGAAGGGATTGTTTCTCTACGCTGGTGGTTAATATTGTTGAGTAGGTTGGATGGGAGGTTGCGTTGCGGTGAAGGGATTAAATGGTTGTTGTTGTGTTTGGGTTGCAAATGGATTGATGCTCTGCTATTGCATAGGTTGGGTGGGGGTTGTGCTGCAGTGAAAGGATGGAATTTCTTCTACTATGATTGGTATGGGAATGGGTTAGTGGTCTACAACTGGGGTTGCTAGGGTTGGGGAAGGTTTTGCTAATTTTTTTGTTGAGTGGGTGGGATGGTAGATTGTGAGGCTGCAAATGGATTTGTGGGCATTGGTTGTGGTTGGGAGGTCAATGGGATCACATTCTACAAGTGTGTAGGAATTCTGAGGCCCTGCATGACCGCTTGTGAGTAATTCCACATGGAAGAGGAAGCTCCTTGTTGTGTTTGTCCTCCCTGGGATGTTTGTGGTGATAGAATGGGATTGACTTGTGATTGCGCTAGTGCTTGCGTGGGAAGTGTTGGAATATATTAGGATTGTGTGGTGGGTGGCTCATTGAAAGTGGGCCCTTGTGAAAACAAGGGTTGATTAATACATTGGTAGGAAGAATGCCCATAGTGAATTGCTATTGTTGCTAATATGCGGCGGAAGAAAAGAGTGGAACAAGCATGGAGATTTGGGTGCTTTGATGCTGCAAACTAGTTGATGCATTTTGAATGGGTTGAGTGGTGATGGGTGGAATGTTGGTTTGCTGAGTTTTGACTGGTGATGGTGGGAATTGTGTGGAAAATGTTAGAAATGCTTGTGAAAGTGGAGTGACTGTGGCTCGAAGAGGGGCAGGGGCTTACATAGCAATGTGAGGGATGACTTGTATTATTGATGGTGGATCAGGAGGCAGGGCTCCCATGACTGCAAATGAGTTAGATGGAGGTGTCGTGTGCATAATGGATGGTGGGATAGAAGGTTGGACTATTTGTGAGATAAGAGTTCCCACCTATAGATCTTGCTAAAGAGGATCAATATCTTTGTTTCTGATGGAATGATGAAATTCCCCTGAGAGTGCCATAGGTCATGTTAGGGTTTTTTATTGATGAACCTTCAACTGATGCTCGATTATTTGATTAACTCTATGACTCCCAATATCTAAAAATAATGACCCAAGCAAGAGAAAACTCTAATTGATGATAATGTCTGGGGAAACTATTATCACCTCCTTCTTTTTAGGTTCCACAACACCCGGGCATGTATTACCTATATAAGATTGCTTTCTTCTAGTATTAGTAAATGTGGATACTAATTTTCTAACTTTTTACTATATTACCTTATAAATTACTCTTCATAAAATTGAAAACAACTTAACATAGAGTTTAACCATAAAAACTATTGAAATGATAACAACAAATAGTAGTGTTTTAAGGACATTTATCCTTCTTCCTTTTATAGTTCTCAGAACTTAGGAGGGGCAACCTATTTTAATCCTCTCTTAAAAGGATTAGTATAATGAATTGTATATCTTGATACAATTGCTTAGACTTATATGTTTTGCATGTAAATGTGAAAGATTTATGTATTTTAAATTGCTTGGGTGATAATAAAGCACTTGACAGATTCTAGACCAGTGCCTATCCTTGGGCTATAGAGTCAAAGATGAAAATCCATAGAAAAAGTAAATAAAGATACTATAGATTGCCTTACAACCTATATGCAACTTGAGTAAGATGCCTTAAAAATCACCCTGTCACTCTAACACTGTTGTATCAAATCCTCAAATACTGTTATACTCTCTAAAACTACTCACACAACTTAGTTCTTCCCTTGAAATAAACTTGTAAGTAATTAGATAGCTACCTTGTAACCAATATATTTAAAATGCCTTATAGATTAAACATAAAAGAGCATACACAATAAGTAAAGAGACAACAACAATATAGAAGAGAAGTTGCACTATATTTCATTTATATTCCTGCTTCATACATATAGAGGCTAAAGCTCAAAAAATCAGACACAATTCTGTAGTTTAGCTTATAATTATATTTCATCACCTTCTTCAAATGTTACAATAATATCTATTTATAGGTTCAAACCATCTTGGAATCCTTAAGATAAGGAAGCAACAAGCTTCAGATGGTTTAAGAAACCTAACCCTAAAAATATAGGAAAAGATAAAAGACAAGAAAGCTCTAAGCGGTGGGAGGACAAAATTGAAGCATGAAATCTGATTTTATACTTTGTCCTTTTGTGAATGTTGGCACCTTTGTCTACATGTATTCAGGATAGTATCTGATAGTTGTAACAAGATCTAGTGATCGCCAATACAGGCTAACTTACACTAATCTATTCAAGATTACTAACCTTCATGTGCTCATAGATCAGGTGCCATGTGTCATTTATTCTTCATCCATAACATCTAAATCAACTGTGATAGGCTTCTTCTTCTTGGGCTTTGTCAAAATGTTCCATGCTATCACATCCTCTTCCTTAGGCCACTTAAAATTTGGAATATTCTCTAGTTGATTCTTCTTCCTTTCCCACCTAGCATCTGTTATGCTTTTAACATCTGAAATGAATTTATTGTAGTTTTTTTCTCCCTTTATTGCCTCATCCAAAAGCTGGTTGAACCTCTCCATATCTAATATCCCCTTATTAGATACATACGTGTCTTTATTGGGGAGTACACTATCAAACTCTGATATCCATAACCGTAATGGTTTAATTTGATCATCCTCGACCCTAATTGGAGGTACAAATGTACTATAACTTAATCCAAACATCTTTAACTTTGCATCAATTTGATTGGAATCTCCTTTGAAAAAGGATAAAGTATCCCCAATCTACTCTATCTTTGTACCAACCATGGTTACTATTTCTGGCAGATCTGACCTTAATGGTTGTAGTGATGCTAATCTCTCAAAAAGTGAAGCTCTTCCAGACCAAGTTGCAAAATAAGGATTCAAAATTGTCAAAAAGCTAATCACTTTTGCTTGTAGGCCTGGAAACTTTCCATAGGCCCCATACACCACATCAATCTTATCTTTGATTGTGTCTACCCTATGCTGTAAAATCAAAGCTAATGCTTCCAAAATTACATTGTTATGCTCTATAACCCCTATGTTTGTTTTAGAAAGCATCTTCCCTATATCCTTTGTTTGGATTTCAACATCCACCACCTCTTTTGGGTCAACAAGGGTAGGCTCTATTATATATAGAAACTGTTTAGTAAGCTCATATATGAGCTTCTTCTATTCATTAATTGTTATTAATTCTATCTCCCTATCCTTAACAATATCACTAGTGTCACTAGTGATTTTCTACAATTTGTCTGATAGTTGGCCTATCTTTGCCTCATTGAGATGAGGAAAATGAGTCATTACTTGGGATATTTCCATATCCCTTATATTATCTAATGTCCATATCATTTTATTTCCCTCCATCTTCTCTTGAATATTTAGAATAGATGGATTTTGATCTTTAGGAGCCAAGCTCCACATTGCAAGTGTCTGAGATTTAGTGTTATACCCAAACCCTCTAATCATATCTCCAACCTGAGTTTCTGATGACAATTTAACATTAGGTTGTCTTCTTATCTAGTCTATTATGAATGTTGAAGACAAGTCCCAGCCTTCCAAAAATAACACTCCACTGGCCTTGACCAGTTTCCTTGCTTGCTCTGGTGTGATCTCCTAAGACTCGGGATCATAATCCTGTAGTGTTTGTAAGGCCTCTTGGGTGACTAAATCACCACCTTCCAACTACAACTATTTTCAAATTTGTTGTTGTTTGTTCCATATAAGGAAATACTTGAATTCTCTAGTCTTAATAAAGTTTTCATCCTTAAGGAATTCCTCCTTATGAAACAACCTCTCATCTATACATGATCTTAGAGGTAACTCCTCCTCTTCTTCTATATCCTTTTGGATTTTCTTTCTTGCCCTGATCTTTTTTCTTAATAAATGATCATAGGGTCTATGTCTAGTTATTAGGGATCCAATTTTATCTGTCCTCTTCTTCCTAGAAGGCTCCCCTATTTCTATCTTTTGTTTCTTTGGTGGGGTCTCATTTGTCACTTCCTTTTTAGGGACCTCTATCAAGTCAATGATGTCTTCCCATTCTACTTCTTGTCATAATGGAATTGCTTGATAATCTAGATAGGCATTGGGCGAAGGATAGCCATTATCACTGTCATCATCATATTCTAGTTCTAAATTCTCTTTGTGGCCTTTTTTTGCTACCACTAGTGCTTCCTCTAACTGATTACACAAAAGAGTATCATTCTCAATCATTTCATCCAGCCTTTTTAGATAAGGCATGTTAGGGTAGAAACCTCCAAACTTCATCCCCTTTCTCTTTACCTACCTCTCCAAGTCCATAAGTTCATTGAACTTAATTACTTTCCTATCCACCTCTTCATCATTTAAGATGTTTCTTATTAAATATCTCTCCATACATTCCTCATGTACATTTGTGAAGGGGATAGTTGAAGTCAATAATTTCCTAGCACTAAGAATAAAACCCTCTATATCAACAAATCTCTGCAAGGAAACATTCATCCTATAATGGTTCATCCAAGTGTTTACAGGGTCTATAGCCTTCTTCCCAATAGTAAAATTATAGATCCTAAACTTCCTAGGGGTAAAAGTACCCTTCTTGTGTGGGGCTAAGTGCTCCTTATCAACCAAAATGAGTTTCCTGATGAAATCCATTGCAGCTATCCTTGGTGGTACATAAAATGGAAAAATGTGTCAAGGGTGGGAGAAACCATAGACGCTCATCATTGTAAATTTCTTTTCATAATAAAAATCCCCCCTATTATGGTCTCCTAGCCATTTTTTAGGGTATTGGTAGGGACTCAATAGTTGAATTACCTTAACAGGCAATCTGGTCTTATCAGCACCTAAACATTTAAGAATTGGATAAACTATCCAATTTTCAAAAGCACAAAACTCCTACTCTCTAGATGTATAATTCCATAGTCTAAGCCAAAACTTAACAGGGTTGGCTTGATCATAATGGAACCTCTGTGGTTATAACATCTAACAATTCATTACTAGGGAATTATAATATAGGATCAGATGCATAAGGATTGAGTAATGCAAAAACCTTGGGTAGGCCTTCTTAGCTCGTATATCTACAAAACCTTGGTGCATTTTGTCTATGATATACTAGATATAGTCATAGTTGGAAGTAGTATGGAAGCTCTGCATATCTAGTACCATCATTAAAATATCAGAGGTAATCCTCTCTGCTCCTGCATCTTTCCCGAGCACCCTACATAGTGCATATGCTATGTATTTGATATAAAAATTCATATCTTTGTAAAGATATGGGGCTTCTCCCGGTAGGGGTACTATATAGGATTTCATTCTCTTGGGAACATGATGATCCTTAATCTCCTTGGAAGAAATGTCAGATTCTCTAATGTATCTATTCTCTAAACGCTTCAAATTTATTTTAGTAGCCATAGGGTAATATACATTGAAAGCCTTCATAAAATTATTTCGGTCCAAGGTGAGGAAGGGCTTCCCATCATCCCTCTTAATGGTTTTTGTCAAGGGATCATATCTACTAGCTAATTTTAGTATGAAATTATCATCAACAAAAATGTCAGGAACTATCAACCTAGCTAATCCAGAGATCCAAGGGTTTGAGATAGGCATGGGCTCGTCACTATTTTAAAGAAATAATTAAAAAGTGAATATCCTGATGACCCTGGTGCTTTTGCATCTCTAATATAATCCATATTATCAACCAAAGTGTCGACACTTACCTTTCTATTTTGGCTTGATCCTGGAAGAAAAGTGAGAAACTCCCCTGAATAGTTCCTCTTTCCCTTTGATTCATCATCGACATGATCTTTTCTTCCACTAGTGGATTCCATACTTTGTGTTTGGCTCATCTTTCTTTTCTATTGTGTTCTCAACCTTTATCACCAATATTGAAACAAATCTAGTTTCAAACCCTAACCACCAACTATGAAAACCTCTGGAATTTTGAACTCAGCCACTGAAAACACTGTAAACTATACTCTCTGTCAAAACTATGAATCACTAAAACACCTTTTTAATTCTCCAATTGTTGGAAAATGAACTCTTCTTAGAAAATGAAGAACTCAATAAACTCTTCACTCTAAAAAATTGGAAACTGGTAAAATGAAATGAGAACAGACAAGTATACTTATAACTGAGAATTCGATGCATATGTCTTTTCAAACTTGGCAAACTTACAATTTAGTCATTTCTGACATTAGTTTCACATCCTATGACATCAATTTCTAGTTCTAGCCATGGCATTCAAACTGTCAGGCAATAAATTTTTGATGAGTGTTTTTGAAAATAAAACCCTATAAATTTCAAAATGAAATCAAGATCAAATCTGATTGGCTACATTAACTCATATTACAGCTACTTTTTCCATCCATCAAATCTTTAAAATGTCATTGGTCAGCAACTGTCTATGATGGTGCTGTAGAAAAATTCTTTATTTTACTCCAGTTAACATCTAGCAACCCAGTGACTGAGTGGTCTCCTTGTTGCATGGTGATTTTCTTAACTGCAGTATCCTCAAGAGACTTAGCGACTGTTGTAGGATCAAATATTAAATCAATGGTTGTCATGATGTCGCTTAATGTTTTAACTTAACCCTTCATCTTATGGAGATATCGTGACAAAGCACTTTTTCTACCTGTTCTTTACCTTGGGTTGCACCTAGAGACTCAGGGACTGTGAAATCTCTATTTCTCCTAATCATTTACTTAACTCATGTTTAATCCTGAGAGAACACAACTAAACACATTAGTCTCTTAATCATGTGATTTACATTATCTTTTAAATTTGCATCTGGAGACTCAAAGACCACTATTGATCTTATTTTCCTTTGCATCTGACTATTGTTGCTAAGTCTTGTAACCCTCATTATAAACCCTAATTCTACATGAGACTTAGCAACAACTAAACATGTGTCTCATCTTTTCCTCTTGTCTTTTAATCACTTAATACCTTTTTACTTTTCAATCTTATCAAGCGACCACGCAACTACCGTCAGATCATATCCTGATCTAATGGTTGTTGCTGAATCTCATGATCATTAACTTAACCCATATTTCATCTAGAGACCTAGCGAAAACACCTTTATTTAATCTAACATCTGACCCCTGGTTTATTTAGAGAATTAGTGACCATTGAATCTCCTTGTCGCATGATAATTTCTGAACCATAGTTATAATTAGGAGACCTACCGACTACCGTTAGATTAAAAATCTAAAAAATGGTTGTTGCTAAATCTCTATTTCTTTCACTTAACTAATTTTTTATAATGAAACTTGGCGACAATGGTGAAAATTTAACTTATAAAATTAACTCATAACCATGAGTTTCATCAGGAGACAATGGGACTATGTAATCTCAAAGTTTCCAAACAAAATAACTAACTCTACTTTGATCAGGAGACAATGCGACTGTCGTCAGATCATAACTTAAAATCAATGGTCTACATTAAATCTCAGAAACATTTTGGCATATTCCATTTTATCAAGAGACTACGTGACCAAGGCTTTTTTCCAAGTCTCCAAATCATAAAGAATATTGGTTTTTCTTTTGAGACTTGGCGACTGAGAAATAAGCACATGCACATAATACTCAAGTCATGAAAAAGGTAGCATAAAATAGAGCCATCTTAGGAAATTTAGGGCTTAAATCATTTCAAATGAAAATGACCTAAGGTTTTATGGTTTTCTGACCTTTTTGAAGAGATTTAAGGCTAGAGCAATACTTGCAGAAGTATGAAAACAAATTCCAATATGAATTTTGACCTTCTGAGAAAAAGAATGACAAACACTTCAAAAAATTTCAAGGTAAACACCAAAATAGGAAATACAACCATTAGGTCATGTGATAAGAATTGGTATAATCCAAGTCAGGAGTTGGATTCCTTTTTGTTGAATGTCTGTGAGCATAGATTGATATTTCATCCACTCATGGAATTCACCATGTGAACATGGCCTGGATGATTGATGAATGTTTCGATAGTACTCATAGTGGGAATCTCATTAGTGTCTACCCCAATGTGATGGATAGGTGTGTTCTGTCATGGATCAAAGGAATTCATCATGTTGGAGTGATTGATCATTGGGTCAGATAAACTAGCTACCTGATTAAGGGTCATATCTTTCCTCTTCTTAGTGGCTCATTTGATGGGTGGCATGAAAAGAGAGGTCCTAAAGATGGATGCAAGATGCAAGATAAAATGCAAGGATTGTTCTAAAAAAGACTAAGGATGATGATGATAAGATGATGATCTAGGATGACACTACCTAAAATGATGGGGGCACTTCCTAAAGGACTAAAGACGATTTGGTGAAAAATACTGATCAAGGATTGCTGTCCTGATGTACAATTAAGGTGGATATGATTGTCAAAACCTAGGATAGACTTGTGGTCTTCGACTGATGAGGTTCTCGACCAATGTGAACCAACCTTTTTCTCAAGGTGATGAGGTTTCATAGACAAAGGGGGTTATCTTAGAATAGTGTGTCATTCTAAAGATACCTAAGATGATGATCCTTGATTTAGGATGAAGGGTAAGAAAATCAAAAATAGGCTACAATACCAAGCGAAGGATGTGCTTTCTAGGATGACTAGGATTGCTAAAATTTAATGCAGGGTTTCTAGGATAAATATAGGATTGAATAGGATGGGGTAGGATTGATCTAGGATTCGCTAGGATTGGTTTAGGATTAAATAGGATGGTTTAGGATTGGTTTAGGTTTTCTAAGGAATGGTTTAGGATTGAATGCAGATTTATGCTAGGATTATGCTTTGGATGTGTTGGTTGTGTTAGAAACACTGAGAGGGGGGGGGATGAATCAATGTTTGTCTATTAATTATAATTCAAAAACTTTAAAATTGAATCAAATAGATAAAAAATGAATCATAACAAAAAAAATCATAACATAATATATGATTACAGGGAAACCTTGATCATGGGAAAACTCCAGTGGGAATTAGTACCCACAAATGATTATACTAGTATAATGAACCTGTTAAAGTTCCTTTGCCCCGTTAGGAGTAGTATTTACAATTCAAGTACAATGACACTGTTAGGAGTCTTTACAAAAACCCTGTTAGAGGTGGTTGGCTCACTGCCAAAGCTCACTACTCAATAAGACGAAGACTACAACCTTCAGATAACTGATATACACTATATAAAAAATGAACTGTTGTAATGACAATGTTGTCTAATGAGTTCCATTTATGCGTTGATGATTTAATCTCTTGTAGACTTCTACTTCATACTGGCTTGCTCATATTGATCTTCTGAATATCTTCTCTACATTTTTTTCATCGACACATTAATACAAAAGTGCATGTCTAGTATATATACATGCTAGAATAGACGCGACTAAAAACAAGACCTTGGTCGGCCCAAAAACAACATACACAACGCTTCCAAAAAAATTGGCTTAAGCATGTTTACATGGATTATTAAGACATAATTACAAACTTATTACATTAGGCACATAACCTTTACAAAAAAAATATTATATGCTAATCAAGAAACTAAGGTCGGCTCCATACTCTATTTTCTGAACTGTTAGTGCACTTAATCTTCCTATAACTTCTCTGTACTATTATTCCATACCATGCGTGTATAGGGTAAGCTAAACAACATATCATAGAGCTTAAGTATGAATGCGTATATCCTATCTCGATCCTATGCATGTGCGCTATCCTCTAATCGACTGCATATCTCTCTTATGTTCTGTCTTCTGTACTTAAGCATTTTATCTTCCAAGTTTTACTTGGAAAAAATCCATATGACTTTGTTTCCATAATGAAAACAAAAAATAATTCATATACACTTTGATTGTCAACTTGCCAACAATCTCCCCCTTTTTCATTAATGGCAACAAAGGAATGTGGCCAAGTTGCTTTTAAACTTTGACTTAACAACAAAAAAGGTATACTATAACTTTGGCTATATAATATACTCCTTATATACATACATTAATCCCCCTTTGATATTAATGACAAAGGTGTCAAAATTGTAGGTCTCTAAGTACTTACTCCATGTACACATCTAGATAATCAATCTAAAGATTCTTAATCTCTTACTGCCAAAATGCCTTCAAAGCATCAACTATCTGAAGATGGGTGCATAAAGAATATGTAAGCTTTTCCATCTTTGTCAGATCCTTGCAAGGTCCTTCATCATAGGTGGCAATGGTTTCATCTATCTATTTTATGTTCTCATTCAAAACAGCTAAGGAGGGCGCAAGTGCATTTCTCAGTTGGGTCTGCCTGATCCTTATCTTACTGATCTCCATCTTAGCTTTTTCAATCTTGTCTATTTTCCCTTGATAGATATTGTTGCAAATATTGTTGTCTTGGGATGATGTTTCAACTGATTTCCTTATGTTGTTAACCAAGATATCTGCCTCCTCAATCTTCTTGATGTGATCAGAAGTGAGTTTGCCTCTATCCATGCGATTTGCTATTACTTTCCTGCATTTTGAAGCCAAATATTTTAGAATAGTCTGACCAATCTTCAGTGAATTGAGATCTAAAGGGAAGTTCTTTATCAATTCATCCAAAATTTCCTTTTTGTAATTTTCCTCTGTAGTTCTAGTAGTTGAGTCCACTAGACTTGTGAAGTGTGCTTTGAAGCTTGTTAGGATGCAATCTACATCATCAACTAACTGAATTTTAGCCACTTTCTTATCTTCTGGCACTAAGTCATTCAAAATGTTCACTGACTCTAGAATGAGAGGGTTTCTCATAACTTGTTTCTCTTTGGCTTTCTCCATGGCTAATACACTGATGTTGATCAAATCTTCTTCTCCCCATGCATCTAGGCTTGTTGAGTCATGGGTTAAACCTGACAACAATGAAGTTGATGGTTGAATAGATAGAGTGAATATAGTATTTTGACTGGTATCCATACATTCACTTTTCACTGGGATCTCCATAACAGGTGGTTCATTAGATTGATTGTCTTCCTCATTATTCAAATCTATTGAATCTTTAAGAGGAGATTCATCTTGTTGTAAGGAAGTATTATGCGTGCATACCTTCTCTTTTTCTTTAGTGCTGACAAATACTTTTTCAAAATTGTCCATGTCATGATCTGTAGTTGTCATGGGTATCTTAACATCAATAATTACAATAGTCTCTTCTGAATCTATGGCTATATCAGAAGGTGATGAAACCATGGGCATTGAATCTTGTGGACCTGTCATAGGTACATTTGGAATCACTAGTTCTTTATCCTATTTGGGAGGTACCAGTACTATATTTGACCTCATTTTTCTACCAATCATTTCGACCATTAATTAAAAATATTTAGGTTGGTCAGATTATAGAAGGAAAACTTTTTTTTTTTAATCCATGCCCGTGTTAGTCAAAATTTTGACCAATACCATGTAGGTCACAATTTTGACCAACACGGGCATAACTTTAAAAAGAAAAAAGATTTATCATCTCATTTCATTGTTTGGTTTTAAGTTGGGAGCACGAAGGAGCTGGATCCTGTGATTATTTGAAGCTTTACTTGGTGAGAGTAAAAGGAGGATTGCCTGCCTATGAGGGTTTCCACTGTGGTTTGGTGTAAAAGGAGCACCGCCTACCTATGAGCTATTGCCACTATGATTTGGTGTAAAAGGAGGACCGCCTGTAAGGATATCCTTACTCTACATTTGTTTGGAATTATTTTATTGGTTACCTACTTAGGGCCCGTGAGCAATGTGCTAAGGCATCATGTATTTGGTATTTGTTGGCATGTTTTTAACATTTTTGTTACTGGTATTTGTTTTCTACCGACTTTGTGTGGATTGGAATGTCAAATCTAACTCCACAGGACGTCTACTGGAGTCATAGATTTCAATTGCAACCGGTCTGAGATCATTTGGTGGAGAAATCCAAAATAAATCATGTGACAGTCATCTATAGACCATTTTTGACATAAAACTAGGGCATTCAGCTTTCTATAATCAGTTTTCTATGGACTCTCTTAGACCAGGTGTGACTGTATACACACTATGGCTTCAGAAGTGCTAAAAAAGACCACAAATAACAAAGAAACCATAGACTCCTTGCACTCCAAAGACTCCAAACCTTCATCAATCTTTAATAATGTCTAAAAATAAACAAACCTCAAAGGAATAGGGTTTAGTCCACTGAGAACCCCAAAATCCCCAAATTTAGCACTTTTAAACCCTTAATCCAAGGGTTTCTTAAATCTCCTACCTCCGATCACTTCTAGGTCCAATAGGTGGTTTACTGAGTCCAATTGAGTGCAAATCTTTGACAACCATTGGTGGTTTAATGAGTTCTAATATGCTGGAGTCTTCCTTAGGATTAGTTAGAACACTAGAGAGGATTTCTTTCTTTATTGAAAATGTATTCAATCAAGGAGAATCCATACTTTTGATGATGTTCATAGTACAGGTATATTGTGACTTGTTATAAGTTTATTGTTACCATTCTACTCTTGTTTGGAGATGTTGTTGCAAAATTCAAAGAGATAAAATGAAGGTTCCATAATGTATGAATGAGCTCATGAATTATTGGGTTAGTTGATGTTCTTATATGTAGTTTCATGTAGTAGTTTAGAAACCGTTCTTGATTTTTACTAGACTTATGCAAGGTTCTTTTCATCAAATAAAGGTTAAATTTGAATATCTCAATTTTCTCATCATTAAACATACTTTCCATGTTTTGGTAATGCTAGCAGAATTGGTTAAAT
>MU228383.1:322817-333745 GCA_018584345.1 Thuja plicata | reverse complement strand
TGCTAGGACTTTATTAATTAAATTAATTCGATCATAGGGTTTGTTTAGCCAAATAGATATTTAGCAATTAAATATGATGTATGATTAATACAGATTTAGGATTTTCTGCATTTGACACTCAGGTCGAGTAGAGTCAGTGAAAACTCAGAATTGCCTTGTACAATAGGACTTTGATGATTTAGAAGAGAAACAAATGCAACAAAATTGGTTAGGGTTGCAAGATGCCAATTTTGGGGTGTTACATTTTTTCCCTCTTTGAATTGATGTGCGAGAAGCGCATTAATTCAAAGAATATTCTGATGCCTGAAGCACAGAAGAAAGAATTTTGAACACCCAGTTTTGACCGTGAGGTACAAAAAACTAAACATGGCGTCAAGTGATTTGAAAAGCATGGAACACCCAGCTTTGACTGTGAGGTACAAAAAACATGGTGACCAAGTGATTGGAAAGCATGGAACACCCAGTTTTGACTGTGAGGTACGAAAAACTAAACATGGTGACCAAGTGATTGGAAAGCATGGAACACCTAGTTTTGACCGTGAGGTACGAAAAACTAAACATGGCGACCAAGTGATTGGAAAGCATGAAACACCCAATTTTGACCATGAGGTACGAAAAACTAAAATGCCCCAGGTGATTGAAAAGCATGGAACATGCAGTTTTGATCGTGAGGTATGAAAAACTAAAATGCCCCAAGTGATTGAAAAGCATGGAACATGCAGTTTTGACCGTGAGGTACGAAAAACTGAAATGCCCCAAGTGATTTGAGAGACATGGAACACTCAGTTTTGACCGTGAGGTATGAAAAATTGAAATGCCCCAAGTGATGAGGATTTGATTAGATTGATTAGGGTAGATTCAATGATGTAATCATCCTGCCCCCTCGGGAGCGAAATCGAAAGATGACACGTCAGAATGATGATGAAGAGTGAAAAATCGCAGATAGAAAGAACTCAAAACAGATGACGGAAGAATTTAGAAGATGCAGAATCAATTTCGAGTGATTTCAAGGTCGGGTTGACCAAGTTTGACTGGGGTTGACTAGAGTTGAATTTTGAAGAAAAAAGTCAAATATTTAAGAAAATGATGATATGATAAGATTCTGACGAGAAAGTGAGGTCAGAAGGGTGACTGCACAAGGGTCCTATCGCGTTGGTCCCAAAAATTTTAAAATACGATTTTGAGCTATGTAGGAGTGTCAGATTTTGATTTTGATTTCAATTTCAATTTCGATCACGAAAATGGATTCAGGACGGTCAAATTAGGTAGTGGTGCAATTTTCACGCAAAATGGAGTACTTTGAAAAATTAGGTCAAACCCTATATAAGGACAAAAGGGTCATGTTCAAAATAATTTGAACCCTTTGACTTTGAGAAAAAGAGTTCTGAGTAGAAGATAAAATGGTGGTCCCCTACAGCAGCCATCGATTCAAGCGATCCAGGAGGCACAGCCGGCTCGCAGTGTACGGACCACCTGTAAGTAGTCGATAACCTCCCTGTAATTCAAATTTTACGTATTTAGGTCAAATTTTAGCATGTTTTTTTTTTTTGCACATTTTTGGGTAGGAAGTCATGGGTTGTCGGGCGAAGAAGTAGTTTCTTCGCGCGCCCCATAGGAAAAGCTCGCGCGAAGAAACTGCTTCTTCGCGGCGCTCAAAACAAAGTTTTGCGCACAAGCTGACCCAATTTCGTGTGAAAAACTCTAGAAATAGGCATTGTGTCGTGTGATCTCAGATAAAACATCACACAAAATGAGAATTGCCATGTGAAATAAAGCACTTTATTGCGCGAAAGAGGAATGTTTCTGCACGCGAAATATAGTCCTGTCGTATGTGAAAAGGTCTGCGTTGCATCCAAAAGAGATTGCGTCAGCGTCATTAATGTCTGTAGGATGTCTTGAATGCTTTAGTATCACATTATGCTTTGATTATTGGTGATTACTGATAGTGCTTTGTTGTTCATATGTCTTGCAGGTCATCTTTCTAGATATAGCGTTCAGATCACATCACCCAGCGATCAGCGGATTGATAGCGCAGCTAGATGATGTTGAGGCTGCACACATAGCGACGCTGCGTTTGAGTACACTATGTGATATACCTGAGATTCAGGTAAATCATGGTTTATTGTACGCATTGGTTGAGCGTTTCCATTCAAAAATGAACACATTCTATCTATCGCAAAGGGAGATGACTATCACTCCCGAGGACATAAACAGGTTTCTGAGGATACCATTCGCTGGGATGAGAGTGGAGTATGAGACACAACCCAAGGTGGGCACAGCAACATTGAGAGAGGTCTTTCAGGATGATCTTGTGATGGGTAGGGCTATCCCATGGGAGGAGTTGATTGGGTCCTATGGTAGGACCCACAGATTACCAGTGGTGCTAGCATGCTTCCTTGTGTGCTATTTGATGCCAGACCGTGGACAGCACGGTCTAGAGTGCGGCTGGGGTAGGATGCTACAGCTGATGATGGTGAGACCATGACATTACGGATGGGGCCAGTGTATGCTGGCACACATGTATCATGAGATGCATGAGATCATCTATAGAGAGGTGAAGAGTATGGCCGCCGGATTATTCGTTCTACAGATATGGGCATGGGAGCATCTTCCCATCATGAGACCCATATGCGAGGATATGAGGTAGCCTTTGGAGCCTTATATATGCAGGTACAGAGGTATGGTTACCCAGCCCACGTTGGATAAGATGTATCAGTGGCGAGCTCAGCTTGACGACCTATCAGCAGTGGTATGGAGGCCGTGGAGGCTTACAGAGGCCTGGGATGATGTAGCGGAGCAGTTGACCCACATGTTCTGCACCCGTGCATTGATAGGATGCACGATTATAGTGCTAGAGAGGTTTCCTCTGAGATAGGTATGGCGGCAGTTTGGGCGGCCAAAAGACATTGCCCAAGATTACATGGTCTACTCCCGGTTTTCAGATGAGGTGAGGAGAGGCTGGGGTTTGACATTGGATCAGGGTCAGACTATGATAGAAGTCTGATCATTAGTACCAGCCCAGTGGGACTATCTGAGGGATGTGACGGATGCCGGTGTCATAGCTGAGTACAGGGAGCACTTCATTACGCATCCCTTCCTGAGGTTCACAGATCCAGTGGGGATAGCAGTGAGAGGACAGGTAGTACCCCCATAGGTAGCACAGCCATAGGTACAACAGGGTCAGATGCTGCCCCCACAGTAGAGGGCACAACAAGGTCCACGACCCAGGATAGTTCAGGTAGCTATCCCTGCTTAATAGATGGGGATGGATCCAGGGGCAGGTGGTAGTGGTAGTGGTAGGTAGTCCCGGAGACGGACTGCAGCACAGTTAGATGAGCAGTAGGTGCCTCCACAGGAGGAGGTGCAACAAGAGGATCTGATGTAGGAGGATCAGCCTGCACAGGAGGCAGAGAAGGAGGCAGCGCAAGATCTACAGTGGCGTACGTGAGAGAGGATGAGGCAGCTCACTAGACAGGTGGGATACCTCACTATACAGGTGGCTATGCGGGATGCACGGTTATTGGATCGAGATCAGGAGATACAAGATCTCTGAGAGTAGTTGCGTGAGTCACGAGAGGAGGTGCGCTAGCAGTCATCGCAAGAAGCATACTATTATGCTGCATACATAGGTGCAGTGCCTGACGAGACATCACAGGTAGCGAGATTCTCCATTTATGCGAGAGGATCAGAGGGAGTGCAAAGGGTGCCTCCTCTAGATAGGGCCCCACCTCCACCTCCTCTAGGTGATGAGGGAGAGGGCCAGAGTTAGGTTGGTGATAGAGATAGTAGATCATAGGATATATCTGATGCATTTGGCATTTTTGTATGATATCACCATTTTGATATCGATCGTGCTTGAGTAGCACCATTTTTGTATTCGTATCGACACATGAGATATATATATGAGCTCATCTTTTGGTATCATTGCATGATGTATCTTATCTTTTATGAGATGTTTCCTAGATGCTTAGATGTTTTAGAATGTATGCAAATGGATAAATATGTTTGAAAGATATGTATGAAATGCACATGTATGAATGGAAAGATGTATGTATGTAAATGATTTGATGCAAATGTAAGATGTAAATGAAAATGGAAATGTAATGTATGGAATGTGAATATGAATATGTATATGATACTAACATCTCATGCAAGACAACAAATGCTAACCAAAAGGACATGTGAAGAAACAAGAGTGAGGATCAAACACCTGTGCAGTCATGATGAAACGTAAACGGTGAAGAAAAAGAACTCCCCAAAGTATGAACCCAGAAGCATGCAATGAAGAGAACACTGAATCATTGACATAATGTAAGTCTAGAATGAAAATGCAGTCCTAGGCTAGATGCAATATGAAGATGCAAATCTAGGACATGGTTGTGAGACCCATCGTATATTTATCATCATTGAGCATTTTTTGGAACATCAAAGTCGATACAACCCTTACTGGCGCCACAATGAAACCATAAGGATATGAATATGACTTATCATTGGATAAAATGTAGGAAACGAACGTAAGCACCAGGGCACAAAAGATAAGGTGACCTTAACATTGTTTCCAGTTAATGTTGCAAGAGTACACTAGTATCAAGGCATTCAAAGCCAAGATAACCATGAGTGCGATCATGCGCAAACATACAGATCAATAACAAGTAGAACACTAACAAGTAGAGCAATAATAAGAAAGGAAATAGTACCAACCTCACCATGGCATACAAATAAATAAGATCGAGGGATGTGAGGCTGTTCCACCTTATTGCAGGAGCTCTTATCACATACACCCTATTTATTTTACATTGCCGGATCATTAGGACTATGCCAACAAGCAGTAGACAAAGAAAATGTCAATGAAATCCATAAGAATAGACAACATACAAAGAAATATTCAAGCATAGCTCAGCCTATTTTAAAGTTTTCGAATGTGGATGTGTATGAGGTGTTGAAAAACACCGTTGTTCTTGTGAGTGCATTGTGTTTGAAAGTTATCGAGAGATGTTTACATTTGAGATATCCGATGTGTGTTAAAATCATAGATGTGTCCAAAAGATAGTGTTAAAAAAAAACACTGTTATGGTGGTGTTGAAAAACACTAGTTTGTGTCAGTAGAGAGTTGTCCTTGAGGAGTGACAAGATTACTGACTCAGGTGTAAACCAAAGATGTGATCAAATGGGGGGCCCATGCCCCCATGTAATGATGTCTAACTTGATGTATGTTACAAGGACAAACGAGATGTGATTTCCCCTAAGCATATGACCTTGAATCAATGACAAGTCAGGAGGGTTTGCAAAGGAACCAGAGTGTCACAAAAGTGACTAAAAGATATGTACAAACTAAAGAATAGAATCGTCAAGACTGAGTATCGATAGATAGAGCGTTTGAGCATAACTCCAACTGTTATGGATGTGAGAAATCTCAATAGTACGGCGACAGTAGGCAGACACAGTGAGAACCACTGGTGACTGACGTGAGAGAGATGCTCAAAATGAAGTGATTGTGAGATAAGCTATACATCAGTAGGCAGACGCAGTGAGAACCACTTTTGACTGATGTGAGAGAGTCTCTCAAGAATAGAGAGAGCTCTGTATAAGCTAAGTGACAGTAGGAAGATGCAGTGAGAATCACTGGTGACCGTCACAAAGTAGATCCAAAAGATAATAAGACAATGCCCTCAAGACTAGGAGGGTTTCCCTGAGAGTAAGACCAGTTTCAATCCATGTGAGTTGGTGTCTTGACAGGAACTGAAAGCAAATGAAAGTAGGAAAGCACTAATGCGGGAAAGCAAATGCATAAAGCCAAGCAGGGCTGTGATAGATATAGCATTATGGAACAAGAGGTGCCTGTTTACCAGGTTTTCACCTTCTTGATAGAAATTCTTTTTTTCGCTACCATGACGCCTGTTTGCCAGGTTTTCATCAATGGCACCTTTTTTTCTTTTTCTCTTTTTTTGTATTTTTTAATATTTTATTTTTTTTGTATTTTTGGAATATATGATTTTTTTTGGAGATACATCAAAGCACCTATTGCTAGGTTTTCACTACGATGATCATTTTTTTAGGACTTTTTTCAAATTTTTAGGATTTTTTCAGGACTTTAGTATATACATGAGCATATTGAAGATGTCTCAGCTGTAGAACCGCTTCAAATGAAGAGTGTTGATGGGCTCTTTGAGTTGTTCTCCTTCAGTAGTAGAGAGTTGATAGGTACTAGACCCAAACACTGCAGTAACAATATATGGACCGAGCCAATTAGGTTCAAACCTGCCTTTCTGGACCCGATGTTGCTGATTTTTAAGGTTCTCTCTCAGAACGAGATCACCCGCTTGGAATTATCTTGGTTGGACCTTCTTGTTATAACTTTTAGACATTCTCTTTTGATATTCTCTGAGGTGATCGAACGCCACTTGGCAACGTCCATCAAGTAATTCCAGCTCTTGTAGCTAAGATATTCTAGTATCTTCATCAGTGATGAGGCCTTTCAGAGAGACTCGCAAAGAAGGAATCTCAACCTCAATAGGTAACACCGCATCTGCCCCATAAACCAATGCATAGGGTGTAGCTCCTGTTGGTGTTCTAATACTTGTCTTGTATGCCCAAAGAGTTGGATTGATCCAGAGATGTAAGTCTCATTCGGATTTATGTATTGTGCGATGTAGGATCTTAAGGATTTTTTTGTTGGAAGCTTTCGCTTGTCCATTACCTTGAGGATAATAGATCGAGGACCAGTGTTGAGTAATTTTGAACTTAGAGCAAAGTTTTGTCAAATCCTTATTGTTAAACTATCCCCCATTATCTGTGATAATCACCGAGGGTACACCATGCCTATAGATGATGTAATTAAGAATAAACATTGCTACTGTTTTGCCACTGGAAATGGTGAGAGGGACTACCTCCACCCATTTAGTAAAATAATCTGTAGCTATAATGATATACTTATGTCCGTTAGAGGACGATGGGTAGATCTAACCCACCAAATCAAAGGCCCATTGCTGAAATGGCTAGAAAGTAATAAATGGAATCAGCTCCTTGGCTGGAGCATGAATCAAGTTTCTATGTAATTGACATTGTTTGTAGGACTTAGAAAACTGTGTTGCTTATTTCTCCATGTCTGGCCAGTAGTAACTAACTCTAATAAGTTTGCGGGCCAATGTCAGGCCATTAGAATGTGACCCATAGATGCCTTCGTGCACCTCTACTAACTCTTGTTTGGACTCATCGGGTTCTAAAAATCTAAGGAGGGTACCATCTAGACCATGTCTATACAAGTCATTAGCAATGATGACAAACTGTGAAGAACTGTGGATTAGGTGACGTTTCTCATTCTAGGAGTAAGTGTCCAGAATGATCTGGTCACATAGGTAGGATAATATGTGGTGGTAGCGAGATGAGTCATGTACTATGACAGAATAGATCATCCGGGAGTCAAGGGAGTCATAGGCAGGGTAGCATAATGTCTCCACCAGGAATTTGTGTCAAAAATCATTTTTAGGTATTTGCAGCATAGAGGAAAGAGTAGCCATGGCGTCTGCTACTTTGTTATCTGCCCTCAGTACCTGTGAAAATGTGATGTGAGTGAAATACTATTTAAGATCATCAACCATCCTTTTGTAGGGTATCAACTTATCGTCTCTTGTCTGATAGACATCATTAACCTGATTGATGACCAACTGGGAATCTCCAAGAATATTCAGTTCATCCACGTGCCACTCCAAGGCGATCTTCATAACATTGATAAGAGCTTCATACTCAGCAATGTTGTTTGTGCAAGGAAACATCATTTTGTATGCTTTTGGTAATGAGTATCTTTGAGGTGTAATGAATAGGATTCCAGCACCTGACCCCTGTTGGGTAAATGAGCCATCAAAGAACATAGTCCACGAGCGATGTGTAAGCAAGAATATGGACTCATCTAGAAATTCTATGTGCAATGGTTGATGATTAACCATAGGTGCCTCCATTAATTGATCTACTATTGCTTGGCCCTTGATGGCTTTCCTTTCAACATATTTAATATTGAACTCACTGAGAATCATGACCCATTTAGCTAGTCTACCTGTGAGGGTAGCTTTACTGAGCAAGTACTTTAGAGGGTCAACTTTAGCAATCAAATGTGTGGTATGAGCCATCATATAGTGTCACAATTTTTGTGAGGCAAACACTACTGCAAGGCAAGCTTTCTCTATAGTAGAGTATTTTGTTTCATAGGAGACCAGAGTCTGACTGATGTAGTAGATAGCCCTTTCTCTCTTGTACTGATCTTCCTGAGCCAATAGGATACCCAATGATGTGTCTGTAGTAGATATGTAGAGTATAAGTGGCTTCCCATGAATGGGAGGCATCAAGATAGGCAGGTTAGAAAGATACTGCTTGATTTGCGTAAACCCTTCATCACATTATTTATTCCATTGGTAAGTCACACCTTTGTGTAGAGTCTTAGTAAATGGTTGTGACTTATCCGCCAGTTGAGAGATGAAATGCCGGATAGACTATAGGCAGCCTTGAAGTCCTCTCTTTTTTTTGATATTCTTAGGTGGCAGAATTTCTAGAATAGCTTGTACCTTTGTAGGATCTACTTTAATACCCTTGGTAGAGATGATATAGCCAAGTAGCTTACCAGATGTTACGCCAAAATCACATTTCTTAGGATTAATTCTGAGACTAAATTGTTCCATACGGTCTAGGATAGGTCCTAGATTAGCAAGATGTTTGTTGTGGTGCGTACTCTTAGCCAAAGTGTCATCCATGTAATCCTCCATAGTTTTATGCATCATATCATGGAATATAGTGGTAACTGATCTCTGATATGTAGCTCTGGCATTTTTGAGTCTGAAGGGCATGACATTCCAACAGAAGGTGCCCCAAGGACATGTGAAAGCTATTTTCTCTTGATCCTCTGGTGCAATCTTTATCTGGTTATAACTAGAGAAACCATCCATTAATGAGTACATTTCATATCTAGCTGTCATATCTACGATCATATCGATGTTTGGTAATGGGAAATAATCCTTCAGACATGCCAAATTTAGGTCCCTGAAGTCGGTGCAGACTCTGATAGACTTGTCATGTTTGGACACTGGAACAATATTGGAGATCCATTCTGCATAGTCAATAACTCTGATAAACACTTCTTTGAGAAATTTCTCTAACTCAGCTTTAACAAGTAGAGCTACGTGTGGATGCATCTTGTGAATTTTCTGTTTGACAGGCTTAACACCTGGTGCGATGGATAGATGATGCATGATTAGATTAGGGTCTAATTCATGCATATCTGAATACTTCCATGCAAAGTTAATCTTTTTTCTCTCTAAAGAATGTGATGAATTCCTCTCTTCCAGCCGCTGATAAGGATTGTACCAAGTGAATGATCTGTGGTTCTACCTCTGTACCCAAGTTGATAGGTTGAGTCGGTTCAATAAGGATAGATGATCTTTCCTGAAAATGACTAGGAAGAACATCAAGTATCTCATCCTCGGGTGCCTCAGAGAGGTTTTCACCGTTGGATACGTCATTTATTTTAACTATTTTCATCTCTAATACTGCCACCAGGTGGTTTTCACCATCAGAGTATTTATTTTTTTTTCTTTTTATTTTGTGACTAAGATACTTGATATCAGCCTCAGTCATGTTGACGCTTCCTTCGCTAGTAGGAGACATTATAGGTTCAACGGCGTGTAGGTAACAAGCAAGAGCATAATCATTCTAGAATGTAAGGACTTCATTGGATGGGGAAGTGGAGTTCCAGTCTATAAGCTCAGGGTGGCAGAGTGAAAGAGGAGCGACGAGTTCAAGTGCATTCACGGTATAGTCATCAAAGGCATGTACAAGTAAGTCGAGACCCAAAGCAATCTCTTCTAAAGGTATATTAGAATTCCTTTGATCTCTAACGACTGCAGTAGAAGACACATCAACACCTAGAGAGTCAGACTCATGTGGCCCTACACTAGACCGTTCACCTACTTCGAGAAGGTTTTCATATGCATTTGTTGTATCTGCATCTCTATCAGAAGTGGCATAGCGTAAGCTGTCGAACTCATATTCATGAGAGTCTGTTTCATCGTTAGCTCTCATGTCTAGGACATGAGTAAAATAAACTCTTTGTCCCCAGTTGGGATGAGAGATACCTAAAACTTATGCTATAGTCAAATGAGTATCTACAGACCCAGATACCTCAGTAGTGTTTGTATCATCACTTGCCTCTTGTGTAAGGAGAAGTGACTGGAATTCTTGATCATACCGCTCTTGAAAGTGTGGTGGTATGTATATATCACCTGGATGACTAGGATTTGGAGGAAAGAATTCTTTCCACTCTTCATAAGTTAATGGAGTGAGTGAAGTAGTAGTGTCAGAATCATTGTCAGTGTCTATAGTACTGACACATGGCACAAATTTGTCTGGTTCAGCAAAGAATGCCGCCAGGTCGGGTGGAATAGGATAAGGAAACATGTCCTCATCGGAGTTGTCTTTAGGTTCTGCAATTTGAGGTGTTTCCTTGGAGATTGGTTTCTTGTCTTCTCTAGGTACAAACTGATTTATTCCCAATTTGAATGTAAGCTTTTGGAAGCCCATACCTGTAGAGTCGCGTGTCCTGCGACCAATAGCTTCAAGTGGCTCAATCAAACCCTTATGATTTGCACCTATGGGTCCATCCTCTTTATAGCCAAAGCGTTGCATAATAGATAAGCCCTTGCCATAATTCTCAGTTTTCATGTCATAAGAAGGAATGCTTTCAGAGTTGTCTTCTCCTTTGTAAATCCAAGCCTTGATGGCTCTGTTTTCAGCTTCTTCTTCTAATGGTATAGTGGCATGTACAAAAGTACCACCATACTTCATTGGAGGTGAAACCATAGAAGGTTTAGTTTTCTCAGAAGGTCTCCCAAAAGAATGGGGAGACAAAGGCAAAGATGTGATGGATAATACAGGTCCAATCTGAT
>MU228383.1:294236-305107 GCA_018584345.1 Thuja plicata | reverse complement strand
GAAACTTTGAATTAATTGTGCTTTAAAGAGAAATAAAACAATTTAATTCAAATAAAACAATGTTAAATCAAAGAAATAAAATAGTTGAAATAGGAAGAAAACAATTTATTGAATTCTTTTCAATAAAGCTTTCTGTTTTTAACTAGCTTTTCTAGTTGTTTTATTTTCAAAAAGGAAAGTTTCTATTCTGATTCTCTCAGGGTTTATAAAAGAACCCTCTTTCTTCATTCAAACCCCCTGAAAAATTTACTCAAAATTGCATTGTTATTATACTGAATTGTTGTCTCACTTTCTTAATATCATATAGAGTAATTGCATTTTGCAAATAGATAGCTTCAATTTCTAGATTAATGGCATTTAGTATTCATGTTTAGATGATATCTCATATTTCAATTCATTAGCATAATCTTTGCATTGGATTGTTATCATGATTAAATCCTTCATTCTTAGATGGTTCATAGTTGTGAGGCCCTCGTCCTGAGAGCAAATTACAAAACCCCATCTAGATAGAAGGCAACAGGTCGAATCACCCAGACAAGCAGGATGAATAACTCATATTCAATCTTGTTTGCACCTAGTGAAGAAGGACTATGTTGAAGTGTGTGGTTGATTGAGAAGGCCAAAATTAACTCATACAAATACTAGCAAACGAAAGCTATTTAATTGATTAAATTAAATAGTTAGAGGAATAAGAGGGAAAATAATATTAATAATAATATTAATATTTTTGGTCATCTACACCTGGTTTAGAATTCAAAAGGAATTGTGATTGGTGGTGGTTTTAGTGCTCGAAAGTTCAATTCACAAAGTAATTGATAGCTTGTGGTGAGGGTTTGTAGGAGATATGTTTCAATATCAGTGATATAAATTGGAATAGGACAAGATGAGTCAGGCCATGAGCATAGTGTCTACCAGTGGAAGAAGTGGTGATGTTGATGATGCTATGAAAGGGAAACACAATTTCTCTAAAGAATTCATCTCCCTATTGCCTAGATCAAGCCCAAATAGAAAGGTAAGTGTTGATACCCTCATAGATGATTTAGATTTCATTAGGAATGCTAAAACCCCAGGTTCTTCTGGTTATTCCCTGTTCAACTATTTTTATAATAATAGTGATGAAGCTATGCCAATATCAAACCCATGGACCTATGGACTAGCCAAAGTAATAGTCCCTGACATCTTTGTAGATGATAATTTCATCCTAGAAATGGCTAGTAGGTATGATACCCTAACCAAAACAATCATAAGGGATGACAGGAAAACCCTAGTTACCCTAGAAAGAAACTCATTCATGAGAGCCTTCAATATATACTATCCCATGACCATAGAGATCAATTTGAAGATTTTATAGAATAGGTATACAAGAGAGTCTGACATTGCTTCCAAATTAATCTAGGAAAATCATGTGCCAAGGAGAATGAAGAATTATATAGTGCCCATCCCACGGACTGCCCCATACTACTACAAGGACCTGATTTCTACATGAAATATATATCATATGCATTGTGCAGAGTATTAGGGAGGGAGGGAGGACCTAAGAGAATCACCTCAGACATCCTTATGATGGTCCTGGATATGAAGAGCCCTCATACCAGTACCAACTATGATTATATACAGTATATAATTGATCAAATGCATTAGAGATTCATTGATATTCAGAACAAGAAGGACAATCCCAAATTCATGCATTACTCCATTTTAATGCATTTAATCTTATACTTCAACTTCCCTATCATGAACTGTCATTGTTTAAGGCCTCAAAGGTTTCACTAGAACTAGGCCAACCCCATTCTATTTTGGCTGAGAGTGTGGAATTATGCCTCAAGGGAACATGAATTTTGTGCCTTTGAAAATTGGATAGTATATCCAATTCTTAAGTGCCTAGGTGTAAATAAGACTAGGCTACTAGTCAAGATGATACAACTACTTAGGCCATGCCAATATCTTGATAAGTCACTAGGAGATCACAACTGGGGTGACTTCTACTATGAGAAGAATTTCACATTGATCAGTGTGTATGGTTGCACTCACCCACCAAATGTTCTACCATTACATGTGCCACCAAGGATTGCAGCAATGGAATTCATCAATCAACTAATTTTGATAGACAAGGAAAACCTTGCTCCTCGTAGGAAGGGTACATTTACCCCAAGATAGTTCAAGATTTATAATTTTACAATTGGAAAAAAGGGCATTAGACCCAGTGAACAATTGGATGAGCCATTCTAGAATGAATGTTTCCCTCTATAGATATATAGACACAAAAGGCTTCATTTTAAGTGGCAAGAATCTGTTGACACCCACCATTCCATATACAAAGGACCATGAGGAATGCATGGAGGAAGACCTAATAAGAAATATATTCTAGAGGATGAGGAGGTTGATAGAAGAGCTAATAATTTCAATGAATCAATGGAATTAGAGAGACAAGTAAAGAGAAAGGGCATTTCTTTTGGGGGTTTCTTCCTAGATTTTCCATATTTAAAGAGGCTTGATGCCATGATTAAGTCCCATACTATGTTATGCAACCAATTGGAAGATGCACTTGTAGTGCCAGAGAAGGGCCACAAGGGGCACTCATCATCAAAGTATGACGAGGACAGTGATGAAGAGTCCTCAGTACCTAGCTCCCCTCAATTAAACCAAGCATTTGTTGAAGAACAAGAAATTGAGGGTGAACAAATAATTGACCTAACAAAGGTCCCTAAAACTAAGGTTACCAATGAGCCCCCACCAAAAATACAAAGAGTTAAAACAAGGGAGCCATCTCAGAATAAAGAGAAGAAGAAAGACATAATTGGTGCTCTCATTACTGGAAATAGAGAATATGACCATCAGTGGAGAAAATAGATAAGAGCAGGGAAGAAACTATAGAAGGATGTTGAAGAGGAAATAGAGTTACCTCTTATGACCTGCATAGATGAAGGACTGATATATCAAGATCAATTTTTAAAGGATGATAATTTCATCAAGATCAAGGAATTCAAAGAGTTCCTCATTTGGAACAAACAATAACAGGTCAGTGCACAACTGCATTTGTTAGGTGGTGATCTAGTCACTAGTGAGGCTCTACAAAAATTTCAGGATTATGATCCTAAATCAGAGAAAATAACACTAGAGGAGGAAAGACAACTGGTAAAGGCTAGTGGTATGCGATTAGTGCAAGGGTGGGATTTGGCCTCTACTTTTATTATTGATCATATTAGAAAGCAACCTGAAGTAAAATTTTCATCAGAAACACAGGTTGGGGAAATGATTAGAGGGTTTGGATACAATCTAAAATCCCAGACATTAGCAATGTGGAGCTTAGCTCCAAAATATCAAAATCCATCCTTAATAAATATTCAAGAGAAAATGGAAGGAAACAAGATCATCTCGTCAGTCTAGAATATAGGAGACTTGGAGATTTCCCAAGTTCTCACCCATTTTTCTCAATTGAATGTGGCCAAAGAAGTCTAAATGTCTGAAAAGTTGAAAAGCTCACTAGTGAAACTAGTGATATTGTCAAATATAGGGAGTTGGGTCTAATCAATATCAAAGAACAAGAGAAGCTCATAGTAGAAATAACAAAAAAATTTCTTGATATGCCAAAGGCTTCCCTTGCAAAACCAAAAGAGGTGCAAGATGCTGATATCCAAATAGAGGAAACAAAGCATACAACAGAAGAGACAAAGGAGGTTAAGGAGCAAAATGATTTTGTACTGGGTTCATTAACACAAATTTTGCAGCATAGGGTAGATGTAATAAAAGATAAGATTGATGTAGTATATGGAGCCTATGGAAAATTTCCAGGCCTACAACTAGAGGTGAATAATTTTATCCAAATTTTGAACCCTTTTTATGCAACTTGGTCTAGGAGACCAATACTTTTTGAAAGGTTTGCATATTTGCAAACACTTAGGTCATACCTACCAGAGATAGTGACCCAGGTTAGGATTGAGATAGAGAAAATAGGAGCCACCTTGTTATTTTTTACAAGAAAGGCTAATCAAATAGAGGCAAGGTTGAAAATGTTTGGACCAAGTTACAATAGATTTGTGCCTCCAATCAAATCAGAGGACAATCAGATCAAGCCATTAGGGGTATGGGGCTCAGAATTCAACATTGTACTACCTAATAAAGAGGTTTATGTTTCTGATAATGGAGAGCTAGATATGGAAATATTTAATAAGATTCTAGATGAAGCAATTAAGGAAAAAATAGATTGCAATAAATTCATCACAGATGTCAAGAGTATTACCGATGCCAGGTGGGAAAGACAGAAGACTCATTTGGAGAATATATAGAGCTTTGAATGTCCAAAAGAAGAAGATGTTACAACATGGGACATATTAAAAAATCCCAAGAATAAAAATCTTGTCACTGTTGACCTGGACATCATGGATGAAGAATAGATGGACACATGGCACCTATTCTTTGAGTATAGGAAGGTTAGCAATCATAAAGACTAGTGTAAGTTAGCCTGTATTGGTGGTCACTAGATCTCATTTCAAATATCATATGCTATCCTAAACATATACAGATAAAGGTGTCAAAGATCACAAGAAGACAAGGAGCAAATCAAATCTTATTCTTCAATTTTGTCCATCCACCGCTTGGTGCTTTCTTGTCTTTTATCTTTTCTATATTTTAGGGTTAGATCATAAAACCATCCAAAGATTGTAGCATCTTTAATTAAGGATTCCAAGATGGTTTAAGCCTATATATAGAGCTCATTGTAACATTTTTAGCAGGATGATGATGGAATAGAATTACAAGGTAGACTACTAAAAATTTTCAGAGCCTCTGTACTTTTTTGTCTATCTGAATGTATTTGAAGCATTAAGACATTAATATAATATATTGCAATCTCTATTTTACATCTTGGTTGTCTCTTTTCATTTTTATTATAGTTATTGTATGTTTATTTGTAAGTCACTTAGACATACTAATCACAAGGTGATTATGTAGTCATTTGTGAGCTCCTTCAAGGAAGGATTAATTATTTCAAATGACCCCAGAGAACTTAGCATTAATTTAAGGATTTGATGACAGTTATAGAACTAGAGGATAATTTGTAAGGCATTTTATCTTTGTTGCAAGTATTTTATTGATCACCTTATTATGGATTTATACCAAATATTGACTTTGTAGCCCATAGGATCAGGAACTAGTTTATAGTTTTGCATGTAATTGTTCAATCATCCAACATTTAAGAACAATCATTCAATTACATTACACTTGTAAAAGGGCATACATTCATAGAGTCTACGATTCAAGTCTACTGATTCCTTTAAGAGAGAATCAAATAGGTTATCCCTCCTAAGTTCATAAGAACTATAAAAGGAAGAAGGATGAGAATCCTTATTGCATTACTATTTATTGTTGTCAAAATACTAGTTTGGCTTATTAAGCTTTTTATCAAGTTATTCATAGTCATTTGCATAGTTATCTACTTATTGATACAGTAAAAGGCATTTAGCAGGTCAGTAAGATGATATAATCCACTTAAATGATACTATCAATTAGTAATCATTCATAGGTAATACATGCCTAAGTCAGTGGATCTCAAAAAATAAGGAGGAGGTAATAGTTTCCCCATATATTATCAAAAACCTCATCAATTAGGCATTTTTCTTTCTTGAATTAGTTATTTCAATATTAGGAGTCATAGAGTTAAAACAAAAATTCAAGCATTTTGAGGTTCAACAAGAAAAATCCCTAAGGATGATGTGTGATGTGATTTTAGGGATGACAACTAGGGAAGTCCTAAATGCAAGCTAAATGGTCTAAAAGAGGAAGAGTGACTAATTGTAGTGATGAAGCTACTAGTCATATTTCTCATGTGCGATGAAGGTCATGTTAAGATGGTAACTTCTTTAGAAATGGACAATCTTGCAATTGTAAATGACCTTTGTGTATTCTTCACGCTTATTGTTTTCTACTTTAATGGATTCAATGATATGTTGAGATTTCTTGGCCTCTTTGGTTATGGTCTTTTGTTCTCGGTAGATATGAGGCAAAGGAGTCTTCACATTTTGGTGCTTGGTGAAATGGGACATGAGTTTAATCTGATACTATTTTAGGATTAGGTAGTGACTACAGAAAGTGTGCCTTGGATTGTTTTGTTACTTTGAACAAGTGATGATTGTTTGGAAATTTTGAGCAAACAGTCTTGCAAGAAGAAAAGCACCCTTGCAAGAAGCATAACATGTCAATCTCCTTGGAAAAAGGACTTCAAAACTTTCATATTTGTGTATGTTTGAGAACTATTTTGCACAAGGTTTGTAACACTAAAGATACATAAAAGCACTTTCTACCTTAAGGATGTGGTGAGCTTGAAAACCTTTTTCCGCATACATAGGCACACACACAAGAGATAATTACAATATGACCACCATCAAGCACACAATGTCTCCATGATATTGTATTATCCAACTCCAAATGCTCAGGGTGACACAAATGTGCAAATTTCTTGGGGAAGTTACTATCTTCCTTGCCTAGTTGATTATCAAGCTTTTGAAGATGGATTAGGTAGGTTTCTAGATTTATTAGTTACTAGTATTTTCATGGTGTCCCTACAATCAGTTTGTACGACATGACTCACTTAAGAGCCTAGTTCAACCATGCCAGTATGTTGAGGATATTCACTCAGTATGGACTTCCATTGAACATGACCTACCCAAGATTGAAGGGACATAGAAAGACCTTTAAATCTACCTTATTTCTATACCAGCTAAAGGATTTACCTGTTTGGGGTCATTCTCCAAAAGGACTCATGCTTCTTCCAGATAAACCCCTCTAAGAAGATTTAGAAAAAGATTGAACAGTCATAATAACCTTTCTCTTGCACCAATGACCACGAAATCCAATGGGAGAGGATAGTGCATGAAGTGAGGTCATGCTCCACATATTTTGTGCAAGTGCACCAAAGATGCCAAACACATGGTTAATTCCTTTGATAAGTTAAGCAATGTTTGATTATGAAAAAATAAACTCACAAGTTTGTTTGATTTTATGTGCACCAAATTGAAATATATCTTGCCTTGTTCAATTCCTATTTATACATGCAAGATGATATTTGATTGAGTTATTGAGTTTTAAACCCAAATTTGAAGTGTTGTTTGCTCAAAATGAATTTTGTAATCAAAAGTGACGCGAGAGACATTGTTCAGTTTTTTAAAAGCCCAAAATTGAAGTGTTGATTATTTTAGTCAATTTTCAAAGCTAAAACAAAGATGTTTACCCTTTATGCATTCGAGATTGATGTTAATGATAAACTACTTATTTTTTATTTAAGGCATTTGAGAGTTGTGATTCTACGTTTGATTCATTCAGTTCCTTTACAACATTCAAGAGTTGTTTCAAGTTTTATTTTAGCCTAAAAATGAAGTTTTGAATGGTTTAGAAAGAGTTGACTTTTGTTGACCATGATCTTTGATTGTTGACTTTAACCATTGACTTTGATCATTGACCGGATTTGATTTGGGCAAAGATTTGATTTTTTCAAAAGGGGATTGTATTTTGAGAATCAGATTGGATTGGGTGGTTGGATTTGGAGAAGGACACTTAGAAATGTTATAAAAGCAATCAGAAGGGTTGGATCAAGGTATGGAATTGAAGGAACAAGAATCGAGGTAGTGGTTGGGGGAGGCACCACTGAAATGCATTGTTGCAGGTTGGCGAGCCACAGAGGGAGCTTGACAAGCTGGAAGGGATGAGAGGATGAGGGAGATCGACGAGATGGTGGGTTAGATGTAGAGGGAGCTCAGTGACCTAGCAAGTTTGACAAAGAGAGAGCTCAACAAGCTGGTGGGTCAAACGCACATGGATCTTGGTGAGCTAGCAAGGACGAGGCGCAAAGGGAGCTCGGTAAGCTGGTGGGGACAAGGCAGAGAGAGGGGTCAGGTTTAGACAAGCTGAGCTGTTGGCTTGGGGAACTGAGTTGAATTATTATCAAGGTGAGCTCAGGCTATAGAGCATCACATAGGTGCTATGGGTTTGGTGTTGGGTGCACAGAGGGGTCGAGCTCGAGCAGTGCCAAGCTGTCGGCTTGGATTGCAAGAAGGGAGGGATGTGTTGCAGGGTAGTTAGGGTAGGGAGGCATGGTGATAGGGGAAGAAGTGAATGGAAGGAGGAGGGAAGAGGTGGAAGTGGTGGATGGTGGAGAAGGAGAGGCAGAGGGTAGAGGAGGGGGAAGGCAAGTGGCGGAGGTGGGGTTAGAGAACAACACAGGAAGATGAGTGAGCACAGGGAAGGAAGAACAAGGGTGGGTTCTAGGCTCAGAGGGGAGCGTGTCAAGAATCTCGACAAGATACCAGCTTGGCTATGGGATCGGGGATGGACTTAGCTCATCTACAAGCTCAGCGAGTTGACAAAGCAGAGGAGAGGCAGCAAGGTCACTAAAGGGACCTCCTTTTGGATTTTCCTTGATTTTTAAGCAAAGGAGGTAATTGGATTGTTTTTGTTGAGATGGGGGGTTGGAGTTTTGGATAGGGAGTCAATGTTTTGGAAAAGGGGTTGATTTTCTCCTCATTTTGTGTGCCATATTGCCAAGGTGCATGGTTTGGGGCCCAAATTTGAAGGTCTCCAAAAATGGGCAAGATTTATGTTTTTTTAACTAGGAACCTTGTTCTAAACACGATGGGAGCATCTGTTTCACACCAAAATGCCTTTTTAAAAACCTAAAAATAAAAAAACTCCTAAAAACACCTAAAAAAATTTGTTAGATTTAATACCAACCTGTGAAGTGGGTCCCACTATTGGTTTTATATCCTATTTTTGCTGCTTTGCCTTGTTCTTTGTCCTGCTTTCTGAGAATTTTCAGGTCTTCATACTTAAACCTTGTCAAAATTGCATAAACTCTAAAAAACCCTAGTGACCAAGTGTCAAAACGATGTATTTTGAAACCCTAGGTCATGTCTTTATATTTCATTGTTGCTTTTTCAAAGTTACTTAAGACATGTGCTTTAAGTCAGGTCACCTAATCGCGTTACCCAGAAAGAATATGCTAAATCCTCTCCCGACTTCGCTTTTGTCTTGTGTCGCATAGTCTCGTTACAAAATGGAATTTTCTTTCTATGTCTTGAGACTTAGAGATATCTTTTTAGTCGGGTAGTCGCATGAACTTTGTGTTATGAGATTTAAAAGAAATGGGACCCACTACTCAGTCGGGTGATCGCGAGAGAAGTCAAAAGGTCAAAGAAATGTCATCAGACTTCATGATTCACTTCATGTCGCATGATCGCTAGATCAGGCCATGGTAAACAGTTAAGTATTTCTTCAGTCGCGTGGTCTCGTGATGAAATGACAGTTAAGGGATAACAGTCCAGATTCTGTGACTAACTGTTTAATGTTAGTGATTTCCCTCAGTCGGGATGTCGCCAGAACAGGAGTAATGACTCAGCTCTTCAGTATACATTGAGTGGAAAAAAGAACAGATGACATCTGTCATGATGTGAATGGTTGTCGGGAGGTCGCTAGAACGAGAAAATGGATCAAGAAATAAAGAGACTAAGGTATGTTTTCCTTCAGTCGCGAGGTCTCCAGGTGATTTAAGGGCATGAAGAAACATTAAGCGATCACGCATCTTCCGTTCGATGAAAGAATAAAGAGATCTGACGATGGTCGCGTTATCTGGAGATAAAAGTGTCCCAGGGAAAAAGTCCTCCCGACTTGGAGATTAAGGTATGTCGCAAAGTCACTTTAAACAGAGAAAGGGTACTTTTTTAATGATAAGATCAGGTTAAAATTGTCACCCGACTTAGCGACTAAGGTTGTCGTAAGAGGGAATATGAGCATCCAGTGACTTAGCGATAATTATAAAGATTAATGATGAATGGTTTGTCACCAAGTCTGGAGAAAGATGATGAGTTAGTGTTAACCCCATGCGACTTATATTTTCACTTGTGTAGCTTGATCGCCAGATGGACTTGGGTCAGCCAAGATAAAGAATGTGCATTGTCACCAGGTCTGGAGATTAAACCATGGTAAAGGAAAAGTTCTCGCGACAAAGAGACTTCATGCGGTCACGAGGTCGCCAGATCTTGAGATCTAAAATGCAGCGCTAAGTAGATGACATGACAGAACGGATCTCTCGACAGCCAATCAGATACATGAATTTTGATTACTATGTACAAAAGGTAGCTGAGATGTATGACAGAGGAAAAATCAGAGGATGCCATGTTAGCTGTCTTAAATGTTTGATGATTGCGCCAAAGATTCATAATTTCAAATTCAATTTTCTGTCAACTTCGTGCAACTACGGCTAGGTTTTTGAAAGCTCACGGCAGGGTAACTTAATGGCAGAACTGACATTTCCGAATAATGAGCCATGTACTCTAAATTGAGATGGCTATAAACAGATGATTGTACATTCATTCTTGTTCACCGTGCTTTCAGATTTTAGAGCTAAGTTGATTATTTTTCAGTGAAAGGTGATATTCAGAGTAAGTGCAGTATTTTCAAAGGTGATTAGAAACTTCTAAGAGTTATAGAGAATTGTATTCAGAACAGACAGTTGATATTGGAATTTAGATTTGTTTCAATATCATTCCAGACAGAGATTCAAGGTGCTTGCAAAGATGAGTAGGGCTGTGAGCGTTGCTTCTACAAGAAAAGGTAGTGGAGAGGAGAAAAAAGGAAAACCTAGCTATTCAGACGAGTTTCTCCAGCTGCTCCCATGTTCAACATAGAATAGGAAGATAGATGCAGGAGTTTTTAAAGACAATTTCATGAACATCAGAGATGCTGCAACCCTGGGAAAAACAGGTTATTCTCTCTTTACATACTTTTATAAAAATTCAGATAAACCTATCCCTGTTTCAAACCCTTGGACATCTGGTCTGGGTAGGTTATTAGTGCCTGATGTGTTCCTGGATGTTGACCTATTT
>MU228383.1:257002-281003 GCA_018584345.1 Thuja plicata | reverse complement strand
GTATGTGGAGCTCAAAAACGAAGAAGGATATTATCCAATCCTTAGCAATTAGCCTTTCTCTTGTTAAAAGGAGTTTTCATTCAAGTATAATCATTTTAAAGTTGAGATACAAGAAAAAGTGCTAACACCCACCAGGCATGCCAAAATGTAAACCACAAAATCTAGCTAATCAAGGAATGTAATGAAATAACTGAAAACATTCAATTGCTAAAATATCTAAGGTACACACAATCTAAGACATAAATGAAAATTTGAAATAAGATGTGATATAGGAAGTGCATTCTACAACACTATTCCCACAACATCCAACATCCAGTTCACATCTGAGATCTTTGCAACTTGAAACAAAATAATGGGGAATCTTTCTTGACATTTCTCCAGAGATGGAGATAACTTTATACAGGATATTCTTGCAAAATACTCAAATCTAAAAAGTTGGACATCTTTTTAGACAATGTTCTTCCCAACTTTGGGTATCAAGTATAGCTGCAAGGTCCTTTAACCTTTGATGACATGATTAAGAAAGCTGTGAGAATTGAGATGTTTATGGTCAAGAAAGGAGAACTAGCCTTACACAAGGAAAATAAACAAGGGTCTTCCTCCTCAAGAAAAGATAAATCCAAGTTTCCCAACAAGAACCAGAATGTTGTGAATGATGGAGTTGTAGAAAATGTGACTCATAAGCCTTCAAAATCTTCTTTTAATATCACTACCACTATCCAGGAAGCCAAAGCCACTGAACAGGCTATGATAGAATCAAAACCAAGTACTTCGCATTTCTCTAGATCTAAACCTTGGGATCCTAGACTCAAACATGAGTTCACTCCTTTAGGAGAACCTCTTGATCCAGTTTACAAGACCCTCTTGGACAACCATTTACTCACTCCTCTAGATAACTCACGTAATTTTGATCTGCAACCTCGACCATCTTGGTGGAATAAATCTACATTTTGCGATTACCATCAGAACAAGGGTCACGAGACAACTACCTGCATTCAATTATGACACAAGATCCAAGACCTTATTGATAGTGAGGTTATTGTTGTGGGAGGTCACAACAAGAAATTAGATCACTAAGCTTTCAAAGATCCATTTCCTCCTTATGGGAAAGGTGAGTCATCTAAAGGCAAGAATACTGATGCTAAGGTCAACTATACATACACCAACAATGACAATGTCATTAATATGGTTGAACCTATTGATACTGAATATTGTAACATCGTCATTCTCAAAGGAAGGGAAGACACTCCCAAGCCCAAAACTCCTTTCATCTTGTGAGGGTCTGCACCTCAACCCTCTAAACAAGAATAGTCTTAAGTTAGTGCAAACACTATTACTTGATCTTGTGCTACGATCATCCTTAAAGGCCCTGAGCCTTCTATGTCTACACCAACATAACTTGTAGACAAAGCTATTGTTGGCCCTAAAAATAAGAATCTAAAATTGAGTTCCTCATCTAATGCTACCAATTACAACATACTAGATCAATTACAATGTACTAACACTCAGATCACCATCCTCAAGCTGCTAAAAATCTTCCCCGCTCACAGAGAGATCCTTGACAAAGCCCTAACCAAGGAAAATGTCCCAAAAGATCTTGATCTTGACCGGTTTCAATCCATGGTAGGTCACTTGACCTCCTCCCATTACTTTTCCTCCTCTGAAGAAGATGACCATTCTTTGAGTCACCCATACAAAAACCCCTTGCGCATTGAAGTCATGATTGGCCCAAAGTGCATTTTTTGTGTTCTCATAGATAACAATGCTGGCCTCAACATTTTCTCTGCTAGTTTCCTTACTGAGTTAGGCTATGGAAAAGATTGCATAGATTCCTGAAAAAATATTAATATTAAGGACTATAAAGAAGAAGAATGAAAATATAAGGGGCTAGTTGTGTTGCCAATCAGAGTTGGCCCTATTGAAAGGGATGTTATCTGTCAAGTGCTTGAGATTCCTTTAGCATACAATATTCTATTGGGAAGAACATGGATCCATGAAATGTAGGTTGTCCTTTCAACATACCATCGGTGCATTAAGTTCCCATTGCAAGGATCTGAAGTGACTATACCTGCTAATACACACTATGATTACAACACACTCACAAAATCTATTGACATCTTTGTGTTATGCCCTTCATACCCATCCCTACATTTTGTGTGCAAAATGTTGGGTCCCCTCTTTTGGCTTCTGTCTCTTGCCTTATTTTTTGTCTTTTTGTTTTTTTTGTTTTCTTCTCTGGGTTTTCCCTCCCATGAGGTTTGTTTTCTTTTGCTTTTGTCTTTTGTGTCTCCAGCACCCGGTCCCAGAGTTGGTTGTTTCTTTTCTAGAGCTGGATTCTGGACTCTGGGATTCCCCACCATAATGTCTCTTCCTCGCAAAGAGGTATGGTTGCATGAAATCCCAGGGCCCAGACTCTGGAGGTTTGTTTGTTACATAGACCACAGGAAAGAAGGTAACTTTCTTTTTACCTTGGATATAAATAGAAATTACATGTCACTTTCAATGTTACCGTGATTAAAACACTTAGAGCTTTTAGAGCAATTCCTTGGTGATTTGAAGTGTGATTAAGTGTGAATTAATCTGAGCTTAGTGGATAATTACGAGTTGATTTTTGATGACTGTTTGTGATCACTAAAGATTGAAGCCATTATAGAGTGGTCCTAGTGCCCTCTCTCCTTACCGTTCTTTAGATTTCCACGTAGGTCCTCTGGTTCCTACCTTTGTTCTTTTGGTTTTGGTTTTGTTTTGTTCTGGCTTGTGTTTTGGTTTTCTGCATTTTCTGCTTTTGGTTTTCCACCCATTGGTGGGTTGGCTCTACTAGAGGGTTGTCCACCCTCTGCACAGCTATAGATTAGTGTACATTTTATATATGTCTTAGGGTAGCTTTTGTGCATGTGTTAATAATGTTTATATCTATGTAAAAATCTATAAATAGTGTATATTTCTATATATCACATGTATATATGCTTCAACCCTCGGCCCTCCTATATTCTTTGCATATATATTATATATATCCTTCTGAGATCATGAGTTCCTCACGCTCTGTCATGCATTTTTTTTCTTCATGAGGCCGAGCTTGTCGAGATGGAGTCACCATGGTTTGAACTCGGCACCTCACTAGTTCAAGCCATGGCGGATTTTCTCTCTCCTACATCACATTACCTCAATAGAGGGATTAATTTACCATGGGTGGGCATTCAAAACATGTCCCATCTAGAATTTAATTCCCCTGTTTCATCCCACTTGTCGCCATAAATGTCTTAGAGCTACTTTTCATCCTACCACATGCCAACACACGTCGACCAAAGTACAGCTTATTGTTAGTCACATCGGCAATGGCTAGTTTGTCCAGACTCTGGACCTCCAGCAAGACCTTGTCTTCTTCTTCTTCCTACCACCTTGTTAACATGCTTCGGAACACTAAGTCATGTTCATTCTAGATACCCCAGAACTTTTGGTGTATGTACTAACACTTGTTTGACAGGTGCGGGTTGGTGAAGAATCTCCTAGAGTTGTAACTTATTTATATATATATTTCCTGATGGTTCTCCAGTCTTGCAGGTTGTAGATAGATTGATCAAAGATGTCTAACATTACTGCCCCTCTTGATAGTCTGGAACTACCTACCACTTCCACCCGGGCAGCTACGAAATCCAATATGGAGAGAATGTTAGCAAAGCTACCTTTAACCTCCAAATATCCAAAGGAGGGAGCTATTGCAGGGTCCAAGGTGGACTCCAAAGTCTAGGAAATAACAGATACGGATCCCAAAACTTGGGCCGAACTGCAAGGTCTGATCCAGACCATTTACAGGTTAAACACCAAAGGAGAAAAAATGACCACTTTCTTAGCTACCTCCGGCATCATAAAGGCTGTAAAATTTCCATGTTCAGTGTAGTCACCAAAATTAATAAAGTAGCTAGCAATACTATATGATGCACCTACTCGCACAGTTCTACTTCCAGATCCCCAGCCGCTACAATACCCTGCCACAATCGTCACCTTGGATGCTCCAACTTTTGCTTTCAGATTGGGGATTCCTCAGTTCAAAGGGTCTGCTGTCATCACCAAGACCAAATCATTGGAGGAATTTAGTGATGTCGAAAGCATTTCCCAGAAACACCTCAATAATCAGTGGCTAAAGTCTCCAAAGAGAGACCACAAAAGAATGAAATTGGAAATTCCTCATGGGGATTTCAAAGAGCCTATTTAGGTGGGTATAATATTTCTATGAAGGATCTTCAGATGGCCCCATGCCTAGGAATTCTCAGTGTGGATGTACTATTTTCTATACTGTATCACAACTGACAACCAAACCTTCAACTGGGAAGCTACTATAGCTAATCATGTAGACACGCAAATGAAGATGGTTGTCCAGAATTCCCAATTTTACATAACATCATATGTGTTGTGGGTGTTAGCACAACAAAGGCCAGATTTTCCAAGTTTGGGAACAGCTGGGGAACTCTGGAATGGTCCAGGGCAGGCTATCTAGATTGTCTAAGACCATGATTTGATCACATGATGCCATCAAAATGGTAGATGAACTCTAGAGCGGGGCCGAGGATGTTCAAGAGGCATTGGAGTCTATTCAAAGTAGGTGGGACAACATCAAAGCTATAGATGAAGAAAGCATAAGCCAAGTATTGGAAGCTTGGGAAAAATAATAAGGAACAAAAAAATTCTCCAGGTTTTGGAGAATCCCGTCAACCCCATAGCAGTTGTATTCATTCCTTCTTTCAGAACACAAGTTCCCAGATCCCATAATTCTAGATCCCACATTTTTTTATTCTTTAAGTGACCCGTGTCCCAATTCCCAAGGACAATCGGTCACTTTCAAGGTAGTTAATGAAGGTTGTCATAAGGTAGGTAACCGCAATAAGGCACATCAGATCGACAAGTGGTTTTTTGATAGATGGTCTTCCTAAGGCACCACTTCAATGTTACACCTGGCACATCGAAGATAGAGCACCACTTTCCCATTTATGAGGCATGTAACCTCAATCTATAGGGGATCAGATTTCTTCCTTCTCCTACCGGCTCTCTTCTCAAGGTTGATTCTTCCACTTCACATCTCTTGTCTTATTCTTCTAACATGTCAGACCTTCTCCATCTTGAGGTCTTTTGTATCCTAGTGCCCTTGAAAAACAATATTATATTGTAAAGTGTAAAATAAGTTAGGTTTAGGTTTAGGTCAAGTGATGTGTATAAATAATAAGTTTGACCTCTTTCCAAGGGTCGGCAAAATTGATGATTTTGCAGTCCATAGTTAATAGAAATTTGGTTTTTTCAGTTCTTAGTCATAGAGCTCAATGCTCCATAGGTTCTAAGCTTTCATTAGTTAAATGCTCCCTTGGATCCACCATTGTAACATGCACCAGTGCTTGCTAGAAAAGATGTTAATGAAGAAGGAAGAGTTCTCTTGATGATGTTGTTAGCATTATGTGTTCTGGGTTAACGATATTTTATTTTTTGTGTTCTTCATGTCCTTTTCTCTGATATTTAAAGTAGATTAATGACCTCCTTTCCTTTTGTACTGATTAAATATGAACTGATGGTTTTATATTTCTTTGGTATTTAGTGTAGTGTGTTAGAGCATTGTTGATGTTTTGAATTTTTAGTATATTTATAGGTAGATGAAACCTTTCTAACTCTGTAGTACCTTTTGAAGTTTATTTGTCAAATGAATGTGCACTTGCAGGAAACCCCCACTTACTTGAATCCCCGGAGATGACAAGTTGAAGATAACCAGCTATCCCCCTCACACAAAACAATCACATCTCCCAACTGAGCCCCGCAATATCGAGACATGACTCTCACATGCTTGGAGACATGGGGAATCTCATTTCCCCAGACAACCTCTGCAGGTGAAGTTGTCCTATACCCTAGTACTCGGTGACAACTTACCTCTATTGGCAGACCCGGTCACAAAGTCCCATCAATAAAAACTGGTGCTAGAAGGAGGGCATGAACTCATTGCACTCTGAAGATTCAGATTTTACACCACCCAAGGGTTTCCCAAGCCATAGTTTTAGGAGTCAATTCTTAAGTGGGATTGGATCATTCTCACTAGCAAGATTCAAAAGATTCCTTAGATTAGCTCCCAACCTTGGAAGGTTATTTGAACTCGAGCCTCCTGCTCGAAAGAAACAGACCCTAAAAGTTAAGACAACCACCATTATTTGGGGATCTAGCATACCATAGAATACCCAAGTCCCCTAGATGATCCTAGGAACTAGTGCTTAATCTAGTCAAAATCCAAATCCTCTAATGGCTATGTATTTTGGAAATATCAGGTCCTGAATGGGAACTTTTTTGTGTGCAGCCAACGATTTACCTTCACACCCAGAAAAGATTTTTCCCTGATATGAGAACTTAGGCTCATGAACCGCAGAAGAGAATCTACAGGCATACAAGGATGCCATGAAGTGACACTGGATCCAACATCAAGATGTTGTGACCCAGATGTTCCCTCTGTCCCTAGGATAGAACAAACTAAATTGGTACCTTAATCTTCCTGCCAACTCCATCAACAGTTGGCAAGACATGGAGGACACCTTCCTAGCTTCCTTCCACATACATGTAGACCTAGCATGGTCCCATAGCTAGTTAATTTCTATCAAGAAGGAACAGAATGAGCCCCTTATAGCATTCAATCACTGGTTCCAATGCACCTTGAAGCAGTGCATGGGTCCCTTCATCCCATCCGTGGAAGTGACTATCCAGACCTATCTCAATGTGATGGACCCCTTTGTTGCCACTCTCCTCTAGAGAACTACCACCCTAGGTGATCGGGATACTTTGGTGAAGGTTTACAACCTAGCCTTAGAACTATCTTGTGGTCTTAACAAATCCTTGGGTGGGATTGGGTAGAGCACACCATTCAACATGATACACGGTGAAACTTCTTACGTTGGAGGATATAACCCCAATTACGCAATAGGAGCTCCTACAATGGCCATGAATCCGCTACCACCACTGATAGACCAGTAGGCCCAGTATGTGTATCCATCACGAACCTAGACAATACTGGGTCTGGAATCTTTCCCCTGGAACCAACCGCAGCAAATGCAACAACCACAGACACAACTGCCTAGAGTGCCTTTCCTCCAGTCACCTATGGCTTGAGGATTTCCACCCTTGACTCTGGTGAATGTTGCCACTTTCCCAGGGAACCCACAACAACAACCATCACACTGTGACACAAATACCTAGTTGACCACCGAGGTTGAATCCCTCTGGTGAATGTTGTCCATACTAACTGTGGACATGGCTCAACTGAAGGCGGGATCCTACGCACCCTAGAATTCCAATTCCCAGAGAGGGAATATTTTCTCTAGGCAATGAAATAATAATGCCAAAGGAAGAAATTTCAAAAATGGGCCCCAACTCAACCAACAATAATGGAATACCAACACCAATACCGGAGGTCCCCCTCCAAACCAAAACACCAATCAGAGTAGTGCTGGACCATCCCATTTCATGCCAGTCATAGAGTTCCAGCCCATGACCAATTGGTGTATATTGGATGAAACAGGCTCCCACAATGAGGTAAACTGTATGACGCTAGTGAAAGTCATCATGATTTCCCAGCTAGATGGACAACAAGTGTCTGATCCTACTCCCTTGGAGCCTCTTGTGTGAGAGCCCACTCACTGTGCATTCACCTATGAGACCGTCTTCTTTGGGACCACCAGAGAAGACAAAGAAGGCTTCTGGCCTTCGAGGCTAATGCCTTCACCAACCCAAGGGCCCCTTACAACACTCAGAATCAGGCTAGTAAAGGACTAGTTTACACACCCACACCTCCTAAGGACACTCCTCCCTAGGACAATACAACCAATCGGTCTATCCCTCCAAAAGGTTCTAGCACTAACCAAGCAAAGGACCCGACCGAGGGGAGCCACCAATTCCCGGGAGGAAGGTTCGACATCACGAAGGCGTTAGAACAAAACACCACCTCCATGACCTTGATGGAGGTTTTACTAAACTATCTCGAGTAGAAGAAGTCTCTTCTAAAGCTCTTGGGAAACCTGGAAGCCATCAGTCGCCTGCCCAAGACTGTCTCTTTCAAGGACGCCAACGTGGCTGTCTTCTAGGGAAATACAAAAGATCCTCCCTTCCTGCTAGGCCTGGACATACAAGGGAAAAGCATACACAACTGCCTAGTAGATTTCGGGGCTTCAGGCAACATCATGCCTTTATCCATATTCCAGAAGCTTAGATTCCACCCTACCCCATCTAACGGTGCAATAATCCAACTAGATATAACTGCTATAAAAATGGTGGGTGAACTGAAGAATGTCTAGATTCAACTCATCCATGACCCTAGGATAGCCAGCATAATCGAAATTCAAGTGGTGCACATCCTAGAAACTTAAAGGATGTTGCTAAGTTGGAATTGGTCTAAGTCCCTGAACGAATACTTTTCAACTGACTTCTCCTACTTATGGCTCCCCTGGAAAGGAGAATCTAACAAAATCTAGGTTGAAAGTGAACCCTGGATGAAACAGGCCCTCACTAAAGTCAGGAGGGTGAATGAGGTCTTATTCTCTGAGACTTCCCCTGGGGTGTACCAACCCCTTGAGATCCTGACATTCGATTTCACCCCCGGGGAGGATCCCATAGTTCTGTAGAGAACCCAGGACCTAGAAGAAAAATTGAGGGCTAAGGTTAACTCTTAGGGTGCTGCAGTGACCCCCACCACACTCTTTTCTGACACTTGGTGCTGGGTGCATTACCAGAAACATTTAGAGTTGGAGTGTGAGCCTTTTCTTACCACTGCCACCTGGCACATTGATGCCCTCTAGAGAAAAGAAAACACAGCCAATTCTCTCGGACTCAGTACTTCTACTGACGGTGCCCCTTTAGCACCGTTTGACCAGGAATCCCAACCAGAAGTCTCTTCAAAGGTAAACCTCACCCATGTACCATCAGCATCGGAGGAAAATCCTCCCAAGCCTCCTAAAAAATATCCAAAGACCACTTCGTCTTCCCAGCCCCTGACGACAAACAATGATTTGTGAACCCTTAAGTTCGATGGGTCCCGATCCAAACAAGGCTATGGGGCTAGAGTGGAATTAATCAACCCATGGGGAAAATGCTTTCTTGCATCCTACAGGTTTCAGTTCAACTGCATGAACAACATCATAGAGTATGAGGCTTTGGTCCTTGGACTCCTATTTTCATTAAGGAAAGGAATCACTCACCTCCGGGCCCTAGGTGATTTAGACTTGATTGTCAAACAATTCCAGAGTCAATACACCTAACACGATAAGAGGCTGGCTACATACTACAACTGGGCATGGAGCCTTATTGAGGATTTTGATGTCTTCAGCATCGATCTTATTCCCCAGAGATGGAACTATGTCCTGGATTCCCTTGTTGTTTCTACCAGTACACTTGAGCCCATGGCCGGCTCACGACTCTAGAGATTTTCTATTGAGATGATCCCCACCCTGTCCATCCTAGATAATGTCACCCATTTTCAGGTCTTTGAGGATGATCAACATATCCTAGCCTTCATGGCCAATGTTGGTGTCTTCGAGGACCAGATAGTTGAAGAAAGAGATCATGATGACACTAGGTAGGGTGATGAAGATGATGGGATCATGGACCTACCAACCAACACCATTCCTAAAGGGATGGTCACACTTGAACGAATCTTTGACTCAGACCCTTGGGGCTGAGAAAAGATATCATCCTCCTATGAGGAGTGAAATTTGAGAAAGTGAACATCAGCCAACCTGGTGAAGAGAAAATGATACACATTGGCACCTCCTGCTCCCCTGAGGAGAAGGAGAAGATTCTCATAGTTCTCCAAGAATACATAGATGTGATTGTGTGGGGGTATGAGGATTTGAAGACATGCAACACATCCATTATGACTCATACCATCCCACTCAAACCTAATGCTAAGAATTTTTTATAAAAGAAATGACCTGTCAACCTACTGATCGAGCCTCTGATTCATCAGGAGGTGCAAAAAGTGCTTCTAGCCTAGATAATTTTTCCAATCTAGCATACTACGTGGGTTTCCAACCTAGTCCGTGTGAGGAAGAAGAGTGGCAAGATTCAACATTGTGTGGATTTCCAAAATTTGAACAAGGCCTCCAAGAAAGATAATCACCCTCTCCTCTCGTTGCATGAGGTGTTGGAGATAGTAAAGGGATCCCAAATGATGTCTTTCTTGGATGGGTACTCCAGGTATAACTAGGTCAAGGTTAAATATGAGGATAGAGACAAAATGGCATTCACCACCAAGTGGGGAATGTTTTCCTATCAAAGAATGCCCTTTGGCTTGATTAACACAGGGGCTACATTCTAGAAGGCCATGGACATTGTGTTTGAGGGCCTTGTGAACCAGTGCATAATCATCTACATGGATGATTTGATCATCTTTTCCTAGGACAGGCGTGATCACTCTACCCACCTCACCCAGATTTATTAAAGATGTCACTGATATGGAATATCCCTCAACCCTAAGAAATATATTTTCAGGGTCACTGAAGGGAAGTTTCTCAAGCATATTGTCTCCAAGAAGGGTATATCCATTAACCTTAAAAGAGTTGAAGCGTTGCTAAACCTACAAATGCCCGGCAACAAGAAGGAAATGAGGTCTTTCTTCAGAAAGATCAACTTTATCCAGAGGTTCATCACTGGATTTGTTGAGATCGTAAAGCAAGTCAATGAGATGATGAAGAAAGATACCAAAATTGTGTGGAGTCTTGAAGAAAAGTGGGCATTCACCCAGATCAAGCAAATGATAACGGAGGCACCAGTTCTGGCTAGACTACTCCCTCCCTTTCTACATTTATTCCTTTGCTTCGCCACATTTTGTCATGGCAGTATTGACCCAAAAGGTTGAAGGGGAAGAAAGAATGATAGCTTTCATGAGCTCCCCCTTCAAGAATGCCAAATTTGGGTATTCATCGTTGGAAAAGCAGGCCTTTGATCTTGTTCACGCCATGAAGAAATTCTGGCATTACATTCTCTGGAGCAAGGTGCATGCCATCATCCTAGACTAGGTGGTGAAATATATTCTAATGCAGAGTGAGTTGGGTGAGAGATGGGGAAATGGTTGGCCATCCTCTAGGAATATGACTTATAAATGCAACCCATGAAGATAGTTCGAGGCCAAGGACTAAGTAGAGAAATGGCAGAAGAGACTCCCCACATCGAATGTCAGACATACACAGTGGATTCTATCACTTGAGATCTATGGTACACCGATCTGGTGTACTTATTATTAAATAACAGATGCCCAGAGGGGTTTCCCCCAAGAAAATTCCATGCCCTGTGGTTGAAAATTGCAAACCTCATGATAAAAAAAATCACACTTTTCTGTAGGAATTATGAGGGAGTGTACCTTCAGTGCATTGATAGGGTTCAAGATGCAAAAATAATTAAAGAATTCCATGGGAAGTTTGGAACTCAGAATGGCTCAGCAGATGCCACTACTCATCAGATCCTTCAAGCCAAATACTTTTGGTCCTATATCTTTAAAGATGTCTACACTTACATCTGGAAGTGCCATACTTGCCAAACTGCAGCACATAGTGAGCGAAACCCGGCCATGCCTTTACAGCTAGTTTTCGAAGCTAGACCTTTTTCCCAATGGGAATTTGACTTTATCAAGGAAATCAACCCCAAATCATCTACCAACCACTGGTACATTTTAACTGCTACCGATTACTACACCCAATGGTCTGAAGCCATACCTTGTAAAAACAACATGGCAGATATAGTTATCAAATTCCTGGAAGAAAACATCATCACAAGATTTGGAATGCCCTTCACTATAGTGTGTGACAATGGTCTAGAATTTTCTTTGGTATAATTACTTGAGTGGACCTATGACTGAAAGATCACTCTGAAGTTCTCCAGCAACTATTACCCCCAAGGGAATGGTGTTGCTGAATCAACTAACAAAATTTTTCTTGAAGTGATCAAACACCTGTTAGAACATAATCCCCAGGATTGGCACCAAAAGCTGAGATTCACCCTCTGGGAAGATTGCATTTGAATTAAGGCCTCCCTAGGGAAATCCCCATTCCATCTAGTCTCTGACCAGAACCCAATGTTCCCCATTAACTTACAAATCCCAATTTTATAGTTTATGCAGGAATTCAGCAACTGGGACAATGTTGTGGAGGTTCGGCTCCTAAATTTGGTGCGAATGGAGGAAAAAAGAGATGAAACCCTTGAAAATTTTGTGCATCACCAAGTAGTGGTAAAATGATGGTTTTATTGAAGAGCCCAATATAAGGCCTTTAAGATTTCAGACTTGGTCCTCTTGTGGGATAAAGCCTGGGAAAAGAAAGGGAAGCACACTAAGTTCCAACGGCTCTGGCTCAGACCATATTTGATCTCAAAAATTTGTGGGGAAAACACCTATCACCTCAATACCATGACCGGAGAACCCATCCCATTGCTCATCAATTAAAATTTTCTCAAATATTATTTTGAATGAGGTGGGTTTGCCTAGATATGTACTATATGTAAATCTTCTTGCTTGTAAATATTTCCTGGTGTCCAGTTTGGGGTGCCTTGTCTTGTGAATAGTTTTTTTTGCTATCCTCTAGGACCGCCCCCTTTCCTTTTTGTTTTCCTTTCAGCTTTGTTCTTTCTTTTCTAGGTTTCTAGTGTTTTTCTCCCCTCCTGTAGGCTAGTATGCTTCACATAACATCTAGTCTCCGGGATGGTACCTTCCACATTTATGTTGAATTTAGAATCTATTGTTAGCATGGTGGAATTGGTCTAGTCTCTAGAGTTATTTTGTGAGTTTGGTAACAAGCTATGAGTAATATTCATCGGATTTATCCCTGAAAGTCTGGTAATCAGTTAAATTAAAATTAAGTGGAACATGTAATCAGACACACTGAGAGTAGATCGGTCACACTGGTTTGTTGGCCCAAGTCTAAACTTTTAGAATTCTTCTTGGGTCTGGAGTTTTTCTTCCCCATTTAGAAAATTAAGGTGGATGGAAGGGTGAAAGAAGTACCACCATTAAATTTAGCTAACCTCAAGAATAATGATGAAAGAAGTACCGTGCTCCCATCTAGAAAAGAATAAAATAATAAGGAAAGAAAAGATGGGATGAAAACTCCAGTAGCTAGGAGAAATGAACAAATTTGATGACTTTCGATTGATATATTTAGTGCCTCTTCTCTGCTTCTCCCAGAGGTCACCGGCTTGATTCTCTTTCAAAGCACACACTTCACAACTAACAAAAGACTAAGGATTAAATCATGTATGAGCCAAATTTTTCTCAGACACTTCACACCTTACAAAAAGGATGCTCTGAGTAACGATTGGTTCTGGTTTAGCTAACTAGAGATTCTGTGATTCTCGAATGTGCTAAGGCATTCATCCCAAATAGTCTCCATTTGATATGCCCTACATACCCATCCCTACATTTTGTGTGCAAAATGTTGGGTCCCCTCTTTTCACTTCTGGCTCTTGCCTTATTTTCTACCTTTTTGTTTTTGTTGTTTTCTTCTCCGGGTTTTCCCTCCCGTGAGGTTTGTTTTCTTTTTCTTTTGTCTTCTGTGTCTCTAGGACCCGGTCTCAGAGTTGGTTATTTCTTTTCCAAAGCTGGATTATGGACTCCAGATTACCCATGTCTCTTCCTCACAAAGAGGTATTATTGCATGAAATCCCCAAGCCTGGACTCTAGAGGTTTGCTTGTTCCGGAGACCATGGGAAAGAAGGTAACTTTCTTTTTACCTTGGGCATAAATAGAAATTACATGTCACTTTCAAAGTTACTGCGATTAAAACACTTAGAGCTTTCAGAGTGATTCCTTGGCGATTTGAAGTGCAATTAAGTGTGAATTACTCTGAGCTTAGTGGATAATTACGAGTTGATTTTTGGTGACTATTTGTGATCGCTGAAGGTTGAAGCCATTGCAGAGTGGTCCTAGTGCCCTCTCTCCTTGCCATTATTTGGATTTCTAGGTAGGTCCTCTGGTTCTTGCCTTTGTTCTTTTGGTTTTGTTTTTTTCTGGCTTGTGTTTCAGTTTTCTACATTTTTTGCTTCTGGTTTGCCACCCGTTGGTGGGTTGGCTCTGTCGGAGGGTTGTCCACCCTCTTCACAGCTGTAGATTAGTGTATATTTTGTATATTGTCTTAGGGTAGCTTCTGTGCATGTGTTAATATCATTTATATCTATGTAAAAATATATAAATAGCATATATTTATGTATATCGCATGTATATATGCTTCGGCCCTCGGCCCTTGGTCCTCCTATATTATTTGTGTATATATTCTATATATCCTTCCAAGCTCATGATTTCTTCATGCTTTGTCATCCATTTTTTTTCTTCATGAGGTCGAGCTTGTCTTAATGGAGTTGCCACGGTTTGAACTCAGCACCTTGCTGGTTTAAGCCATGGTGGCTTTTCTCTCTCCTCCATTGCATCACCTTAATGGCGGGATTAATTTCCCATGAGTGGGAATTCAAAACATGTCCTATCTAGAATTTAATTCCCCTATGTCAGCCCACTTGTCACCATAAATGTCTTAGCGCCACTTGTCATCCTACCACATGCCAACACACGTTGACCAATGTATGGCTTATTGCCAGTCACATTGGCAATGGCTAGTTTGTCTGGACTCTGAACCTCCAGTAAGACCTTGTCTTCTGCTTCTTCCTGCCACCTTGTTAACACACTCTGGAATGCTAAGTCATGTTCATTCTAGATACCTCAAAAATTTTGGTGTATGTACTAACACTTATTAGATAGGTGCAAGTTGGCGAAGAATCTCCTGGAGTTGTAACTTATTTTTATATATATGTCCTGACGGTTCTCTGGTCTTGTAGGTTGTGGATAGATTGATCAAAGATGTCTAACATTATTGCTCCTCCTGATAGTCCAGAACTACCTACCACTTCCACCTGGGCAGCTATGAAGTTCAAAATGGAGAAAATATTAGCAAAGCTGCCTTTAACCTCCAAATATCTAAAGGAGGGAGCTATTGTGGGGTCCAAGATGGACTCCAAAGTCTAGGAAATAATAGATACGAACCCTAGAACTTGGTCCAAATTGCAAGGTCTAATCCAGACCATTTATAGGTTAAAGGCCAAAGGAGACATAATGGCCACTTGCTTGGCCGCCTCTGGCATCATAAAGGCTAAAAAATTTCCATGTTTAGTTTAGTCACCAGAATTAATAAAGAAGTTGGCAATACTATATAATGCACCTACTCACACAGTTCTACTTTTGGATCCCTGACCGCTACAATGGCCTGCCATAATTGTCACCTTGGACGCTCCAACTTTTTCTTCTAGATTGGGGATTCCTCAGTTCAAAGGGTCCACCATCATCACCAGGACCAAATCATTGGAGGAATTTGGCAAGGCTAAAGGCATTTCCCCTCAACACCTCAATATTCAGTGGCTGAAGTCCCCAAAGTGAGACCACAAAAGAATAAAGTTGGAAATTCCCCGCAGGGATTTAAAAGAGCCTATCTAGGCGGGTATAATCTTTCTATACAGTATCTTTGGATGGCCCCATGCCCAAGAATTATCAACATGGATGTACTATTTTCTATACTATATCACAACCCACAACTAGACCTTCAACTGGGCAGCTATTATAGCTAATCATGTAGATACACAAATGAAGATGGTTGCCCAGAATTCCCAATTTTACATGACATCGTATGTGTTATGGGCATTAGAACAACAAAGGCAAGCTTTTCTAGGTTTGGGAATAGATGGGGAACTTGGGAATGATCTAGGGAAGGCTATCTAGATTGTCTAAGACCATAATTGGATCACATGATGCCATCAAAATGGTAGATTAACTCCAGAGCGGGGCCGAGGATGTTCAAGAGGCATTAGAGGTTGTTCGAAGTAGGTGGGACAACATCAAAGATATAGATGAAGAAAACATAGGCCAAGTATTGGAAGCTTGGGAAAAATCATAAGGAACAATAAAATTCTTCAGATTCTGGATAATCTCGCAAACCACATAGCAGTTGTATTCATTCATTCTTTTGGAACACAAGTTCTCAGATCCCAGAATTCTGGATCCCATATTTTTTTTATTCTTTAAGTGACCTGTGTCCCAGTTCCCAAGGCTAACTAGTCACTTTCAAGGAAGTTAATGAAGGTTGTCAGAAGGTAGGTAACCAAAACAAGGCACGTCAAATCGACAAGAGGTTTTCTGATAGATGGTCTTCCCAAGGCGCCACTTCAACATTACACCTAGAGCATCGGAGATAAGGTGCCACTTTCCCATTTATGAGGCATGTAGCCTCCATCCCTGGGGGATTAGATTTCTTCTTTCTCCTACCAGCTCTCTTCTTGAGGCTGATTCTTCCACTTCACTTCTCTTGTCTTATTCTTCTGACATGTTAGACCTTCTCTATCTTGAGGTCTTTTGTATCTTGGTGTAGGTAGTACCGGCCACCGAAAAATAATATTATATTTTAAAGTGTAAAATAAGTTAGGTTTAGGTTTAGTTCAAGTGACGTGTATAAATAATAAGTCTAAACTCATTCCAAGGGTCAGAAAAATTGATGATTTTGCAGTCCATAGTTAATAGCAATTTGGTTTTCTAAGTTCTTAGTCGCAGAGCTTAATGCTCCATAATTTCTAAGCTTTCTGTAGTTAGATGCTCCCTTGGAGCCACCATTGTAATATGCACCAGTGCTTGTTGGAAAAGATTTTAATGAAGAAGGAAGAGTTCTCTCGATAATGTTGTTAGCATTTTGTCTTCTGGGTTAACGGTATTTTATGCTTTGTGTTCTTCATGTCCTTTTCTCTGATACTTAACATAGATTAATGACCTCCTTTCCTTTGCTACTGATAAAATATGAACTGATGGTTGTATATTTCTTTGGTATTTAGTGTAGTGTGTTAGATCATTGTTGATGTTTTGAATGTTTAGTATAACTATAGGTGGATGAAACCTTTCTAACTTTGTAGTACCTTTTGAAGTTTATTTGTCAAATGAATGCACGCTTGCAGGAAACTCCCACTTACTTGAATCCCCGGAGATGACGAGTTGAAGATAACTAGCTATCCCCTTTACACAAAATAGTCACATCTCCCAACCAAGCCCCACACTGTCGAGACCTGCCTCTCATGTGCTTGGAGGCCCAGGGAATCTCATTTCCCCAGACAACCTTTATAGGAAAAGTTGGCTGGTACCCCAGTACCCAGTGACAACTTACCTCTGTTGGCAGACCCGGTCACAAAGTCCCATCAACACTTTGTGCCCACTAATAGAGAGTTTATTGAGTTCTTCGAGACTAAACTAAGGGAAATGGAAAAGGCTCTGACACTCAAGGAAACTGACATGGGAGGATATGAGATTGAACCTGTGCTATCTGTTACATCTCTTCCTTTGTCTCCACATTCTTTCGGGAGACCTTATGCTAACACTAAACCTTCTACAGTTCCTCCTCAAACAAAATATGGTGGTACCTTTGTATAGGCCACGATACCATTAGAAGAAGAAGAAATTGAAAATAGGGATATCAAAGCTTGGATCTATAAAGGGGAGGACACATCTAAACACACCACTACACCTTGTGACATAAAACCTGAACAGTATGGCAAGGGTCTAACTATTATGCAATTCTTTGGCTACAAAGGGAATGGTCCCATAGGTGTGAGCCATAAAGGATTGCTCGCACCACTTGAAGCTATTGGTCAATGAACACATGACTCTACAGGTATAGGCTTCAAGAGGCTCACATTTCAACTGAGGATAAACAAATTTGTACCTCAAATAGATCACCAACCAACACCTAAAGGTACACCTAAAATTGAAGAGTTCGAAGATAGCTCTGAGGAGGATTGCTTCCCTTGTCCCATTCCTCCAGATCTAGTAGCATTCTTTGCTGAGGTGGATGATTTTATACTGCGTGTCAGTATAGTCAAGACTGACAGTGACTTTGATGAAACTACTTCACTTGCTCCATTAACCTATGAAGAGTGGAAAGAAATGCAAATTGTAAATCCAGATCATCAAGGTGATTTTTACATACCACCACACTTCTAAGAGAAATTTGAACAGGAATCCCAACCACTTCTCACTAAAAAAGAAGAAGATGATGTTGCAAGAACTAATGAAGCACCTAGGTTAAAAGGTGCTCATCTAACCATAACATAGGTTATAGGAAGAACTCATCTGAATTGGGGACAAAGGGTTGATTTCACTCATGTTCTTGATATGATGCCTAATGATGAAACAAACTCTCATGAGTACGAGTTCGATGATTTTTCATATGCCACCTATGACAGGGATATAGATACAGTGCACACATATGGTAAGTGTCAAACGAGTCTAATTCCATCGATGTTAATGTGTCATCTACTATGGTAGCTAGGAGTCAAAGGAATTCGACTACACCTTTGGATGAGATTGCTCTAGGTCTTGACTTGCTAGTCCATGAATTTGATGATTATACCGTGAACACACTTGAACCCGCTACTTCTCTTTCACTCCACCATCCTGAGCTTATAGAATGGAACTCTCCCTCCCCATCTAATGAAGTCCTTACATTCTAGAATGACTATACTCTTGCTTGTTACCTCAACGCTATCGAACCTGTAACGTCCTCCACAAGTGAAGACAGTGTCAACATGACTGAGGCTGATATCAAGTATCTTAGCCACAAAATTAAAAGAAGAAAAAATAGGTGCTCTGATGGTGAAAACCACATTGCGGTAGTGTTAGAACCTAAAAAAGACAAAATAAAGAACGTATCCAAGGGTGAAAACCTCTCTAAGGCACCCAAGGATGAGATACTTGATACACTTCCAATCCATTTCCAGGAATGATCATCTATGCTAATCAAACCAACTCAACCAATCAACTTGGGTACAGAAGTTGAACCTTAGATAATTCATTTGGCACAATCATTATTTGAGGTAGAAAGAGAGGAATTCATTACATTCTTCCAGAGAAAAAAGATAAACTTTGCATGGAAATATTTAGACATGCCAGGGTTAGACCCTAATCTAATCAATCACCATTTGTTCATTGCACCAGGCATCAAGCCTGCCAAACAAAGGCTTCAAAAAATGCATCCACATGTGGCTCTACTTGTCAAAGTTGAATTAGAGAAACCTCTTAAGGAAGTATTTATCAGAGCAATTGACTATGTATAATGGATCTCTATCATTGTTCCAGTATCAAAACATGACAAATCTATCCAAGTTTGCATGGACTTTAGAGACTTGAATAAGGCATGTCCTAAGAATGAATTTCCATTGCCCAATATTGATATGATTGTAGATATGACAGCAGGATATGAAATGTACTCATTAATGGATGGTTTCTCCAGCTACAACCAGATAAAGATCACATCGGAAGATCAAGAGAAAACTGCTTTCACATGTGCATGGGGCACTTTCTATTGGAATGTCATGCCTTTTGGAATAAAAAATGCTGGTGCTACATATCAGAGAGTTGTCACCACTAAATTACATGACATGATGTTTAAAACAATGGAAGATTATGTTGATGAAACTCTAGCTAAGAGCATGCACCGAGAGAAACATCTTGCGGATCTAGGTCCTATACTAGATTGCATGGAATAGTTTAGTCTAAGGCTCAATCCTAAGAAATGTGCATTCGGCGTAAAATATGAAAAAATACTTGGTTATATCATCTTTGAAAAAGGCATAGAAGTGGATCTTGAGAAAATCCAGGCTATCATGGAAATTCCACCACCAAATAATATCAGACAAATGAGAGGACTTCAAGGATGATTACAATCTATCTGATGCTTCATCTCATAACTAGCAAACAAGTCACAACCATTCACCAAGACTTTACACAAGGGTGTGGTCTACCAATGGAACAAAGAATGTGATGAGGGGTTCACACAAATCAAATAATATCTTGCAAACCCACCAATATTGATGCCTCCTATTCATGGGAAGCTGCTCATACTTTATATTTTTCCTATAGATACATTATTGGGTGTCCTATTAGATCAAGAAGATCAGAACAACAAAGAAAGGGCTATCTACTACATTAGTAGAACTTTGGTCTCATATGAAACAAACTATTTTGTTATAGAGAAGGCTTGCCTTGTAGTGGTATTTGCTTCACAAAAATTGAGACACTACATGCTGGCTCATACTACATGCCTCATTGCTAAGATTGATCCTCTGAAATATTTTCTCAGTAAAGCTACCCTCATAGGTAGACTAGCCAAATTGGTCATTCTTCTCAGTGAATTTGATATTGAGTATGTAGAAAGAAAAGTCATCAAGGGGAAAGCAATTGCAGATCAATTGGTGGAAGCACCTCTAGTAGATCATCAACCATTGAACATTGAATTTCTAGATGAGTCCATATTACTTCTCACGCATCGATCCTGGACTATGTTCTTTGATGGTTCATTTACCCAACATGGGTCAGGTGTTGGGATACTGTTCATCACACCTCAAAGGTACTCTCTACCAAAAGCATACAAGATGTTGTTTCCTTGTACCAACAACATTGCTGAGTACAAAGCCTTGATTAATGGTATGAAAATTTCCCTTGAATGGTGAGTGGATGAGCTCAATGTCCTTGGAAACTCACAATTAGTCATCAATCATGTAAATGATATCTATCAAACAAAAGATGACAAGTTGGTGCCTTATAAATGACTGGTTGATGACCTCAAAAAATATTTTGTTCATATCACATTTCAATGGGTTCCAAGAGAAGACAATAAAGCTGCTGATGCAATGGCTACTCTTACTTCCATGCTATAGATGCCAGAAAATTACTTCTGACATGAATTCCTAGTGGATACGTTACGCTACCCAGCCTATGATTCCCCTGAGTCCCGGATGATCTATTTTGTCATTGGACATGACTCATCCTGCTATCATTATATTTATTCCTACCTTCATGACCATATTTTTCTAGACACTTACACCCGTAATGAGAAACATCACTTAATCCACAATGCTTCACGGTTTGTCATCATCTCTAACAACTTGTATAGGTGAGGTCTAGAAGGTACCCTTCTTAGGTGTTTAGAACCTGATGAGTCCAAACATATGTTAGTAGAGGTGCATGAAGGCATCTGTGGGTCTCACTCTAATGGCTCGACACTGGCCCATAAAATTATTACAGCTGGTTACTATTGGCCAGTTATGGAAAAAGAAGCTAGAAAATTTGCGAAGTCTTGCAAACAGTGTCAACTACATGGAAATCTAATTCATGCTCCAGCTAAGGAGCTTATTCCCTTCATTACTTTTTGGCCATTTCAATAATGGGCCTTTGATTTGGTGGGTCAGATTTATCCCTCATCCTCAAATGGAAAAAAATTCATCATCATAGCTACAAACTATTTTACCAAGTGGGTGGAGGTAGTCCCTCTCACCGTTGACAATGGTAAATTGGTAGCAATGTTCATTCTCAACTACATCATCTGCAAGTATGGTGTGCCCTCAATAATAATCACTGATAATGGGAGGTAGTTCAAAAAAAAGGATTTGATAGAGCTATGCTCTAAGTTTAAAATCATTCAGCACTGGTCTTCCATCTATTATCCTCATGGTAATGGACAGGCAAAATCATCAAACAAGACAATCCTTAAAATCCTACATCGCACAATTCACAAATCTAGATGAGATTGGCATCTCTAGATCAATCCATCTCTCTGGGCATACATGAAAATATTAAGAACACCAATAGGGGATACACCCTATGCTTTGGTTTATGGAGAAGATGTTGTGTTACCAATTGAGGTTGAGATTCCTTCTCTATGAGTCTCTCTAAAAGGCCTCATTACTGATGATGATAACAGAATATCTCAGCTACTAGAGCTAGAACTACTTGATGAACATCGACAAGTGGCATAGTTTGATGACCTTAGAGCATACCAGAAAAGGATGTCCAATAGCTACAAAAAGAAGGTTCGACTAAGGGATTTCCAAGCAGGTGACCTCTTTTTGAGGGAGAACCCTAAGAATCAACAACATCGGGTCTAGAAGGGAAAATTTGAACCAAATTGGCTTGGTTTGTATGTTGTCACTGTAGTATTTGGGTCTGGCACCTATCAAATTTCTACTACTGAAGGGGAGCAACTCAAGGAGATAATTAATGCTCTTCATCTGAAATGGTTCTACAACTGAGACATCTTCAGTGTGCTCATGTATATAGTAAAGTCCTTAAAAAAATCTAAAAATCTCAAAATGTCCTGAAAAAATGATCATCTTAGTGAAAACCTAGCAATAGGTGCTTTGATGTATCTCCAAAAACATAATATATTCCAAAAATATTTAAAAAATTAAAAATTAAAAAATACAAAAAAAAGAGCAAAAAAGAAAAGGTGCCATTGATGAAAACCTGGCAAACAGGTGTCATGGTAGAAAAAAAAAAGAATTTCTGCCAAGAAGGTGAAAACCTGGCAAATAGGTGCCTCTTGCTATATCTATCATAGCAACACTTGGCTTTCCACATTTTTTTTTCTTATTTTCTTCTTTCCTTCTTGCATTTGATTTTCCGCATGCTTTCAGTTCACGTCAAGACACCAACTTACATGGATTGAAACTAGTCATACTCTCAAGAAAACCCTCCTAGTCTAGGGGCACTATCCCGTCACCTTTTTGGATCTATTTCAAGATAGTCACCAGTGGTTCTCACTGCATCTTCCTACTATCAATTAGCTTATACTAAGTTCTCTCTCCTTGAGAATCTCCCTTACATCAATCACTAGTGGTTCTCACTGCATCTTCCTACTGATTTCCAGCTATTACTATGATCTCTTCACTCAAGAATTTCTCTCGCATCAGTCACCAATGCTCCTCACTGCGTCTTCCTACTATTGTCATACTATTGAGATTTCTCACATCCATTATAGTTGGAGTTGTACTCTATTGTTTGACTTTAAGTCACCCATTTTTTTGACAATGTCGTGTGGTCTTGTCCGTTTTGGTGTCTAGGTCTAAATCTTCCCTAGGATAGGAAGTCTTTGCCAAGTTCCCTTTCATTTGCCTTCATGTTTTAGCCAGGTGGGTTTTTTTCAAGGTCTCATTATTTTGGGTAGGTTTTAGATCCTAACTCGGCAAAGATTTGTGCTCCAATCGATGTTCTTTCTCAGGCAGAGTGAAGATTTCAAGTCATGATCTCCAAGCACCTTCAACGAATCAAAAGAAAGTTTTTCATGTGATTGGTATTATAATGGAATTGGCATTAAATCATTCAGATTTTACTTCATATGACAGTGTGAAAAATCTAACTATGGTATAGAAGCAAAGGTTGTAGTGACAGAGTTAGTTTTGATTCTTCAGAGAATGATTGCAGAGGAAAGTTTTTAAATAAATTACATACTATATAAAAGGATGCTGAAATTTTTGCAAAATAGGAGGGAGTGTTGATACAGCAAGGTGAAAAAGGATTATAATATTGCAAAATGTTAAGAGACTCTTGCTAGGAACTGATAAATGTATGAGTTAATTTTGGCCTTCTAAATCAACCACACACTTCAACATAGTCCTTCTTCACCAGGTACAGCCAAGACTGAATATGAGTTATTCATCTTGACTGTCTGCGTGATTTGACCTGTTGCCTTCTATCTAGATGGAGTTTTGAATTTTGCTCTCAGGACGAGGGCCTCACAACTATGGACCATCTAAGAACGAAGGATTTTTAACCATGATGAATGCTATGAAATGCAAAGATTATGCTAAAAATTGAAATATGAATGATAAGCTAAACATGAATGCTACATGATTTCAATGCAATTTAATCTAGAAATTGAAGCTATTCTAATTTGCAAATTGAAATTAATCTATATGAGATTATGAAAATGAGCTAACAATTCAGTATAGTAACAATGCAATTTTAATTCAAGTTTTCAGGGGATTTGAATGAAGAAAGAGGGTTCTTTTATAAACCCTAAGAAAACCAGAATAGAAACTTTCCAGCTTTGAAATAAAACAATTAGAAAAAACCAATTAAAATAGAAAGCTTTATTGAAAAGAATTCAATAAAATGTTTTCTTTCTATTTTAATTGTTTTATCTAATTAATT
>MU228383.1:220808-254434 GCA_018584345.1 Thuja plicata | reverse complement strand
ATTTCATGTCTGTGATTGCAGTGAAAGTAATTCTATTTACCTGTCATGTATGATTCTTCTCCTATTCATTCAGTAATTTAGGTGCATCAGAATAGAAAGTACAATTGTATGTGGAATTGTAATTCCTACTTGGATTCTATTTCATGTTAGAAGTTGCAGCGTAAGCAATTCTATGTGCTGTCCATGTATGATTCTGCTTCTGTTCTCCACAGTAGAATATGCATTTTTTAGAATAGGTAGATTAGATTTGAATATAGATTAAAAATTATCCTTGCCTGAATTGTTTGTGTCTACAAGCAATTTTGTTAAAATTCATAATGATTAAATCTGATGATCAATAGAAAGACATATACATTGCATATCAAACACAATCAGGGAGCTATACCTATCAATTCAGAGGGCAGTGATAGATGATTTACACTAACCCATTTGTTGGTGACATCCTTTTGTTCTCTCACCTTGGGTGTTAAGAAGAGTCAGAGATTATAAATCTAACGGGAGGACAAACTGTTAACCAACATACTCAAATGCTCTATCTATCGATACTCGGTCTTGGCATTCTTCGCTTTAGTTTGTACATTGCTTTCAATCACTTTTGTGATACTTTAGTTCCTTTGTGAACCCTACTGGCTTGATATTGATTCAATGCCATACACCTTGGGGAAACCAAATCTAGTTTGTCCTTGCAACATATGTCAAGTCAGTCACTACAACTAGGGGCATGGGTCCCCACATCTTCTCACATCATTGGTTTAGACCCGAGTCATTAATCTTGTCATTTCTAAAGGACAACTCACTACTGACACAAACTGGTGCTTCTCAACACCTGGATCCCAACAGTGTTTTTCAACACTATCTTTGGACACATCTATTTTTTTAAACACACATCAGATATCAAATGTAAACATCTATTGATAACAATCTAACACAATGCACTCACAAGCACAATGGTGTTTTTCAACTCCTCATACACATACATATTCAAAAACTTTGAAATTGGCTGAGCTATGATCGAATATTTCTTTGTATCCTGTCAGTTCTCATGGATTTCATTGATATTTTATTTGCCTACTACTTGTTGGTGTAGTCCCGATGATCCAACAATGTCAAATAAATAGGGTGTATGTGATAAGAGCTCCTGCACTAAGGTGGAAAAGCCTCACATCCCTCAATCTTGTTTATTTGTACGTCATGGTGAGGTCAAAAATATCTCCTTGATTGTTATTTCTCTATTTGTTTACGCATGATCACACTTATGGTTATCTTGGCTTTGAATTCCTTGATACTGGTGTACTCTTGCAACATCAACTCAAAACAATGTTCAGATCATCTTGGCTTTTGTGCCCTGGTGCTTACGTTCGGTTCCTACATTTTATCATATGAAAGTCATATTCATATTCTTATGGTTGCAGTGGAACCAATAAGGATTGTATCGACTCCAATGTTCCAAAAAAGCTCAATGATGATGATTATATGATGGGTCTCACAACCATGTCCTAGGAATTACATCTAACATAGGATTTCATTTTCATTCTAGACTTGCATTATGACAGCAATTCAATGCTCACTTCATTGCATTCTCCATGATTTGTACATTAAGGGGTTCTTCTTCATCATTCTGGCTTCATCACTCCTACCCAAGTGTTTGATCCTCTCTCTCGCTCTTCAATTCCTAATTCTTTGAAATGGAACCTAATTTTCAAAAGTTCTTTTTTCAGGATCAAATCGAAATCTGACACTCCTATATAGCTCAAAATTGCATTTTAAAATTTTTTGGGACCAATGCGATCGGACGCTTGTGTAGTCAAAATTCTGATGTTTCTTTCTTGTCAGTATCTTATCCTATCATCATTTTCTCAAATCTTTGACTCTTTTCATCAAAAGTCAATTATGGTCAACTTTGGTCAACCCTAGTCAAACTTGGTCAAACAGACCTTGAAATTGCTCAAAATTGATTTTGAATCTTCTGAATTCTTTCATAGTCTATTTTGAGTTCTTCTTGATCTCCAATTCAACATCTATCTACAATTTCTTGCTCTCAATCACCATTATGACATGTCATCCTTCTATTTCGCTCCTGAGGGGGCAGGATGATTACATCATTGAATCTATTCCAATCAATCTGATCTGATTTTAAAAAATCCTTGTTGCTAGGGTTATCTCACCAATTGGGGCATGATCAGTTTTCATACTTCATAGTCAAAACTGGATACTCCACAATCACTAAGGGCATCTTTGTTCCTTACATCTTGTCATCTGTTAGGTATCAGGGAAATCTAACCTGGATCCCTGAGGATCAAGCTTCGTTCTAGAGATTATTATCAAAATCTCAATCCATTAAGTATCTGAGCAATCTAACTCAGATTCTTGAGGATCAAGCTTCATTTTAGAGATGATTCTTGAAAAATCATCTATTAAGAATTGGGGCAATCTAACCCTGACTCCTAAAAATCAAGCTCCATTCTGGAGATGATTCTGAAACTTGATCTAACTAGTGTCTGGGCAATCTAACCTAGATATTGGGGGACTAAGATTTGTTTTGGAGATAGTCCTAAAAATCTCTATTGATTATATTTTTATGGACAGGTATTGGGGCAATCTAACCCCGACTCCTGAAGGTTGAGCCTCGTTCTAAGGATAGTCTTTCGAAAGATATCAATATATTAGGTATCTAAGAAATCTAACTTAGATCCCTGAGGATCAAGCTTCGTTCTAGAGATGATTCTTGAAATCTTAATCTATTAGGTATCAGGGCAATCTAACCCAGATCCCTGAGGATCAAGCTTCATTCTAAAGATAACCCTCAAAAACTCTACTTGACCGGTGTCTTGGAAATCTAACCTAGACTTTGGAGAGTTAAGCTCTATCCTGGAGATGGCTCTAAAATCTTCATCAATCAATCTTTGCATCATCAATTTTCAAAATCTATTCTTTTGTGCTTCAGACATCAGACTATTCTTTGAATCAATGCGCTTCTTGCACGTCAATTCAAAGAGGAGAAAAATGTAACACCCCAAAATTAGAATCTTGCAACCCTAACCAATTTTTTTGCATTTGTCATTCTTCTGGATCATCAAAGTCCTATTGTATTAGGCAATTCTAAGTTTTGACTGACTCTACTCGACCCGAGTGTCAAATGCAAAAAATCCTAAATCTGCATTAATCATACATTATATTTAATTCCTAAATATCAATCAATTAGCTAAACAAACCCTATGATTGAATTAATTGAATTATAAAGTCCTAGCACTTTAATTAAATTAAATTCACCCCTTTTAGCTAAAACACATAAAAAGGAATTAAATAATATTTAATTATTAAATAAATATCCTCATTTCAATAGTCAAATTTAATTATTTAAATAATCGAGAAAATACATTTGTGAGGTCATATTCTATTTATTTAATTAATTATTCTCTCAAAAATCTTCTCTTGTGTTCAGAAATAGAAACTTTGAATTAATTGTGCTTTAAAGAGAAAGAAAACAATTAAAATCATAAAGAAAACAATTAAAAACAAAGAGAAAACAGTTCATTATTTTAGTTTAAAGAAAACTTTCTAATCTGAACTGGCTTTTTTTATCTATTTTATTTCAAAAAGGAAACTTTCTATTCTGAGAAAACTCTCTATCTATAAAATAACTCTCATTTCTCATTCAAGAAAATGTATTGTTAGAATAAAGAATTGTTGCTGCATTTTAGTTCATCATCTCATTTCAATTAAGCTCATTTGCAATAGAATAGCTTCATTTTCATAGATTAATCTCATAGTTCTTATCATGTCTTAGTTTAATTTCATTTAGATTAATATTGCATGTTTCATGTTCTTAGATTAATTTTTCATTACATTACATTGCATTAATGGAGAAAAATCTTTCGTTCTTGGATTGGTCTAGGTTGTGAGACTCTCATTCTGAGAGCCATTCAAAACCCCATCTCGATAGAAGGAAACATGTCAAATCATACAGGCATGCAGGATGAATAACTCATATTCACTTTTGTATGTGGCTGATGAATAAGGACTATGTTGAAGTGTATGGTTAAATAAGAAGGCCATATTTATCATATACACAAACCTCCTAAAATCTCATTCAAACCCATTTTTTCATTGGATGTGTCCATGCTAAAAGGATGTTTGTCAAAATTGCTTCAATGCTTCAGAATGGATATTCCTTCAAAATGGATTATTATGGAATGAAAATAAGTTTACATGAAAAGATTTATTAAATTGTGAAGTAATTAGGCTTCTTTTATAGAAAATGGGTGAGAAATCAAGGGTTAGGATGCAAACCTAAGGAGAGGCTCAGATGCACCTAGAAGAGAGAACATGGTTGTGCTTCTTCAAGTGCATCATATGATGAAAAGTGTCAGAATATGATTGAATTGAAAATAGGGAGGAATGTGACCATTTAGGGAGATGAGACAAGGGGATGAGAGGAGACTTTAGGAGATAAGGCTATTAAAGAGGGTGTAAGAGCCTTAATGAGGAGTGTAAGAGCATTACTAAGGCATTTATGAGTGTCTTAATGAAGCATGGGTGGGGAGATAAGGGATGGCTTGAGAAATTTGACTTTGGGGAAGGGGTTGAATTCCTAATCCAAAGATTAGAAATGTGACAAACTTAGGGAGAGATTAGGATTAGGGTTAGGGTTTAAGATAAGTGATTAGGGAGATGGTGATGGGAGGAGAGAGAATAAGTAGAGGGGTTAATTAAATGATTAAGGTTAACTAGGTAATGAAGAAGGATTAGTATGTGTGAAGGGGCTGGGATGGGTTTGAACTTAGAGCTAGGTGGTTGGGATCGGTTAGCTTAGGAGTTAAAGGGAATAGTAATGAATTGAATTACATATTCATTCAATAATAGGGGAGTAGGGTTTTAATTAATTATTAAGTTATTGGTTGCTTTTAATAATTAATTAATACTATAGCCAATTACTTGAATTAATTAGGGCTAGCGGATGACATGAGTCAATTAGGTAATGCTTAATTACTTAGCTGATATGTCCCAGAAGGCACTAAATATTATTGAATTAGGTCAATCATATTTAGGTGTCTACACTTAGATTAAATTGTATTATTGTTTCTATAGAATTGATAGATAGCACCTTTATTTCATGAAGGTATGAATTATACATACACAAATGGTGCCCACTATGCGGCTTTGAGCCTCTAAATCTTGTTTTTTTTTATATCAATTTTCATATGTTTTTGGTGCATTTTCTACTAACTTTGAAAGTTGTAGGTCCAAATAATTCCTACCAAGAGAAAAATGATGCATGCGAGCAGATAAATGATTCCTATAAAGATCTTTCCTTCTCTATCTTAAATTTCTTTCACCGCCTGCAAGACAAAGTGTCATGCCTGTTCTTGTATAATGACATCTACGAGTCAAGAAATCATGCCTACAAACATTCATTTGCCACCTTCTAACATTTTTGTCTTGCAATTTACATACTTTTCAATGCCTGTGATTTGCATTTTAACACCTGTAATTGTTTAATTCATGCCTAGATTACTGTAAAGTAACGCCTAGGTAACTGCAAAGTCATGCTTAGCACACTACAAAATCATGCTTATAAGATGTAAAATGACACCTACTGCAGTTTGTGCTTTATTGCATTCAAATTGGTAAACTCATTTTTCTAACTCTTTGTTACTATGTTTTTTGTAGATGAACAAAGACCTAAAAGTGCAGAAAAATGAGCTAAAGGTCACAAGGCAAAGAAAAGGGGTAAGGCTATTAACCAAACACTCTAAACAAGTGCATAATGTTATCATTTTTGAAAATTTAGAGAAGGAAGAAGCTTTGTATGATCATTATGTTAAATTTGTGAATGCATACAAGATAAAATTTCATTCACTTAATTTATTTTGCATTGCAAGTTTCTTAGGAATATTTATGCAAAATTTGAAAGAAACTTCATTTTGATTATCAATTGTTTTGGTTTCCTTCACTTTGTTTGATTGTGTTAACAAACTTTCTGGTGGAGCCAGAGAGGGAACGACTAACACTAGGTGAGTGAGAAAATAAAAAGCAAAAAACCTCAAAAAAGTGCCTAGCCTTTGCTACCTTCAAAAGAGGTATTTTTTCATCAAGCTTGCTTTGCTTAAATTATGGAAAATTTCATTGATATCTAGTATAATTAGGGACACCCTATTATTGTCTATCTTGAATGAAACATTAGGTATATGTTCTCAACTTTTCAAAGCTGATCAAAAAGCCAAAAATGTTGAGTTTGGGGTGGTAGAAAGAAAGGGAGGATAATTGAACCACATACTTCATTTTTAAGAACCTCTGTGTTACGAGGTTTAAAGAGAACATAAGTGCTTGAATTTTTTGGAACAAAGAACAACAATAGGGATATGCTCTTCACTCTTGGAGTGAATAAAAATCCCAAACTTTTTAAAATAAGTTCAATTTCATGTTTTCTATACATGCTAGATAATTTAGATCCTTATAGGGTCTGCCTCTTGAGTACATCCTTATGAGGATGGTTAGAGGGAACGACCCAAACAGGGAGACAATCACTTAAGTTGTGATAATATGCGACCCACTATAAACAAATGCACTTTTCCTTAATGGGTTGTAGTGACTAGATTATGCTTAAGTTTCTTCACTTCCTCTAGTAGTCCTTCAGGATTGCACAAAATCATACTTTTGTGCATGTGGGAAGCCCGCAAGGGGGTAAAATAACTTTTCATGATCTAGAATGGAGGTGTTATCTAAATCCTTGATAAATAGAAAGCTACCTTTTAGAGCCAACAATGTTTAAAAGCCAAATCTGACTTTTGGAGATAAGGCTATTAAAGAGGGTGTAAGAGCCTTAATGAGGAGTGTAAGAGCATTAATGAGGCATTTGTGATGGTCTTAATGAAGCATGGGTGGGGAGATAAGGGATGGCTTGAGAAATTTGGCCTTGGGGAAGGGGTTGAATTCCTAATCCAAAGATTAGAAATGTGACAAACTTAGGGAGAGATTAGGGTTAGGGTTAGGGTTTAAGATAGGTGATTAGGGAGATGGTGATGGGAGGAGAGAGAATAAGTGGAGGGGTTAATTAACTGATTAGGGTTAATTAGCTAATGAAGAAGGATTAGTATGTGTGAAGGGGTTGGGATGGGTTTGAACTCAGGGCTAGGTGGTTGGGATTGGATAGGTTAGGGGTTAAAGGGAATACTAATGAATTGAATTACATAACTAACATATTCATTCAATAATAGGGGAATAGGGTTTTAATTAATTATTAAGCTATTGGTTTCTTTTAATAATTAATTAGGACTATAGCCAATTACTTGAATTAATTAGGGCTAGGGGATGACATAGGTCAATTAGGTATTACTTAATTACTTAGCTAATATGTCCCAAAAGGCACTAAATATGATTTAATTAGGTTAATCATATTTAGGTGTCTACACGTAAGTTAAATTGTATTATTGTTTCCATAGAATTGATAGATAACACCTTTATTTCATGAAGGTATGAATTATACATACACAAATGGTGCCCACTATGAGGCTTTGAGCGTCTAAATCTCTTTTTTTTTTATTATCAATTTTCATGTGTTTTTGGTGCATTTTCTACTAACTTTGTAGGTTGCAAGTCCAAATAATGCCTACTAGGAGAAAAATGACACCTTCCATCAGACAAATGATTCCTACAAAGATCTTTCCTTCTCTATCTTAAATTTCTTTCACCGCCTGCAAGACAAAGTGTCATGCTTGTTCTCGTAAAGTGATGCCTACGAGTTGGGAAATCACGCCTACAAACATTGATTTGCTGCCTGCTAACATTTTTGTCTTGCAATTTACACACTTTGCACTGCCTATGATTTGCATTTTAATGCCTTTAAGTGTCTAAGTCATGCCTATATTACTGCAAAGTAACACCTAGGCCACTACAAAGTGATGCTTAGCACACTATAAAATCACGCTTATAAGCTATAAAATGACGCCTATTGCAGTTTTTGTTTTATTGCATTCAAATTGGTAAATTCAATTTTCTAACTCTTTGTTACTATGTTTTCTGTAGATGAACAGACACCTGAAAGTGCAGAAACCTGAGCTAAAGGTCACAAGGCAAAGCAAAGAGGTAAAGCTATTAACCAAACACTCTAAACAAGTGCATAATGCTAGCATTTTTGAAAATTTAGAGAAGGAAGAAGACTTGTATGATCATTATGTTAAATTTCTGAATGCATATAGGGAAAAAATATATTCCCTTAATTGATTTCACATTGCAATTTTCTTAGGAAAATTTATGCAAAATTTGAAATAAACTTCATTTTGATTATCAATTGTTTTGGTTTCCTTCACTTTGTTTGATTGTGTTGACTAACTTTCTAGTAGAGCCGAAGAGGGAATGATTTCCACTAGGTGAGTGCAAAAATAAAAAGAAAAAAACCTCAAAAAAGTGCCTAGCCTTTGCTATCTTTGAAAGAGGTATTTTTCTCATCATGCTTTCTTTTCTTAAATTGTGGAAAATTTCATTGATATCTAGTATAATTAGGGACACCCTATTATTGTCCATCTTGAATGAAACATTAGGTATATGCTCTAATCTTTTCAAATTTGATCAAAAGTACAAAAATGTTGAGTTTGTGGTGGTAGAAATAAAGGGAGGATAATTGAACCACACACTTCATTTTTAAGAACCTCTGTGTTACTAGGTTGAAAAAGAACATAAGTGCTTGAAGTGTTTGGAACAAAGAACAATAATAGGGATACACTCTTCACTCTTTGAGTGAATAAAACTCTCAAATAGTTTAAACTAAGTTCAATTTCTCATTTTCTATACATGCTAGATAATTTAGATTCTTATAGGGCCCGCCTCCTAAGTACATCCTTACGAGGATGGTTAGAGGGAACGACCAAAACTAGGAGAGTATCACTTAGGTTGCGATAATATGCAACCCACTATAAACAAATGTACTCTTCCTTAATGGGTTGTAGTGACTAGATTATGCTTAAGTTTCTTCACTTCCTCTAGCAGTCCTTTGGGATTGCATAAAATCATACTTTTATGCATGTGGGAAGCTTGCAAGGGGGTAAAATAACTTTTCATGATGTAGAATGGAGGTGTTAACTAAATTCTTGATAAATAGAAAGCTACCTTTTAGAGCCAACAATGTTTAAAAACCAAATCTGACTCTAGGTAGATTGATTGGAATATTTTCTTGTTTAAGACTCATTGAAATGATCGAGAACATACAAATTAGTGTGTTTTAGGGTTATGATACAAACTTGATGTTTGTGTTGTGTTTATGTTATGATACAAACCTAAAAAAATTGTGAAAATGATCTTGATTTGCAAAGTGTCATGTATGAGCAGAAAAACAATGCCTACAACACTTCTTGTGATTCCTGCACAGTTGAAACGATGCCTATTACTATTGAAGTGATGTCTAAGTTGCTGGAAATTTCCGCATGTAAACATCAAAACATCACCTACAAATAGGCAAACGCCACATGCAATCTGCAGAGTGCCGCGTAGACAAATTATTGTTGACGCCTATATAGTGCGAAGTGATGCCTAGACCAAAGGAAAGTGATGCCAAGAAAAAGAGGGGCTGACAGTGGACATTTCCTGAGGATTTGAAAACAACTTAATCATATTTTGGAATACCCTTTTAGATTTTCTACATGTGCATACTTTCAGTCTGATCAGAATCCCCCATTGTTGGATAATTCACAAAATCATTAAGGGATTGATCAAAGAGGTGACAAAAGCCAATTTCTCTCGATCTATGCTCATGTTTTCTTTCATCCAATCACATAAAGTTAAGTCTACCCTGTAATCCAATGATTCTTACCTAAGGAAGGAGTTTCCTTTTCCTAGTGATAATTTTACTTCTTCACAACAACCAACTTAACAACCAAACAAGGAAGTAGAACCAAACATGGCATATCCATTTGGAAACATGGATCCCAACCTAATTAACAATGCCAATAGAGATAACACTAATAATAATGTAAATGGAAAGGTCAATAATAATGGATCCCATGGAAGAGGAATAGACCCTAACAATCAAGGGGTAGATCCTAATAACAATGGAGGAAATGTGGACCCTAATGATGAAGAGGCAACCGAAGAAAATGTGAATGAGGTGGTTCAAATTCCATTCTTCATGAAATTAATGGAGAAAGTGTTAGAAAGGGATAGGGAGAAGTATTTACTAGACCTAGCACAAGCGGGGACTATACTCCCTCACAATTTTGATGTTGATCAACTCAAGCAAAAAGAAGAAGAAGCAAATACGATCGACATAATAAAAAAAAAATTTAAATTATTCCAAATGAAATTGGACACAATGAAACAAAGCGGGGCTCCTAAACCCTTTTCTATTGAGGCTTTGTGTCCTTTTTTGTTTGACAAGACATTAATTATGATCCCATTCCCTAGTAATGTTGTTTTTCCTAAATACGACAAGTATGAAAGAGAATTTGATCCCCAAGATCATTTAAGGGATTTTTGTGAATTGAGCTTGGATTTCATGCATGAAACAACATATTTAATGAGGTTATTCCCTAGAATTTTAGGAGGCATGAAAATGGAGTGGTTCTCCAAGTTACCCTCTGACATCTGTACTTTTGAGGAATTGACCTCCAAATTCATAACTCACTATTCCTATAATATCAAACACGAGGTTATGATGTTTAACTTATGTAATACCAAGCAACAAGAGGGAGAAGGATTCCTAATTTTATTACAAAGGTGGAGAGAGGTATTTGCTAGATACCCTTGAAGTGTACCCAAAAAAGAGAAGATGGATATCTTCATTAATAGCTTCAGTAATGAGATGAATTATTGATTAACATTGCAATGTCCTAGGTCTTTCTGAGACCTAATTGAGAATGGAGTTACTACGGAGGAGGTATTGGTTAATATTGGAGAAATTAATATTTATAAGTATAATAAAAATATCAACAACAATACCTCCAATAACAATCAAAATAGGAGTCCTCCTAACAATAACCAATTTTGGATGAGGAACAATAACAAATGTGTGGTCAATGATGGAGTTGTGGAAGCTAATAATTTGAAGGCCACTCCTTTTACTCTCATAAGAAGACCTACTCAATTTAACAATGCAATTCAAGCACCGAGAGTTCCTCTAAAAAATAACAATAATAATAACAACTTTGGGAATAATCAAGGGGCTAACAAGCCTAAACCTTTCTTTCCACCAATGCCTAGAAGGATGTTCACACCTTTGGGTGAACTACTTGAGAATGCATTCAGAACCCTAATTTCTAATAACATTTTTGAATTACCTAGGGATCAACCCTATGAACCACAAATTAAGCCTAATTGGTTGAGTGAGTCCAACCATTGTGAATAACATAGGAATCGAGGACAAAAAACTAATGATTGCATGCGCCTAAGACATATGGTGCAAGATTTGATTAAAAATAGTGTAATTAAGATAAAAGGGACCCAAAACACTTGGGATCATATAGAATTTAAACAACCTTTCTATAATCATGAGAAAGGTGAGTCTTCAACTTTGAGCAATCAAGGCAACAATTCTAAAGGTAAAAAGAATGTCAAATTTTCTCATCATTACGATAATACTATCAATACCTTATCTAGGCATGAGCATGTTGTTAATGTTGTGGTGATTAAGGAACAACCCAAAGTGGAGAATTATAATTCCATCACTAGGGGGAAAGCATCAAGGATTACCCTATAAGGGGGTGCTCCTAAACCTATTGGCCCTACACAATCAAATATTTTGGTTAAAAAACTATATACTACAATAAAGCCTTATAGTCTGGTTGATTAATTTCAAAAGACTCCAGCACAAATTTCTATTTTGGAGTTACTAAAAATTTCTCCCAATCACAAGGAGATCTTGGAAAAATCCCTAGGGGAGACTAATATTCCTATAAATTTGGAGGAAGATAAGTTTCAAAATATGGTATGACATCTCATTGCACCACATTGTCTTTCATTCTCCGAAAAAGATGATATGTCCATTACTCATCCTCAAAATTTTCCCTTGCATATAGAAGTTTTAATCCAAAGGCATATGGTCAAAAGAGTTCTCATTGATGGGGAAGCTAGTCTTAACATTTTCATGTTGAACCTTATCAAGTCTTTAGGGTTAGCTGAATCATCCATTGATCCTAAAAAGAAGATTACCATTAAGGCTTATGATGAGGAAGAAAGATCATTGAAAGGCATGATTGTTTTAGCTATTCAAGTTGGACCTATCAAGAAAGAAACCATATGTCAAGTCCTTGACATGAAGCTAACTTATAATATCTTATTGGGGAGGTCATGGATTCATGAGATGCAAGCGGTACCTTCCACTTATCAGCAATGTATTAAATCTCCACACATGAGTGAAGAAATCACAATTGGAGGAGATTATAATCCCTTTCAATATTGCAACACATTCAAACCTAGTCATGAGCTATTTATTCCTCATAGTAGGGAAGGATTCATCCCTAATGTCACCATTGAAGAAGCTAAAGAGGAAGGTTCAAAGTTAACATCAAATTCTACATCTACCTCAAACCCTAATCAAAATAACTCATCTACCTCAACTAGGGGAAAGAAAAAAGTGAATTATGAGGGTCAAAGTTCACATGAAAATTAAGTTAAAACTTCTACATCATAGGTAGAAATTTTAAAACCTTCTAAGGATGAGAGAGAACAAGCCAAAAAGGACCAATACCAAAAGATGAATGAAGTGATGTATAATTTTGAAAAGCAATGTAGAATCAATTCCAAAGGAGTGGGGGAATATTTTGTTTCCCTATTTGATTTGCTAACTTGTCATCCACCTCACAAATATAATTCTCATTTTGTAAGGGAGAGTGAAAAATAAGCCCTAGGAAAGGAGGAAAATGAAGTGGTCATCCACCTCACAAATATAATTCTCATTTTGTAAGGGAGAGTGACAAATAAGCCCTAGGAAAGGAGGAAAATGAAGTTTTACAATGGCTCTACAAAGAGGAAGATACTTCCAACAACCCAATTGAAAGGGTACAAAACATCAATATCCAAACCGAGCAATATGGAAAGGGATATCAAATTATCTAAAAAGTGGGATACAAGGGAAGAGGACCCTTAAGAGTTAGGAATAGAGGATTGCTAGAACCCATTGAATCTTATTGGAGATCAAAGGATGAAAAATCTAGAATAGGTTATCAAGACGAAGGAGAAAGTTCAAGCCTTATGCATGATTTTCATGAACATGTACACATGGTAGGATTTGAGAGTGAGGATAATTCCATAGATTACGAGTGGGATTCCCTATCTGAAGACTCTTGTCATGAGAAAGAGGTTGATTTTATTCACACATATGCTACCACTCCTAATGTCAAAAGTTAAGAAAATGAGAATCAAGGTTTGAATTCTACACATGCATCAAATAAACCTCAAGAATACAATGTAGGTCAAGCATATAAGGGTAATCAATGGATAGGTGAACCTTGGGTACCTTCATGGGGGTTGATTCAAACATTATATTTAATCCACATGATTTCTTTCCCATGGAAATCCACGAGGACTCTAGTGAGGAAAATTTTGATCCTACTTCCATGGAACACCTTAAGCATGCACATCTTATAGACCAATGCGATATAATGTATGAACCATCAAACAAGGTCATGTCCTTAAATCATTTGAATGAAAACCTTCCTAATGAGTCTTTAGCTTTACTTCATCTCGTACTCATTGATTGGGATTAAAGACAACCAAATGATTTACTATACTTTCCCAATTACAATGCAATGTCCCAACACCTAAATGCGGTTGAGCCATCTTCTTCCACCAATGAATACAATCTGAACATGATGATAGAGGCAAGGGTCCAACCTCTCAATCCACAAAATAAAAGAAAGAAATTCAAAAAAAATGAAAATGTCTAGTGGTGAAAATCACCATGTGGTAGTGCTAGAACCTTAAAAAGTAAAAATATCAGATGTTTCCAAAGGTGAAAACCCAATAGTGGCACCTAAGGAAGAGAGGTTGGATACTCTACCAGAACATGATGATGAGAGATATCATATTCTCATAGAGCCAATGGAAAAGTTTAACATTGGAACCGACTTCAAACAAAAGTTTATTCACTTAGCAGCATTACTAACCCCATCAGAAAGGAAGGAGTTCATTTAATTCTTTCAAGAAAAGAAAATTGACTTTGTGTGGTCATATGCCAACATGCTAGGGTTAGATCCAAGATTTATAATGCATCATCTTAATGTGAAACCTGACATCAAACCTGTAAAAGTAGAAATTGAGAAAGATGCATCCTCATGTAGCTCTATTAGTCAAAGAAAAATTGGAAAAGCTACTCAAGGTTGGAATCATAAGAGTAATAGCCTATGCATAATGGATATCCAACAATGTACCAGTTACCAAACATGATAAATCCATTAGAGTGTCCATAGATTTTTGAAACCTTAACCTTGATTTTCCTAAGGATGATTTTCATTGCCTAGCATTGATGCTATAGTGGATTTAACAATGGGACATTATATGTTCTCATTAATGGATGGATTTAGTGGATAAAATCAGATTTGCATAGCATGTGATGACAAAGAAAAAATTTCTTTTACATGTACATAGGGAACCATTTGTTGGAATGTGATGCCTTTTGGTATCAAAAATGCTAGAGAAACTTACCAAAGAGAAATGCCCACTATCTTCCATGACATGATGCACACCATCCTAGAGGACTATGTGGATGATATATTAGCTAAGTCACATCAAAAAAAAGATCATCTTCCTATACTAGAAAATATTTTCACAAGGTTGGAGCAATTCAAAGTGAGATTAAACCCAAACAAATGTGCATTTGGGGTTCAATCCGGCAAGCTCTTAGGCTATATAGTTTTTGCAAAAGACATAGAAGTGGATCTGGAAAATGTACAAGAAATAATGGACATGGAAACTCCCAAAAATATCAATCAACTAAGGTCACTTCAAGGAAGACTTCAATCCATTAGGAGGTTCATTTCTCAATGGGCTGAAAAGTTCCATTCATTTAAAAGATTGTTACACAAAGATACCATTTTTACATGGGATGGTGAATGTGAACAAGCCTTCACTTTGTTGAAAACATACTTGGTCAACCCACCTATCTTGATTCCTCCTATCAAAGGAAAACCATTATTACTATATATTTCTGCAACAAAAAGATCTTTAGGGGTCTTTTTGGCACAAGAGGAGGAGGAAGGAAAGTAAAGAGTCATTTACTATTTGAGTAGAAATTTGATCAAATATGAATTAAAATATAGCTTCATAGAAAGAGCCTTCCTATTAGTGGTTCTACCTTACAAAAACTAAGACATTACATGTTGATGCACAAAGTAAAATTGATTGCAAATATTGATCCTTTAAAATACTTGCTTAGTAAAACAACCCTAACTAGAAGGATTGCTAAATGGGTAATGGTGCTTAGTGAATTTGACATTGAATATGTGGACCATAAAGCTATCAAGGGCCAAGTTATTGTTGATCAATTTTCTTAAAATACATTAGAGTCTACTCATCCCATCCAAGTTGAATTCCCCGATGCAGAAATAGTTAATGTGGAAGCCAAGGCATGGAAGTTGTATTTTGTGTTAATCCCTAAGTCTTGTTGATGATTAGTGACCAACACTTAGTCATTTACTTAGGCAGTTTTAGTTCGTTATCACTATGGCCAAGCTAAAATATTTCAAGGTTGAAAAAAATTGCCGAGAAAGTATACAAGTTTCCGAGTTACATCATGCCGAGTGAAGTAGAATATTTAAGTGCCAAGTGACAAAGATGTTAAGTGCCGAGTAGAACATTTTTTGCATACATGTCAGGATTGATTCAAAATTTGAGGTAAAATATTTAGGCCAACTTGTATGAGCTTTGGGATGACATATGTAAGCATTTAATATTTATCTACAGAGTTATTTATGCATTTAATTGTTTTATCCTATGCATGGCATGGAGCCAATAAGAAAATTGGAATGCCTTGGAGGCATAAATATTAGATCTTGATCATTGATCTAGACCTCGCTAACAAATCTGAAAATACATATAAGATTGCTTCTAACCCTAGTAGAAAATGATGAAGAGTAGGGTTATGTTTTCATCAGAGATGAACAATGAGTTATTTTTTGAAGAAGCTTAGATAAAGTAGAGAAGAAGCTTAGATAAAGTAGAGTGACAGATTAGTGAATAGAAAAGAAAAGACATATCAGATTGTGAGATCACAAAAGGTATTGGAAAGAGAAGATCTATCATCAGCATTTGAGTGCATAATGAAGGGTTGCTACTTGAAATATTCTAACAAGTGTATCAAGTGAAATCTCTTAACAGAGTGGTTCTAACAGACCTTCTTTAAATATCTTAGCCGAGTGCTTACTTTATTGTAAGTTGAAATCCTTTCACAAGGTAGATTGTAATTATCTTTAGTTCTTAACCGAACAGACCTTTAACTAGGTAGATTGCATTTTGTAATCAAAACTCTTGTAGCCCTAATAGGCACACTTTATTGCTACAGTAGTGAATATTTTCTGGGTGTCATCCTCACCCCAGTTTTACCTATTTTGGTTTCTGGGTTACTAAAATTCTATGTTATGGATTATATATTTCATGTTGCGGATGCTATCTGATGTTAGGTTAAATTCATATATGTATGAATCTGGATCAATTTATTTTAAGTGATTAAGTTTTAAGATCTGATTCACCCCCCTTCTCAGTATATTTCTTTCCCAATATTGTACTTCCAACAATTGGTATCAGAGCATAGTTCTCCTATAAAAGCTTTTAATCAGCTTGTGAGTACAGATATTGAGATGGAGGTTTACAAGTTGGGTAAAGTCATTCAGAATCAAAAGATTGAGATTTAGCTAGCATTACATCAGCTTGAGACAACAAGACAAGAATTGAAGAAATCATTGATAGCTAGGAGAGATATGGCTAAACAAATGAATGATACTCATTATCAGGAAGATGACACTGCAAATCTAGTTCAGAATGGAGATTCCACTAAGAGCGATGCAGCAATAGCATATCTACTGGAAAAGAACAATGTATTGTGTGAAGAAGTCAGGAACCTAAAAAGAGAACAAGAAATGCAGACAGTAAGAATATGTGAAGTAGTGGAACAAAATAAGAAAGCTGAAGATGAAAAATCTATGGTAGAAGAATATAAAAGAGTGATAACTGTCAGACTTGATGAAAGGACACATGATGTGCAAATGTTGACAATCAATCAGGTTAACATGGAAAAACAACTGCTACTTGCAAATCAAGAGATTGGTAGGAAAGATATGGAAATGATGAATCTGAGGTCTGAGAACAATCAATTAAAAGATGATTTGAGATCTAAGAAGGAACTGAATGAAAGGTTGAATAAACCTAATGAATCTTTGACTCACTTTGAGAATCTGATGGAAGCATCAAGAAGACCAAAAGATTCTTCTAGATTAGGTCACACTAAACCAAAGACATCTACTAAGAAAGGAGAATCATCAAAGAATGGTGAAAGGAGGAATGAAAAGACAAAGAACAACAAACTTGTTTGTCACCACTGTGGAAAATGAGGTCATACAACAAACATATTCTGAAGCAAGAAAGGTAAGTCCAATCCTAAACCTAAGTTCAATGGTTACTATTTTAATTGTAAGAAGTTTGGATATAAAGCACATGAATGTTGGGATAAATAAAATGATGCACCCCCCAAACCAAGATTCAATGGTTATTGTTACAAGTGTTAGAAATATGGTCATAAAGCACAAGATTGTAGATCCAATGCTAAATAGCAATGGACATCTAGGACACAAACAAAAGCACCTAGGAAAGGAAACACTTACAATTGGGATTATAACACAAGAAAAGGTTGTCATTACTGTGAATAATATGGACATGCACCTGAAGATTGCTTAAAGACACATTTCAGAGGAAAATCTAAGAGTTGGATGAATGGAAGCCTAGTTTTCTTTAGTTGTTTGAAGATTGGTCACACTAAGAGAGAGTGTAGGACAAGAGTACCTGCTCCTACTATTGAGGAAATTAGAGCATAGATGAACTAGACATGGGTAAGGAAAAAAGAGCCAAGAAGTAGTGAAACTACTGAAGCTGAGGTCACCCAATCCAATGGATCAGATGATCACACCATCTCTAACTGAGCAATAGAGGTATGTAAGGAACTACATTTAAATTTCAAATCTTACATCTGTTCCTAATATGTAAATGTGCCAAAGTCCATATTTTCATATGTTGATATGTACCAGGACATGTTTGTGACAAATGCTGAGAAGAGTTAACTGCACTATATGTGCCGAGCTAGTTGGCCAAGTAAGTTTTTTGATGGCCGAGTATGGTAAGCCGAGTGGTATGTAGTTGCGTTAGTCAGCCAATGACAATTGGTTTGCACTAACCCAATGGGTAGAGAATTTATTGCTTACCTACCTTGACCTATTGAGTCTATATAAGGATGAACTATTTGTTCTTCATTTTACCTTGCAATTTTTTAGTATTTATAGAGCGATTGAAGAAGTTGCAGAATTGATCTTAGTGAAGTTTATATCGAAGATCTTTCCAGTGTGTCATCAGCAACCCTAAGGTGAATAGTGCAAAGTGATACTTGTCGAGGTACCGTGTTCTTCATTTTCAAACCCTAACTTCAGAGATTATGCCTACAAGTTCTTCTGCACCAGTCAAGGGTATGGAGAAGGAGCTAAAGCAAGTTCAGCTAGTGCGTGTGTACCTCCTAACTTCTGAGCCGTTCCTGAAAGTGAAATTTTAGGTGATCCAAATGGAGCCCTCTCATCTATTCCACCAAAGGTACTCATGATCCATGATGTTAGATCTTGTCACATGGTTAAGATTGGTGAAGTAGGTGATAGTGAATTGAGGAAATCCTACAAAAATTTGTGCAAAAATGGAGTTTTGAAGGATGAATTCAAGCATTTAGCCGACAAAGGGTTAACTCATGCCCTAGATTTTCTACCAGATTTCAAAGTTGAATGGATTAAGGTTGTTCTAAGCTGAGATCATGATATACATATGTGGCTGGACAATGGACAAGTTAGGATCACTAAAGACATTATTCATTGAGTAACTGGATATCCTTTTGCCAGCGGAAAATGGACGATGAGAGATCAAAGTAAGGAAGATATAGCAGCTAACACAGGAGCTATCTGGAATAATAGAGGTATGACTATCTATATAATTGAAGATTTAGAACTTGACTTTGGATTGAGAATGATTGCACATAAGTTCTATCAGTCGAGCCAACTGGATAGTCTTCCCTACATAGTTGTGGACCAAGCATGGAAGATAGTTAAAAAGAATCACACCTACGACCTTGTCGAGCTACAGTTGATGCAACTAGCCAAGAACCTATTATTGATTAGAAAAGATAAGAGCTCATCATGTAATTTTGGTTCCTTACTAGTTTGCATATTCTTCTATGTATAGAATTTATTTCCTACACTAGGAAATATTGTTTGGATGAAGGATAGACCTATTACTGTGTAGATTAGTGAATGTATTCAGTAATCAGGCAGTAATTTCAATAGTATTATGGGAAACTACTTTGTGGAATTCAAAAAGAGAATGAGGTTGAGGAATAGAATTCCTAGTTCACTAGTGGAAAAGCACTATGAGGAGATATGTTTTCTAGTTGACATAGATTACACATACATTTAGGCTGTGACACCTAGGGTATCATGGCTAGAGCCATTTCCCTATGAAGTTAACATTGATGAAACATTAGCATCTATCATAGCACTCCTAGCAGAGGAGATTGATACAATAGCAAAGAGATTTGGAAATTATGATGAAGCTAAGGCAAACATATCTATGAATCTAAAGGTAGGAACCATGGAGAGAAAGAGGAAAAATATTGTGAAGAATCTAAATAAAATGGTTGGATTGTCGAGTGATGAGGAGATAAAGGATGCACCTCTAGGCCTATCTACTACACAAGAAGAAGAAGAAGAAGAAGAAGAAGAAGAAGAAGAAGAAGAAGAAGAAGAAGCAGAAGAAGAAGAAGAAGTAGTAGTAAGTGAATTTTAAGAAGAGATTCTTGTTAAGGAAAAAAGAAAGAAACTAGCATTAGCCAAGGTAACTAAGCCTAGCCAAGAAAAACCTAAAGTTACCACTCCCATTGCCAATCATCCAAGGATAAGGGAATTTGTTTTACATCTCTAGCAGTGCAAACAAAAGTATATGAAAATAAGAAGGATGGAGAGAGTAGTTCTGGATCAAAGACTCAATTTGCAACAAAGGTTGTGTCGAGCCTACAAGTAGAAATACCAAGAAGGAAACTATATTAGGATCTAGAAAGTGATGAAGAAAAGATTGAAACTGATGAACCCAGAAACATACCAACTACACCATTCAAATGACCCAATGATATTAATGAGGTATGTGAGAATTAGAGGAATTCTACAGGTTTATTTGGTTTTATGTTTATCAAGTATGAGAAATTGAATTTAGAAGATAAGCATAAAGTTCAAGAAGCTCTACTAGATATGTTGAGCACTTTCAAGTTAACTCCTATAGAGATAGGAAACAATGTGCCGAATGAACTATATGAATTTCTATATAGAAAATGGGAATTTGCACTTACTATTGAGAGAAAGATTAGAGAAGGTACATTAGCTAAGGTCATCACTAAGCTGACTAAGAAATAGAGAGCTAAATTTATTGAGGAGTACAAGCATAAATTCATACCTAAACTTAGAGGATATGCTATTTTGAAAAATGATATCGAAAGCATAGTACAGAAGAGTACTAGGATACATAAGGAAATATTTGGATTGGTAGCTCCACAAAAGAAGAAGATTGATGAAGGAACATCTAAGCAAAAGGTTAAAGAATTTGAAACCACCCCTGCAACACAGAAAGAAAAAGAGAAAATTACTACTGAGCCTGACAAGAATGAAGTAGAACCAAAAGAACAAATAGATACAGTAAACACTGTTGATCTGACATCAGATGGTCCAATTGATAACACAAGTGATGACTCTAGCAATTTGAATGCTGAGGGTCAAGATGAGTCGAGAGATACAAGTATAGAGGCTACTGAGGCTAAAGGAGAGAAGATTATAGAGAAAGATGAAGATAAAAATCAAAAGAAAATTGAAGATAAAGTTGAACAAAAGGAAGTAGAGAAGGAGAAGACAGATGAACAAGAGGTAAATACACAAAATCCACCTAATTTAGAGGTTGTGAAAATAGTTTTAGATAGTGGAGAGGAGATGAGGGATACTAACAATTAGCCTAAGGAACAAGAGGCAGTACAAGTTTTGGTTGGTTTACCACTCTCTGCATCATCTACTCCCCCTAGACCTAAAATAGGAGGTATGCCTGATCAATAGGAAATTTTGACTAAAATGGAAGATGCAATGGTGACTGCTACTGACACAGGAAAAAGGTATTGAGGAAATGAAGCTGAGCAGTAGCTCACCTGAATTTAAGAGGAGGAAATTTATGAAGAAGAAGTATCCCACTCTTAATATCACATTAGATGAAGTAATTGTGATTCCACAATGGGATCCCAATATTTTATCTTATGAATAGATTGAGACTCTTCAAGAATTACTCAAGAGGAAGAAAAGGTAGGAAGAAATGAAAAGAGAGCAGAAGCAAAAGCAGGCATTACATGACATCAAGGATATATTTGTAAAAGATTTTGACATGGAAGATGAAAATTATCAAGCTCCTATTCTTGAACAGTTAGTTCATATTGTGCAGAAGGTAAATGATGACAACATTGAATCAAATGAGAAGTTATTGCAATGGTCCAAGAGGAAATTTGAGAACAAAGTACTGGCAAAAATCTTTGAAGAGATTGCGACAAAGAAGGTTGAACTTTCTTCTCTTGTAGAAATTTTGGAGGAAGTTGCAACTAATGTTTATTCTTTGTATATGAATTTATGTGATGTAGAATTCTTCACAAAGGATAATCTACAGGCTATAGATAAATTTCAATTAGACTTAAAGTCAACTGGGAGTTCACTGAGTATGGATGCTAGCACTCACTCCTTACATTTTAATAGATTGACTAATGCATAGAGGAGAATAGCTGAGCTCATGGCTGTAGATGGTCGGATAAGGGATAAATTGATTAGTATTTAGACAAACCTGATACCTCATCTGAAGGTAATTCAAAAAGAAATTTTAGCTGTAAAAGACTTGGTTAAGATAAATTTAGATTTCTCTACTACATAAAGTTTAGTGAGTCTAGCTGCCAAGCTAGAAGTCAAATTAGAGGTTATAAAGTATGTTAAGGACAATTGGGACACTGCATTTGCTTCCACCTTACAACCTCATAAATAGTTTTTGGATAAGTACAACTTAACCCTGTAACACCCCAAAATTGGCATCTTGCAACCCTAACCAATTTTTTTTCATTAGTCATTCTTCTGAATCATCAAAGTCCCATCGTACTAGGCAATTATGATTTTTGACTAACTCTACTCGACTTGAGTGTCAAATGCAAAAAATCCTAAACCTACATTAATCATACATTATATTTAATTCCTAAATATCAATTGGCTAAACAAACCCTACGATTAAATTAATTTAATTATAAAGTCGTAGCACTTTAATTAAATTAAATTCACCCTCTTTAGCGAAGACACATAAAAAGGGAATTAAATGATATTTAATTATTAAATAAATATCCTCATTTTCAATAATTGAATTTAATTATTCAGATAATTGAGAAAAACAATTATGACGTCATATTTATTTAAATTGATTAAATATTGTCAACAAAATCTTCTCTACAGTTTAGAATTGGAAATTTCTCTTTAATTATGCTTTAAAGAGAAAGAAAACAGATAAAACAAATAAAATAGTTAAAATCAAAGATAGAAAATAGTTAAAGCAAAGGGAAAAACAATTTATTGCTTTCTTTTAAATAAAGCTTTCTAATTTAAACAGGCTTTTCTATCTGTTTTATTTCAAAGAGGAAAGTTTCTATTCTGATCACCTTTGAGTCTATAAAAGAACTCTCATTCCTCATTCAAAACCCACACTTACTTTCATGCATTGTTAGAATACTGAATTATTGCCATATTCTTAGTTGATAATCTCATATAGAATAATCTCATTTTACAATAGATTAATTTCAATTTGTAGAATAATTGCATTGAAATCATGTCTTAGACTAAGCTTTCATCTTTCAATTCTTAGAATAACTTTGCATTGCATTGCATTCATGGAGAAAAATCCTTCATTCCTAGATTGGTCTATGGTTGTGAGACTCTTGTTTTGAGAGCTATTTCAAAAACCTCGTCTGGATAGAAGGCAATAGGTTGAATCACGTAGATAGGCAGGATGAATAATCTCATATTTAGTCTTGTGTGTATCTGGTGAAGAAGGACTATGTTGAAGTTTATGGTGAGTTAACAAGGCCAAATTTACCACATACATTTCTAGCACCCACCATGGAGTAGGTACATTTCTATTTTGGCCTCATTTCATTTCATTTTTTTCATTATTTTGCATTTTGTCCGTACTTTTGTACTGCTCTGTTTTAGTCTCGCACGAACTTTCTGAGTGTCTCGCGCAAACTTTCTAGTTCTTCGCATGGCTCTCTATACTTCTTTGCGTGATCTAGTATAAATCATCACCTAAAATTACACACAGAAGCTTTCATTTGATATTTTTTTGTCTTGGTTTTCTAACCATCTATTGTTTTCTGACATCTGTGTTTCTCTGATTTTATCTTTTGAAATAGCTTAACAATGGTTTGTAGGATGCTGAGATAAAGAAAGGCCATCATAAACTTCTAACATGTTTATCACAGGATGCTGATATGAAGAAAGGCATTACAAAATACTAATGGGTTTATTGTAGGACATTTTTCAAAGACCTTGCATGTTTTCACAAATTCTCATGTCTATTTTTCGTAGTTAAAACACACTTCGGTTGGTCCTTAAAATGAATCGTTGTCTTGCATGATTGAAGTGTTTTTTAGATTGTAATCCTAAGAACTACATGAACATATCCTCTCCCCTCACCTTTATGGATCTTGGGTGTAAGAGAAATTCATGTGATTCTTCTAGAGTGGCTACCTCCTAAGAGCTTTAGCAGAGCCAGTGAGAGTGGATACCCAATCGGTAACAGGCTAAAGCCAAGCCCTTCTGAACTGGTATACAAAAAATGCTACTGTGATTAATGTCACAATAGACAAGTGTGACTTCATTTTGGAAACCAAAATCTCCTCCAGTACCCTAGTGGTGCGTTAAAGTCCTGACATCATCAAGGTGAAAGCCTTGCTTTGACAGGATTGGGAGAGCCCCCTTAATTGGGAAAATGACTTGATCACAACCACCTGAACAGATGTCCTTACTATAAACTATTGTTCTACTTTCCAAAAAACCTCCATCTATTGGCACAAAAGTTCATAGACCGACTAAGATGCCCCACACTCTTACAGCTCTTAGTAGAGACAATAGCCCTTTGGGAAGCAATTCCTTTGGGGTTTGAAGCTTGGTGTGCCTGAGAAGTGAGTGCACATGTAAGGAGGATCTTGTGCCTCCAAGCTTCTAAGTTGTCCGCTAAGAGTAGGTGTAGCTAAACTTGGGTTCAAGTGGGGATTCAATAGATACTGTCTTGGCTATCTCAGGATTGTGATGTTTCTGTTCTGGTACTACAAACATTTTGTTTAATGTGTTTTGCGTGGGTGTATCATTTGAACAATCGAAACTATCGTCAAAACACACAAACAATCAATCTTGAACATGTCCACAACAATCTATAATTCAAACTATCTGTTAGAAACAACATGATTTTATTTGGAAAATGTAATCTGGTCTCAACTGTCTAGTTCTATAAATGTTCATTTGTCAAAATTTTCATAGTTTCACGCAACATTTCCCAATCTTCGCATCATTCTTTGAGAATCTTCACACAATACACTAGGAACTATCGTGCAACATTTGGCAATAGTTTAATTATTTTTCCACTATTTTTTTCATCAGTCTGGTGTCATTCTTCGTGTGAGACTGCAAAGTTTCATACGCGTCAGTGAGAATCTTCACGTGAAAGTGCATTTCTTTGCGTGAGTCTAAAGCCTTTTTCCAAAATAGTGATCTAATTTATGTCAGTCAAACATACTTCTGTCAAATCTAGTCTCTAATCTGGGTCTATTTTCTGCCCTCCATCTTCACATAGTCTAAAACTTGGTTTCTTGGGTTAAGAATTACGTGATGCTAGCTTAAAATGGTCTCATTTCATATCTTTTGGTCTATTTCTACTGTGTTGTCATGCCTTGTGTCGCAATAGTCATCTCTTGGTTGTTCTAGCCTCATCTTTGATGATTTGCAGCAAGGATACTTCACCTTTTAGCACATTCTGTGCAATTACTTTGAGACAGTTTCAAGTTTGGTCCTAGTTCACATCCCTTGTTCAATCTTTGTTTATGACTGTCACAACTCAAAGTGGAAAAACATTTCCTTTAATCAATCAAGACAAATATATGATTTCCACACCATTGCCAGCTACATCTAGTGAGGAATCATCTTGATCTCTTTCTCTGGTACTTCAACCTTTCATAAAATGGTCATTTCCAATGGATTTTAGTCAGGTTCAAAATCCTTTGTTTCGAGAAGACTTAAATTCTGAGAACACTCAATCTTTTCATACTGAGTCTTTACACCTTGAACCCTTGCATTCTAGCAAGATGACAGACCATAACCAATCAAGTGAGGCTAGCATCTTTAAAACTTGGGGTAAGTCCCATTCTCAAGACCCCCCTAATGATGTGGAAGTGGAAATAACTCAAGAAGAGATTGCACAGGCTCGTGCTAATAAATATTTTTGTAGAATGATGGGAGTCCTCCTAGCTAAGGAGAAAGAGAAATACATTCTTGAACTAGCCAATCAAGGGGATAAGTTACCCTCCAACTATGATGTAGAAACACTTGTTGAGAAAGAGGAAGAAACTGAAAACTCCCTCTTGCTGAAAGAAATGCAAACTATGCAAGAGAAACTCTCTCAACTCTTGAAAGAGAAAGACAAACCTGTTACATAATTTACACTAGAAAGCATCTATCCTTTCCCATTTGACAAAGATATTTGCATGCCTCCTTTCCCCAAAGGAGTTGAACTTCCTAAATAAGATAAATACTTGGGTACATCTGACCCTCAAGACCATTTTAGAGAGTTTGGTGCTCTCTCCATGGAATTCATACATGACACAGCCTGTCTCATGTGTCTTTTCCCATGTAGTTTGGGAGGGTCAGCTATGGAGTGGTTCTCTAGACTACCAACTAGCATCAAAACTTTTGAAAAAATTGCCAATTTATTTCTACAACACTATTCTCACAAAATCCAACATCTGGTTCATATCCGAGATCTTTGCAACTTGAAACAAAATCATGGGGAATCCTTCTTAACATTTCTCCAAAGATGGAGACAGCTTTACACATGATATTCTCGCAAGATACCCGAATCTAAAAAGTTGGACATCTTTCTCGATAATCTTCTCCCCAACTTTGGACATCAAGTATAGCTATAGGGTCCTCTAACCTTTGATGACATGATTAAACAAGTTGTAAGAATCGAGACATTTATGATCAAGAAAGGAGAATTGACCTTACACATGGAAAATAAACAAGGGTCTTCCTCCTCAAGCAAAGATAAACTCAAATTTCACAACAAGAACCAAAATGTTGTGAATGATGGAGTTGTAGAAAATGTGACTCCTAAGCCTTCCAAGGTTGCCTTTAATCTCACTACCATGATGCAAGTAGCCAAAGCCACAAAATAGGCTGCGGCAGATTCCAAACTGAGTACTTCACAATTTTCTAGACCTAAGCCTTGGGCTCCTAGACCGAAGTGTGAGTTCACTCCTTTAGGAGAACCTCTTGAGGCAATTTACAAGACTCTCTTGGACAGCCATTTACTCACTCCACTGGATAATTCATGACCTTATGATCCACAACCAAGACCCTCTTGGTGAAATGAATCTGCTTATTGTGATTTCCACCAAAACAAAGGTCATAAAATGGCTACTTGTCTTAAATTGTGGCATAAAATCTAGGATCTCATTGATAGTGATGTTATGGCTATGGGAGGTCACAACAAGAATTTTGATCACCAAGCTTTCAAAGATCCATTTCCTCCTCATGGAAAAGGTGAATCATCTAAAGGCAAAAATACTGATGCTAAGGTCAACTATATGTACACCAATAATGACAATGTCATTAATATGGTTGAACCTATTGATATTGAATATTCTAATGTCATCATTCTCAAGGGAAGGGAAGATACTTCCAAATCCAAAACACCTTTCATCGTGTGAGGGTCTACGCCTCAGTCTTTTGAACAAGAAGAGTCTCAAGTCAGTGCTAATGTTGTTACTTGATCTAACGCTAAGATCGTTCTCAAAGGCCTCGAGCCTTCTCTATCTACACCAACCTAACCTTCAGACAAAGCTAAGGTTGATTTTGCCAATAACAATCCAAAAGTGGGTTCCTCATCTAATAATTCCCATTATAGTATTCTCAATCAATTGCAATGTACTAATGCTCAGATCACTATTTTTGAGCTACCAAAAATCTCCCTTGCTCACAGGGAAATCCTGGACAAAGCCCTCACCGAGGCAAATGTCCCAAAAGATCTTGATCTTGACTAGTTTCAATCCATGGTAGGCCACTTGACCTCCTCCCATTATTTGTCTTTCTCTGAGGAAGATGACCATTCTTTGAGTCACTTGCATAATAACCCTCTGCACATTGAAGTCATGATTGGTCCAAAGCGTGTTCGCCACATTCTCATAGATAACGACGCTGGCCTCAATATTTATTCTTCTAGTTTCCTTATTGAGTTAGGCTACGGTGAAGACTGCATTGATGCTCACAAAAATATTACTATTAAGGCCTATGATGAAGAAGAACGTAAATCTAAGGGGTTAGTTGTGTTGCCAATCTAAGTTGGCCCTGTTGAATGAGATGTTATCTATCAAGTGCTTGACATCCCTTTGGCATACAATATTCTGTTAGGAAGGACATGGATCCAAGAAATGTAGGCTATCCCTTCCACATACCATCAGTGCATTAAATTCCCATTCCAAGGATCTGAAGTGACAATACCCACTAATACACGCTATAACTGCAATGCCCTCACAAAATCTGTTGATATCTTTGTGCCTACCAACAAAGAATCTATTGAACTCCTTGAGACTAAATTAAAAGAAATGGAAAAGATTTTGACACTCAAAGAAACTGACATGGGAGGATATTAGATTGAACCTATGCTATCTATTACATCTTTTCCTTTGTCTCCATGCTCTTTTGGGAGACCTTCTGAGAGCACTAAACCTTCTACGGTTCCTCCTCCAACAAAGTATGGTGGTACCTTTGTACAAGCCATAGTACCATTAGAAGAAGAAGCTGAAAATAGAGCCATCAAAGCTTGGATCTATAAAGGAGAAGGTAATTATGAACAAACTACTCCACCTTATGACATAAAATGTAAGCAATATGGCAAAGGTCTATCCATTATGCAACGTTTTGCCTATAAATGAAATAGTCCCATAGGTGTGAATCATGAGGGCTTGATTGTAGCACTTCAAGCTATTGGTCGTAGAACATGTGACTCTACAGGTATAGGCTTCCAGAAACTCACATTTCAACTGGGGATAAACAAGTTTGTACCTCGAGAAGATAAACAACCAACATCTAAAGAAACATAAAAAAATGCAGAATATGAAGACAGTTCTGATGAGGATAGTTTTCCTTATCCTATTCCTCCAGACTTGTCAACATTCTTTGCTGAGCCAGATGACTTTATCTCATGTGTCAGTACAGTAGACACTAACAGTGATTGTGATGACACCACTTCACTTTCTCCATTAACTTATGAGGAGTGGAAAGAAATATATACTCTAAATCCAGGTCATCAAGGTGATTTATACATACCACCACACTTTCAAGAACAGTTTGAACAAGAATCCCAGTCACTTCTCACTACACAAGAGGCATCCGATGCTATAAACACTAATGAGGTACCTAGGTCAAAAGGTGTTCATTTGACCATAGCAGAGGTTTTAGGTAGAATTCATCCCAACTTGGGACAAAGGGTTGATTTCACTCACATTCTTGACATGACACCTAATGATGAAATGAACTCTCATGAATATGAGTTTGATAGCTTGTCATATGCCACCTCTAATAGGGATATTGATATAGCTACCACATATGAAAACCTTCTTGAAGTAGGTGAAGGGTCTAGTGTAAGGTCACACGAGTCTGACTCCATAGATGTTAACATGTTGTCTACTACGGTCGCTAGGAATCAAAGGAATTCGACTATACCTCTAGATGAGATTTCTTTAGGTCTCGATTTGCTTGTCCATGCTTTTGATGATTATGCCATGAATGCACTTGAACCTATCACTTCTCTTTCACTTTTCCATCCTGAGCTTATATACTAGAACTCTACCTCCCCATCTAATGAAGTCCTTACATTCTAGAACAATTACGCTCTTGCCTATTACCTACACATTGTCAAACCTGTAACGTCCTCCACTAGCGAAGAAAGTGTCAACATGACCAAGGCTAACATCAAGTATATTAGTAAAAAAAACAAAAGAAGAAAAAATAGGCACTTTGATGGTGAAAACCACGTTGTGGCAGTATCAGAGCCTAAAACAGTCAAAATAAAAGATGTATCCAAGGGTGAAAACCTCTCCGAGGTGCCCGAGGATGAGATACTTGATGCACTTCCGAGTCATTTCCAAGAAAGATCATTTGTGCTTATTGAACCAACTCAACCAGTCAACTTGGGTACATAAGCTAAACCTCAGATCGTTCACTTGGCACAATCACTATCAGAGGCAGAAAGAGAGGAATTCACTACATTCTTCAGAAGCAAAAAGATAAACTTTGCATGGAAATATTCAGACATGTCAGGATTAGACCCTAATCTAATCATGCATCATTTGTCCATTACACTAGGTGTCAAGCCCATCAAGCAGAAGCTTCAAAAAATGCATCCACATGTAGCTCTACTTGTCAAAGCTGAATTGGAGAAACTTCTTAAGGCAGTATTTATCAGAGTAATTGACTATGCAGAATGGATCTCTAATATTGTTCTAGTATCAAAACATGATAAATCTATACGAGTCTGCACAGAATTCAGAGAATTGAATTTGGCATGTCCTAAGGATGATTTTCCATTGCCTAATATTGATATGATTGTAGATATGACAGTAGGGTATGAAATGTACTCACTAATGGATGGTTTCTCTGGCTACAACTAGATAAAAATTGAGCTAGAGGACCAAGAAAAAACTGCTTTCACATGTGCATGGGGCACTTTCTGTTGGAATGTCATGCCCTTTGGACTCAAAAATGTCAGTGCTACATATCAAAGAGCTGTTACTACTATATTTCATGACATGATGTATAAAACAATGGAAGATTATGTGGATGACACTCTAGCTAAGAGCATGCATCGAGGGAAACAACTTGTAGATCTAGGTCCTATACTAGATCGTATGGAACAGTTCAGTCTGAGGCTCAATCCTAAGAAATGTACATTTGGCATAACCTCTAGAAAATTTCTTGGCTATATCATCTCTACCAAGGGCATCAAAGTGGACCCTGCAAAGGTACAAGCTATCATGGAAACGCTCAACCAGTGCTCTTAGTAAACCGTGATTTACCTGAATCTAGGGTACATCACATAGAGAGGACAGGCCCAAAGTACCCAGATGTACTGTCTCTGCATCATCTAACTATGATACTAATCTACTGATAGCTGGGTGGTGTGATCGGAAGGCAATATCTGGAAAGTTGACCTGCAAGACATGCAAACAACAGTACACAATCAGTAATATGAGATAATCAAAGCATAATGAGACAAATAAGAATTAAAAATATCCTACAGACAGTAACAACACTGATGCAAATGCTATTGGACGTGATGCAGACTAATTTCATGTTCTAATTGTTCACTTTTTCCCATGTGAAGAAGCAGATTTTCGCATGATAAAGTACTCTTTTGTGCAAAGAAGTTTTTTGGGTCACACAATATTTGATGTTTGCGCAAACTTTTATGAACTGTCACATGAGAAAACACCCTATGGAAGGGTTTCTCGCATGAACATGGGTACTCTCCTGTGTGATCTTTCCCACTGAATGGTGTGAAAAGTAGTTTTATCGCATGAGATTTCCCTACGGGCCGCACGAAGAAACTACTTCTTCGCGCGAAAACCCTCGGACCATTTCTTAAAAACGTGAAAAAACAATGAAAAATTGACAGAAGTTGATAAAATTTGAAATGCAGAGAGATTTATCAACTACTTACTAGAGGTCCGTACACTGCGGGCCAACTGTGCCTCCTAGATCACTCGAATCGATGCGTGTTGTATGGGACCACCATTTTCGCTCAGAGCTCAAATTGCAAAAGTCAAAAGGTTGAAATGATTTGAAAATGACCTTTTCATCCTTATATAGGTTTTGACCTAATTTTTTGAAGTGCTCCATTTTGCGCAAAAACTTCACCATTACCTAATTTGACCACTCTGAATCCATTTTCATGATCAAAATTGAAATCTGACACTTCTATATAGCTCGAAATAACATTTTAAATTTTTTGGGACCAATGCGATCAAGCGCTTGTGCAGTCAACTTTTTGACATCGCTTTCTTGCAAGAATCTAATCCTATCATCATTTTCTCAAATCTTTGACTTTTTCTTCAAAAGTCAACTTTGGTCAACCCTAGTCAAACTTGGTCAACCAAACCTCAAATCACTCGAAATTAATTGTGAATCTTCTAAATTCTTCCATAATCTATTTTGATTTCTTCTTGATCTCTAATTCAACATCTATCTACAGTTTTTCGCTCTCCATCATCATTTATGACGTGTCATCTTTCCATTTCGCTCCCGAGAGGGCAGGATGATTACATCATTGAATCTATTCCAATTAATCTGATCTAATTTTTAAAAGTCCTCATTTCTAGGGGCATCTCATCATGTGGGGCATGTTCAGTTTTTCGTACCTCATAGTCAAAACTAGATAATCCATAATTAATAGGGGCATCTTTGTTCCCTACATCTCGTCATGTTTTAAGTATCTGAGAAATCTAACTCAGATTCTTGAGGATCAAGCTTTCTTTGGAGATGATTCTCAAAAAATCATCTACTGGGAATTGGGGCATTCTAACCCTAACTCCTGAATCAAGCTCCATTCTGGAGATGATTTTGAACCTCTATTTACTATCTTTTGAGACAGGTATCAAGGCAATCTAACCCTAACTCCTGAAGGTTGAGCCTCATTCTAGGGATAGTCTTGTGAAAGATATAAATATAACCAGTGTCTGGGTGATCTAACCTAGATATTGGGGGACTAAACTTCATTCTAGAGATAGTCCCAAAATCTATATTGATTATCTTGTTGGACAGGTATCAGAGCAATCTAACCCTGACTCCTGAAGGTTGAGCCTCATTTTGGGGACAGTCTTTTGAAAGATATCAATCTATTTAGGTATCAGGGCATTCTAACCCAGATCCTTGAGGATAAAATTCATTCTAGAGATGATTCTCAAAATCTTAATCTATTAAGTATCAGGGCATTCTAACCCAGATCCTTGGGATCAAGATTCATTCTGAAGATGACCCTCGAAAATTCTATTTGACCCATGTCTTGGCAACCTAACCTAGACTTCAGAGAGTCAAGCTCTGTCCTAGAGATGGCTCTGAAATCTTCATCAATCAATCTTTGCATCATCAAATTTTTGAAATCTATTCTTATGTGCTTCAGGCATCACACTATTCTTTGAATCAATGCATTGTTCGCACATCAATTCAAAGAGGGGAAAAATGTAACACCCCAAAATTGGTATCTTGCAACCCTAACCAATTTTGTTGCATCTGTTATTCTTTTGAATCATCAAAGTCCTATTGTACTAGGCAATTCTGAGTTTTGACTGACTCTACTCGACCTGAGTGTCAAATGTAGAAAATCCTAAAACTGCATTAACCATACATTATATTTAATTCCTAAATATCAATTGGCTAAACAAACCCTATGATTGAATTATTTTAATTATAAAGTCCTAGCACTTTAATTAAATTAAATTCACCCTCTTTAGCTAAGACACATAAAAAGGGAATTAAATGATATTTAATTATTAAATAAATATCCTCATTTTCAATAATTGAATTTAATTATTCAGATAATTTAGAAAAACAATTATGAGGTCATATTTATTTAAATTAATTAAATATTGTCAACAAAATCTTCTCTTCCGTTCAGAATTGGAAATTTCTCTTTAATTATGCTTTAAAGAGAAAGAAAACAGATAAAACAAATAAAATAGTAAAAATCAAAGAAAGAAAACAGTTAAAGCAAAGGGAAAAACAATTTATTGTTTTCTTTTAAATAAAGCTTTCAAATTTAAACTGGCTTTTCTATCTATTTTATTTCAAAGAGGAAAGTTTCTATTCTGATCACCTCTGAGTCTATAAAAGAACTCACATTCCTCATTCAAAACCCACACTTACTTTCATGCATTGTTAGAATACTAAATTATTTCCATATTCTTAGTTGATAATCTCATATAGAATAATCTCATTTTGCAATAGATTAATTTCAATTTCTAGAATAATTGCATTGAAATCATGTCTTAGACTAAGCTTGCATCTTTCAATTCTTAGAATAAC
>MU228383.1:165708-207225 GCA_018584345.1 Thuja plicata | reverse complement strand
TTTCCTTGTGAAGAATCCAACTTTCCATGCCAGAACGAAGCACATTGATGTGCAGTTTCACTTTGTGAGAGATATGGTGGAAGATGGAAAGGTAAATTTGGAGAAGGTAGATACTATGAAGAATGTTTCAGATGCATTAAAAAAACTAGTGGGCACTATGAAGTTCAGATGGTGTTCAAAGTCTATGGGCCTTTTGGCCTATAGCGGTTAGTTCCTGTTATGTTCCTATTGCTCTTACAAGGTGTTCAACAAGTGGGAGAATGTTAGGAATACGTGTGTCTCAACCTTGGATAATTCCTATTCTTATTATTTGTTTTGTAAAATGTATTTCTTGCAAATAATGTAATTAAGTGTGAGTGTACATGTCTAGTTGGCATGTTGATGTGTCACTCCACTTGATGTGTTGGCATCTTGAATTGTGTGTAAGGAGATCATGGATGAAATGGTTATGACGGATTCCTATGACACGTAAGAGCTATTTCTAGAAGATTCAATGACGGGTGAATACATGCAATGACATGTGGCAACTGATAAATTTGAGTACTATACACTCTTCCACAATCATCAGTTTCCTATTTTCTCAGAGAATGGTAAAACCTTAATACGGCTATCTTTGGAAGTTGCCCTAAAAAGGAAAGCACATGATATAAGCATTTTTAGGGTTGTAGACAGAGATAGAAAAAGATTGTATTGTTGGTATGATCTAGTGCTACTGCATTTGTCTTAGAGTGTCGATTGTCTCCAGAAAGAACTTGCATTGCAAGTGTGTTGTAACCGTTGTGTTGAACATAATACATTGTGCAGGTTTTGGAGTGCTGGGGTTTTTTACCGAAAGGTTTTCCCTAGGGTAAATCATTGTGTTGTTCTCTATTTTCTGTAGGCATGGTATATGGCTGCAATATCATTGTAAAGTAGTTAACGAATCTGAAATTGTAAGGATTTAAAAGAATTTTCACAATACTTTCCTTTAGAGATTAGTGTAGGAAGTTGTTTCTGCACTTGAGTTTCCTTACAGAAACTACAACAAGCATATCAAACTAAGAATATTTCAAGTGGGAGACTTATTTTTATGAGAAAACCCTAAAAACCAGACAGATAGGGAAAATAGGAAGAAAATTAGCTTGGACCCTTTATCATTACCTATTCTTTTGGAACGGGAACTTACAAGTTAGCTGATTGAGAGGGTGATGAATTACAAGAGCCTATTAACAACATCCATCTAAAGAGGTTTCATAGCTGATTAGATGAAAGAGTATAGGAAGAAAGAGTATTAGATGAGTGTGTATCCGATGATTTAGCATCAAATTTTGTATAGGAGAAAATTCAAAATACAAAAACATGAGAAACATCAAAAGTCAAAAACAATGGAAAAGTAGAAAATCATAAAAAGGAGAAAATTGAGCATGAAGAAAGAAAAAAACATTGAACAAAATATTAAAAAAAGGAAAATTTTGAAAAAGAGAAAAAGTACCTTGGTGAAATTCTAGAAAATAGGTTCCTTGGTAGCAAAGAAAAAAAATAAAAAAAGAGAAAAAAGACTAATAAACCCAAAAGGTGAAAACCTGGCAAACATGCGCTTTTTGATAGCTTAGGTATTCCATAGTTGCATTTGTACATATGGCCTTTTCATCATTTGATTTGTACATATCCTTCATTGCATCCGTCATTTGTGCATAGTCATAATAAAGTCTCTCAGTCGCATTGTTGCATACTAGGTTTCATTTTCCCATGTTTCACATGGTTACATTTATCACTTGGGCACAATGCTTTGGTTTTTGGTACAAATAGATTTAGAAGTGCTACATTTTGATCATATATCAGAAGAAGATTTTCAAAATTTTAGAGGAGAGATGTTTTTGAACCTTTGATAGATATCATTGTTCAAAACCAAGCATTTGACCTAGCAAATTGATCCTTGAACTTCATTGATTTGTTTTTGTTGGAATTATATGATGTGCCTAGTGACTGAGATGGGGGGAATCAGGAACCAATAAAACTTAATCCTTTTAATCCATAATTAGATTAAATTATTTGTTTGCATGCATATAACTTGAAAGTAAAGAATCAGATAGAACACATAACACAATATTTAGTTACCCAGAAACCTTCCAAAAGAAAGTAAAACTAGGGTGGGGATGATACCCACAAGATTTTGTACTGCAATATAAATTTATCCTGTTAGAGCTTACAATGACCACTTCTGATGGTTTTCCCTATTAGGAGCATAAAAAGGACTGCCAAGTTCACCTTGTTAAAGGATTTTATACAATACAATAAGTAATGCAACTCAGCTAAGAGATTTAAAGAAAGGAATCTTAGGTCCACCTTGTCAAATGATTTTGTTGATCCACCTTTGAGAATGAACCAGTTGATGATCTACTCTATGCAACTATGATTATTGAATAAGATCCTTTTGAATATAACTGATCACCTGAATGTGATAAATGAGACTCTGATGTCCTGAATACTTTTGTACTTAAATCAAACTGTCACTCACATGCCTTATGCACACATTCTTACTCATATACTCTTCACATAATCATAATCATTATCTTCTTATTGGATAAAACAAACTATCTTACATATATATATTTATCCAACAAATAACTCTATAAGTTGGCTTGCAATAAACAAAATTATATTTAACAATATATGCAAATTCGGCTTCAAATTGTCACTCGAGTCCAAAAGACTACTCAGGTGATAAACTATCACTCGGGAAATGCTGAACACTTTGGTGATGCTGAAAACCCGGGCGATGTTGATCACTTGGGCAACACTGTATACTTAGGCAACACTGGATACTCGGGCAACACTGAATGACTAAGTGTTTTGACACTAATTGACAATATTTCTTTCCATAAGGTCTACAATCTCTCCCTTTGGCATTAGTGACAAAAAAACTTATCATTAAATTCTATATCTAATATGTCAAAACTCCCCCTTATAGATTGCTCAGGTTTTGACACTTGCTATGTTGCTTGGGTCCAACTAACTCTATTTTTGCATATTTAAAAATTGTTATTGTAAAATATATCTTCTTCACTATTCACTATACATGTGTTTCCTCAATGATATTTATAATGACATTTACCCCTTATACAATGATATTTTCCCCCTTGTTTTTGACAAGAATTCCAAAACTGACATCTACAGGGTTATCCCAAAGTAGGATAGGAAATCACTATGTACCTTCAAAATCTGAGACAAAGTGTTGTCCCAATTGTCCTATAGCACCTTCATTATGTGCAATTCAAATTATAGCTTTTTAGACAAGTCTATCATTAGCTCAGCAACTGAGAAGCTATAGTCATGAATGAGTGTCTTAGCATGTGTTATGAATTTATACATTCCATCCATGTGTGGTAGAAGTTGGATCTGGATTATTGTAAGAGATTCTCTGGTCCTTTCTTCTTCTCTCAACACTTCATCCTGTAGAGCAGTAAGATACTTTATTTTCTTGAAGTGAGTAGAAATGGTGCTTGGGTCAAGTGCTAATTTCCTTGCACTTTCCTTCATGTCTGCATCGATCTTTACTAACTTGTTCTTGATTTCCATAGTAAAGTTAGAGGAGTCACTCAACTTTACAAATAGTGCTACCATATTTTTCACAGTGGTTTCTAGAGTGTTAATGATCTTTGTAAGATGCACCTGGTCAATTGCAATCTTCTTTGCAATATTCTCTAGAACCTTGTTCTCAAATTTCTTCTTTTCCTTCTCAAGTAACTTCTCCTGACCATTCATATCTATGTTGAACTTGTGGAAAATGTCAACAAGTTAGTCCATTATGAAGACATTATATTTTTCCATCAGTATATGTAAGGAAAAACATGATAAACACCATCAGTTTTGTTGGAAAGATGACTCCCAGGGAGTATATGGCTTATTTTGTGTTGTCATTATGCCAACAAAGTCATATGAAGTTTTGACAGCAAACTTAGTAGTGGAAATTGACTAAGTATAGAAGACAATACATAACAAAGATACACAAATGATTAGAGCACCAACGCACATGCATATGGCTGATTTAGAGTAAGAGCCTTTAGAAATAAGCTCTATGATATGTTTTTATGATTACCCTATACACGCATGATACATAATGTCAGTACAGATAAGTTACAAAAAGAACAAGTACACTAGGAGTTCAGAATATAGAGTATGGAGCCGACTTCAGGTTTTTTATTAGCGTGTAATCTTGTGTTGTGTAAAGGCTAAGAGCCTATTGTAGTAAGTTTGTAATCATGTATTAAACATTATTGTAAACATGCTTAAGCCAATTTTTTTGGAAGTGTTGTGAATGTTGTTTTTGGGCTGACTATGGTATTGTTTATAGTCACGTCTATTCAGGCATAAACACATATATATGTAATGAGAATATATATTTGGTGTGTCAAAAAAAAAGGCCGAGTAGAGATATAGAAGAGTAGTATAAAGATGTCAGTATGAGATAGAGCCCTTAAAGAAGATAAGAGCATACACTCATAACCAGAACTAATCAGACATTTGTGTCATATACAATAGTTCACCTTTGGATATAGTGCATATCTATTCTTAGGAGGTTGTAGCCTTCCTTCTCATTGAGTAGTGAGATCTTGGACTGTGAGTCCTCACCCCTAAAAGGTTTTTTTATAAAAGACTCCTAATAGGGTTAGGCCTTTGACCAGGTCATTGTACTTTCATTGTAAAGATTTCTCCTAACAGGGAAAAGGAACTTTAACAGGTTCATTATACTAGTGAAATATTTGTGGGTACTAATTCCCACCAGGGTTTTCCTCTAATCAAGGTTTCCCCATAATCATATCATGTGTTATGTGATCTTGTGTTAAGATTCAATTGATTTATAACTGATTTATGTTTAAATTTTATAAAATAGAATAATTAGTTAAACATTAATTCACCCCCCCCTCTCAGTGTTTCCAACAATTGGTATCAGAGCTCTGGTCCTTTGAGAGAAAGTTTAACCACATGAGGAGATCATGGATTCAGCTGAAGCAAAACATCTAAAAAAGAATCTTGAAGCAGCCCTTAATGATCTAGACAGATCTGAGAAAGAAAATAAGGAACTTAAACTAAAAATTGATGTCTCACAAATGCTTATAAAAAATTTAAGAAAAGATTTGAAAGATTACTCTACAAATGATTTGGGTAAAATGGTCAAGAAACTAAATGAAGAAAATTTATCTTTAAAGGATAAGATAGAAGAACTGAATGATCAGTTAACTGATAGCATAACAACTATTGAAGAGAAAAGAAAAGAAAATAAATAGTTAGATGAATAACTCATGCAAGCCAATATGAAAATCTTGGAGTTGGAAAACATCAAGAATAAAATTGAATATGAACTATCAGGAGCAAAAGACAAGATTGATAAACTACACACAAGTTCTAATTTAATTCAATCACAGCTTTATGCACAAAAGCTAAAATGTGATACCACTGGTATGGGATACAATATAGCTCAAATTGAGATCAATTCATTACAAGAAAGAAAGAAATATCAAACTATATCTACAAAAGAAAATAAAACTAAGAATCATGAAGAGACTAAAGTAGAATCACCAAAAGATAAGCACAAGGCAATCAACCATACTTTCTATGCTTGTAACAAACATGGATACTTGGAAAGAGATTGTAAGGATGTAAGACCCTTCAATGGTTACTATTACTCCTATAATAAGTTTGGTCATAGGGCTATTCATTGCATGACAAATCAAAGAAATCAGTCACAACTGAACCCAAGGAATTAGACTCAATACAATTAGAGAAATCAACCTCAAAGAAACTTGCAGAACATTACATGTTAGATATGTAATTAAAATGGACACATAGCCAAGAAGTAAAACATGATGAACAAAAACATTAGACCTCCTATCATTTTTCACTCACATTGAAAAGTTGGACACATCTCAAGGTTTTGCAGGTCAAGAACACAAGGACAAGAGAATTCTAAAAAGTCATTGTTTGAAGAATCAGGAGAAGTTAAGTTTGTGGAAGCTAAAGATAACTTAGATAAAATATGGGTTGAAGTAAAGAAGGATAATGAAGAGAATAAGGTAGTAGATGCATCCTCAGTGGATGGACCTTCTACTTCTAGATAGTTGACCCTCATGGTTTTAGGGGGAGCTATTTTAGCTCTAAACCCCTGCGTGGCCGGTATACTCACCTCTGAGTATGCACCTTTGGATTCATGTCAGTGATAAAATAATAATGTAGTATACATTCACACATTGTCTATACTTCATTCTGAATAAATTTTGAAAGTCTCAGTAAAAGCACTTATGACATTAAATGCAAAAAAAAAAACTTTATATAAATCGATGGATTGATTGATTATTCTCATTGTTTACATCTGAGATCAAAAAATTTACAAAGCATAGAAGCACTAAGAATAAAAGAAATCAAAGGTATCTATTTGATCAGTTGGTGAATAGATAGCAATTTGAAACATAACCCTAGCATTCGTGTCATTTCAAATTACCGTGAAACCCTACTTAATCAAGTTGCAAGAAAGTATGGCAACCCCAGTTGTATTTGACATTGCTAAAAGGAAGATATTTGTCTTTGAGAAGCATCCATTCAAGTATATATTATATGATGTTAAAGGAGCATTCTCTAAGAAGCTGCTAGGAGTTGTGCACATAGAAGACATTCGCGTGTACATCTACTGCAAGAAGGAAATAGTTGGAGAAAACATCATAGAAACTCTTATGGGTTCAATGATGAAACCAGACTACTCATTCAAGGATGAATACGCGCATCTCACTAATAACCCTATCTTTGATTATTATAATGTGCATGATTTCTATGAGCCAGAATGGGTTAAGATACTACTAAGCAGGATACATGATGACCTATATTGGATTGGTGAGGATCCTATCCACATTACTACAGACCTAATTCATGAAATGACTGGACTTCCTAAGACTTGACCAATTCTTCCTACTGTTAAGGATGTTAAGAATCAGGTTGAACAAGTTTTATTATCTAGAAGTGATAGGTGTGGCATGATTGTCAATCCTATTAAGGATAATGACATCAAACTACTCACTATGATACTTGGATACAAGTTTTAGCAGACAAGCAAACTGAATAGTGTGTCCGCAGCAATAGTTCTGGCAACAATAAGGATAGTGAGAGATAACAATCAGTACAATCTCTGTGAACAATTACATGCACAACTGATTGAGAACATCAAAGCTATTAAGCGTGACAAGAGTAGGCTATTTAGGTTTGGCTCTTTGATCAGTTATCCATACTTCCAAATTGTTGGTAAAGTTGCAAATCTTTACCTAGATAGGAGTAAACCTACTATGTCTCAGATATCACTAAAAGCTACATCATAGAGTAGTACAAAAGATACTATGGACATGGATATCAAAATATTCAAGATCAAGATGCAGAAGAGGTTCATCATACCTGATAAGATAGTTGAGAAATACAAAGACACCATATGCTTCACGGTGTAAATTGACTATATTTGCATGGAGGTAGTTGAGCCTAGAACCTAGTGGATTCACCCTCTCGATTATGAAGTTTAAGAACATGTTTTGGAAGGTTATGCACAAGTCCTCCTATCTGTACCCAAGGATCCCAATGAACCTAGATGGGGTACTTATAGAGAAAAGACAAATCAAGTTGATTCTATCTTATATAGTGCTGACAACAAAAGGAAGGCATCAAGGATTACCTCAAATATCTTAAAAGTTCATGGTGTTACACAAGAAGACCTAGACAGAGCTAGGGAAGATAAGATTTCCAAAGAACTTGAGAAAACTCCCACTGAAGTAAAAATAGAAAATTCTGATGATATGCCTAAGAAGAAGAAGAAGAAATCAAATGAAGACACATTTGCACCATCAACCACCATTGATCTAGAATCTTCTCCACCTTCTGTACCCATCAAGTTGACTATAAGGAAGAAGCAAGTTCCTACAAGTCATGCATCCTCAAGATCTACAAGGAGCAAGGTAAAGAACACACAAACCCCTCTTGAGGTAGGATTTAGACCTAGTCTAACTATTCTAAAGAATAGAATTGTTAATGAAGGAAGACTAGAATCTCTCAAGAGTGTCTATGAAAAATACCAAGAGATAGACAAAATAGAAATTCATTCTATGATCATCTCTCACATGATTAAGTTCAAAAGGACAATATTGGACCTCAAAATAGTCATACCAGACAAGGTATGGAACATAATTGATGTATTAAAGAGATAAGAAATTGAAGAGGATATGAGGATAAGAGAAGAAACACTAGATAGTCTTCTCCCGGTATGCTCACATGATGAGAAAGCTATTCTGTTGGATTTAGTTAAGCCTCACCTAAGAACCAAAAAAAGAGTTCTCCATATCATGAATAAGGAGTATGATCTGGTTGGTGAAGAGACTCAGAAATATTTTGAGCAGGTATTTCTAGATAGACATATGTATCCTTCAATAGCGCCTACAACAAAGGCAACTCTAGTTCCTCCCAAATAGGTTACAGAACTAGTGATTCAGAATGCACCTAAGACAGGTCCATAGGTTTTAGCACACTCAGTTTCAATAGCCTCTAATATAGTAAAAGATTTAGGAGATACTATAGTGATTGATCATATCAAGATATCCATGACCGCCTCTGACAATGATATGGACAAAGTTGAAAAAGCATTTGTAAGCACTGGAGAGACAAAGGAGGTATGCACTGATGACACATGTTTACAACAAGATGAAGTTCCCTCTAAAGATTCAACATATTTGAATAAAGAGGAAGATAATCAAACTAATGAGACACAAGTTATGGAGATCCCAGTAAAAAGTGAATGCATGGATACTAGTCAGAATACTATATTCACACCATCCATTCAACCATCAACTTCACTATTGTCAAGCCTAATTCCGGACTCAGCAAGTCTAGATGCATGGGTAGAAGAAGACTTGATCAAGATCAGTGTCCTAGCCAAAGAGAAAAGAGTTATGAGAAACCCTCTCTTTTTGGAATCAGTGAACATTCTAAATGACCTAGTGCCCGCAGACAAGAAAGTAGCTAAAATTCAATCAGTTGATGATGTAGATAGCATCCTAACAAGCTTCAAAGCACCTTTTACAAGTTTAGTAGACTCAGCTACTAGAATTGCAGAAGATGGGTATAAAAAGAAAAGATTGAATGAACTGGTAAATAATTTTTCCTTAGATTAAAAGTCATTAAAGATTGGTCAGACAATGTTGAAAGAGTTGGCATCAAAAGGCAAAAAGGTTATAGAAAATTGCATGGACAGAGACAAACTCACCTCTAAACATATCAAAAAGATAGAAGAGGTAGATATATTGGTTGATAACATAAGAAACTCAGCTGAAACATCATCCCAAGACATAAACATCTGCAACAATATCTATCAAGGTTAGATAGACAAGATAGAAAAAGCTAAAATGGAGATCAATAAGATAAGGATGAGGTAGACTCAACTAAGAAATGCACTTGTTCCCTCCTTAGCAGTTCTAGATGAGAACATTAAATAGATTGATACAACCATTTCTACCTATGATCAAGGACCCAACATGGATTTGACAAATATGGAAAAGCTCACATATGCCTTATGTGCCCATCTACAAACAATTGATGCACTAAAGACATTATGGCAGCAAGAGATGAAGAATCTACAAATAGCCTACCCAGATGTATACATTGAGTAAGTATCTAGAGACTTACAATTTTGACACCTTTATGATTAATGTCAAAGGGGGAGTAATGTATGTATGAGTAGTGTATATATATGCAAAGAAATATATAAGAGAAGAGAATATAAAGTTTTTGGTGTTAGTCAATTTTGAGTAACTTGGCCACATTCCTTTGTTTCCATTAACGACAAAGGGGGACATTATTGGAAAGATGACTCCTAGGGAGTATATGACTTATTTTGTGTTGTAATTATGGAAAAAAAGTCATATGAAGTTTTGATAGCAAACTTAGTAGTGGAAATTAACTAAGTATAGGAGACAATATAGAACAAAGATACACAGATGATCAGAGCACCAACGCATGTGTGTATGGCTGATTTAGACTAAGCACCTTAAGACATAAGCTCTATGATATGTTTTTATGCTTACCCTATACATTCATGATACAATTTGTCAGTACGGATAAGTTATAGAAAGAACAAGTACACCAACAGTTCAGAATATAGAGTATGGAGCCAACTTCAAGTTTTTGATTAGCATGTAATCTTGTGTTGTGTAAAGGCTAAGCACCTATTGTAGTAAGTTTGTAATCATGTATTAAACATTATTGTAAACAGACTTAAGCCAATTTTTTTGGAAGCATTGTGAATGCTATTTTTGGGCTGACTAAGGTATTGTTTATAGTCATGTCTATTCAGGCATAAACACATATATATGTAATGAAAAGATATATTTTGTGTGTCGAAGAAAGAGGCAGAGCAAAGATATAGAAGAGAAGTATAAAGATGTCAGTATGAGATAGAGCCCTTAAAGAAGATAAGAGCATAAGCGCATAATTGGAACTAATCAGACATCTATGTCATATACATTAGTTTACCTTTGGATATAGTGCATATCTATTCTCAGGAGGTTGTATCCTTCCTTCTCATTGAGCAGTGAGCTCTTCGACTATGATTCCTCACCCCTAATAGGGTTGTTTGTAAAAGACTCCTAACAGGGTCAGGCCTTTGACCAGGTAATTGTACTTGCATTGTAAAGACTACTCCTAATAGGGAAAAGGAACTTTAACAGGTTCATTATACTAGTGCAATATTTGTGGGTACTAATTCCCGGTGGGGTTTTCCTCTAATCAAGGTTTCCCCGTAATCATATCATGTGTTATGTGTTCTTGTTTTAAGCTTCAAGTGATTTATAAATGATTTATGTTTAAATTTTCTAAAATAGAATAATTAGCTAAACACTAATTCACCCCCCCTCTCAGTGTTTCCAATAGGTTTATACTACATTGATAGACAGGGTACAACACTACCTGATGCCAAGGTTACAGATACTGCTAAGTACAAAGCATCCTGACTCAACACTATTCAGTGTTACTCGATGAAAAAAAAGACAAAGGAACCTGACGAGTAAGCAATAGTGAAACCTGATGAAACAGTCAAGAGTGGAACCCGAAAGATGAAGGGAACCTGACGATTAGTTCAAACAAGGAACACCGACATACTTTTAGTTCACACCAACAATCAAGAACCGACAGTCAGTTACATCTCACAAAAAGTGGATCTGACTTTCCACGTCAGATAAATCACTGAAATTTTATATTTATCCTCTTGATTTATTTTAAATCCATTACGTGAGGGAAAAGTAATGCAATTATTTTTTTTTTATCAGTTTAACTGATTTAAAACATGCAAACTAAAGGATTAAGGTCAAGTTGTATACCTTGGATCTAGAGTTAACATTGTAATGTGTGATTCTAAATTAGGTCAAATAACTTGTATAAATAGATTCTCAATCAATTGTGAACATGTGGTTTGATGATGATTGTAGCCACTGAGAGAATCTAAGGACCAGACAAGAGAATTCATGTAGAGGAATAGAAGAGGATCAAATTAGTTTTCAAGAATAGAACCAAGGCTACCAATGAGTAGGAAATGGTATTAATCAATCACTATAGGTGATATTCATATACTGTAAGCTTTAATGGATATGTAATCAGGAATTATAGATTGCATACAGTCAGGTCAAAAATATTGCACACATTCTAACAAGTGGGGTACACTTAATAAATCATTTTAAGGAAGATGGATTTAACAATCCTATTGTAAATCTCTTAACTAAGTGCACACTACATCAGTGTTGCTAAAGCTCTTAACAGAGTAGATCCTAACAGGTCTCCACATTAATACTCCTAACAAGGTAGATCATCAAAAGTGATCAAATTGTAAGCCTTAACTAACTCCCTTCCATTTTGCAGATAGTGAAGTTTTGTGGGTACCCCACCTCAGTTTTTACTTCATAACATGAGTTTTCTGCGATATCATATCTTGTGTTATGTGTCTTTTACTTTCATGAATTTTTCTATGAATGTTGCATACAAATAATTTTATGAATTAATACTACATGCATAAGAAAGAACATTAGATTTGGTCGGTAATACAATAAAGATTGATTTCTAATGAAGCAAGGTAAAAAGTGTTGAAAGTTTTAGAGGTACTGATTCACCCCTCCCCTCTCAGTACTACTTCCCATTAATCCCCAAAATTGGTATCAGAGCTAAGTCTCTTCTTGGAAATCTTAAAGGCTTAAGAGAAAGCATCATACAATAGATAAGGACAAACTTGATAAAAATATTGAGAATAAAAAGCTTGAAATTCAGATGTTCTATGAATAGTATAAAGAAGCAAGAATCAGCATGGGGAAGTTGCTGGATGAAAGAAAGAATATGGCATCTCTCTATAATGAGATAGATTATCTTGAGGAAGAGATTCCAAATTTATTTGAATCTTTACGATAAAATACAAGCAAAGCATCATATACATAAGAAGAAAGGATCAAAATCCTGACTGAAATCAATTTACATCTGGCTAGACAAGTCAAATCTCTGCAAATCGGTCAAGAGACACAAACGGTAAGAATGATTGACGTCATGAATAATGCAAGGCAAGCTGAACAACAAAGAACACTAGATATTGATGATAGAAGAAAGATCACATAAAAGCTACAAGAAAAGGATTCTAAGATACAAAGACTTATAGAGCATCACCATGAGTTTAAAAATCAGATTATTCTTATGAGTCAAGAAGAAAATAGAATGAATATGGAACTCATTGAAAGAATATAGATTATCAGTGAACTAAGAGAAGCGAATGAAGAGAAGAGAATGAGAAACTAAAGAATGAGGCTAGAATTCAAAAATAGCATAATGATATGATTAAGAGAGTTGAAGAGAGTAAAAAAAGGATGGATGAATTCTTGAATGCACAAAGAAGACCCAATACCAACATTGGACTAGGGTACATCGAACATGGAGAGTCATCAAATGAAGTTGATCCAAAAGATGCCTACATCAATCCTAGACCAAATAAGATGACATGCAATCACTGTGGAAAGAAAGGCCACAACTCAAATGTCTATAGGAGAAATGAAAAAGGTATTCCTAAATCCACATTTACATTCATAGGACATTGTTATAATTGTAGCAAGAAAGGACATAAAGCACATGAATGTAAATCAAAGGTGAAAGAACCAAAGAAGGAAACCTATATGGAAAAGTATTGTCCCACATGAAAAATGCATGGTCACACATCTCTTGACTGTAGGAAGAAGAAAATTGAAGCATGGAAACCCAAAAATGAAGAAAATGCATACAAACCAAGAAGAGTCGGTAATTCATATGTTTGGGAATACAATACATGGATAAACTACACAGCGTGTGGTAGATATGATCACATTGTTGCAAACTACATGAGAACATGGACCAAAAGGTCTAGAGGCTAGACCAACCCAGGAATTGAATGTTTGTACTATCATAAGGTTGGACATCTAAAGAAGGACTGCAGAGACCAAATAACAGAAACCACCACTTTTGCAAATGGTAACACCATTGAAGACATCAAGAAAATGAGAAAGAAAATGTTGAGGAAAGCTTGAACCATTAAGGAAGCTAGACCAAGAAATGTAGTTTGTGACACTCATCCCATGGACCTGGTGACATCACCACCCCTGCCTAAAAGATGAACAAGTATGGAACTGCACTATACCAAGTCATATTTTGCATCAGTTCCATTCTACAAACTGATAGATAGTCAAAATTTGCATAAATAAAGATGCATATTATGTTACTTGTTACAATTATAAGAAAACAACCCCACTGGTAAATGCATACCAAAAATCATCAGTGAACATATAAGGATGAGATATTTACACTTGCCGAGAATTGGCGGTCAACACATAAAAAGGCTAAGTCACTAATGTAACCTGACACCTGTCAGTAAGGAAGCAAAGTTACAATGTGTTGCCCCATTTTTGTCCTACATACCTTTAGATGGAAATGGAAGTTTAGTGTGTAGAATTGGTCTTGAGGTCTTCATGAGACTCTTGAGTCTAAGTAAAGTTTTCCCCTTAAGCTAGGAGGCCTTTATCGGATTTCCCCAATTTGACTTCTCTTTTGTAAGCTGTAGGGAATTTGTATCTGAGATCATGTTTCATTGGGTAGGTTAAGTTCCCAAATATATAAAGGTCATATTTTAGATTTTTCTAACATTGGTTCTATTTATATTCAAAGTCTTTGGTGTTGACACTTCATTTTGCAGCATTGGCAAAAAATTGGTTTCGGGCTTCTCCTTGGCAAAAAATCACCTGTAGAGTGTGTTTTCCATGGTGAGTAATTCCAAATGTCTCAGTAGACAGTAAATTTTTTAAGTCGATAATTTGGGGGCTACAAAGATTATTGCATTCAAAATGCACCTCTACAAGTTGAAAGGAAAGATTAAATGAAGAAGAATCCAAGACACAAGCTTATCGGTGAAAAAGCGGAAAATGCTTTCTCCACTATTCCAATGGGTAGGTTTTGACCTGCGGAGTACATTTTCTGCCAAATCATTAAAATTGAAGAGCTTTGAAGAAGAAACTATCTCATAAGTGATCCAAGGTATAAAGAAGATAATGAAATTGACACACATCATTTTAGCATCTTAATAGGCTAAGATTCTCCCTCAGTGGATTTTTGGATAGAAAACACTCCATAAGCATTTCTCTGCCCAAAAGGGAAGCGGAAAAGTAACTTCCCACTGCCACCAAAATTTATCATTACGGTTATCTAAAGTGAAAAGATGTTTTTTAAATAGCCTGAAGGGGTAAAGTATTTAATTCAAATAAAACTATTTTGCTCCATGACGAAAATTTTCATAAATACTTTAGTCTTTTCATTCTTGTGGCGTGAGAATTCGACTGTTAAATGGTAAGAATTCAAAAGTTATAAAATTAGTAAAATATTGCAAACATGAACTACCATCTATTTGACAAATTGTATGAATTTGAAGCTCTTGGCAATAGTTGTTCTCTGCTCTTACATTCTTGAGAAATATCCCTAATTGCCAAGTCAAAATCAATCGAAGCATGTATACTAAATTTATGAGATTCGATGGGATGAACAACATCACTTCTGACTGGCATAAAATATTAGACACCTCTTTGAATTTCTTCAATATGCATAGCTTCCAGAATAGATTGGGGGCCGACCAAATGCACCCTGTTACTAAAAAATTGAAGGAGATTGGTTTGGTTGAAGCCACTATTTTTCCTATTGCAATTCAAGCGCCAGAGCTTATTAAGGAATGTATATCTCGGTATATCCAGATACAAAGAAAATTATCCTACCCAATGACACAGTGCTTCTCTCCATTGAATGAGACTCCATCTAGAACTCCTTGTGCATTTTAGAGTAGGTTGAATACTCAAAGATGACATATAGTCCGACAGTTATTGAGTATGGAGAAAGGAAGGCTGTGTGGAAGAAGGAAATACTGAAGTCATGGTTTTAAGAGCTGAAGAGTGCCAAGGGAAAGTTGCTTAAAACATTATACAGCACGAACCTAAATCCATATATTGTAGATATCTTGGTGTTGGGATCAAAGGTGAGAATGATGCACTAAATTTTGTTGAACACCATTTCTTGTTAGTCCAGGTGATCTGCTCTCAACACCATTTCATTGATTGGGCCCTTATGGTAAGTGAAAATCTCTCCAATGCCCTAAATAGAGCTAAACACCAGAATGAGTTCTACATGTCTTTGGTCTTATTATATATACTAGCTACAATTCAAATTTGTTCAGGGCTTCCTAGGTTAGAAGAATTCCCAGAGGATGTTAAGAGTTATGAATTCTTCCCCTATTTGAAATTACATAACAGTTATGCTGAGTATCTCAAAGTTAATGATCTATTCACAATGAGACTATGCAAGGAGCTACAAGGTTGCCTAGAAAGGAGATTTTCTTCTGAAGCCATGGCATTTATTAGTTAGTTTGGGTGCTACATTTTTCAATTTGCATATTTCTCATATATTCATCTTGCAGGATTCGATGACTTCCCTTTGAAGCTGCCCAGATATTGTAATGACATGATCGTGATAGTTGAAGTGATGAGGCACGAAGTCCAAGTGAATCTAATCTATGATAATGCTAAGAAGAAAGGCTATGACTTCCCAATGACCATTGGAGCTTACAATTGTTCAACTAACATCGGTTAAACTGAAGAAGCAGTCTCCAAGGACCCGTTGAAGTCTGTAGCTGAGCTCACTAAAGGTGCAAGACCCGAACAATCAGCTAAGGCTAGTGTTGTAGACATGCAAGTAGACACCTTTATTCAAGATAGTCCAAGGCGAGGATCCCCTACTATAGTAGAGGTGGGTGAAGATAGCTCTAGTAATTCAGCCACAAAATCAGATGAGGGGGTTGGGAAGAAATAGAAAGCTACTCAAGTTATTAAATTAGTCTCCTCCTCTCCTACTTCAGTGAACCCATTTACTTCCAGACCCAAAGCTACTCCTCCGGTGATCAGGAAGTTGTTCACAGAAGAACTGGTCTCTGCTTCCAAAGTTACTAGTGCTGAATCTTGGATAGAGAATACTCTGGAACACAAGAGGAAGAGAGTAGAGGAAGGGACATCCAACAAAGATACCCTTTCATGGGCCTTACAACCCAAAACTACTATGAGTAAATTGATGGAAGTAAAGACAATGTCTACACTAGGTCGAGATCCTGAAACTGGGCATTTCACTATGGAAGTAGCCAAGCCTATGAATGAGGGCAGATTCAAGGACATGACTGCCTCTGATTTTTTAGATGTAGTCATTTGATATGGGGTTGGTCCATCATGAAACCAAGGTGGATTGGTGGAATTATACCAATGTAGTGATTGAAGAAGAGCTTGAAGAGCTCAAGACTGCTAAAGTGCAACTCAAAGCAAAAGTTAATGAGTTGACAAACTTCATCAGGTAGCTCATCACTCTGATCATTAGTGTTCCTAGTGCTCAAATCACTTTTGATCCCAATGCTCAAGAGAATCAAGCTATCATTGCCAAGTTGTAAGAGGATAGGCATTTTGGGAAAATTGGTAGGAACTAGATTGAGAGAATTAGGTCTGAAGGGCTTGTGGTTGTTGAATAGTTAGGTGACACTCTCCTAAAGTTGGAAAAGGAGAGAAATAACATTGACCAGAACTTGTAAAATCTCATGGCAGAAAGAGTGAAGTGTCAAGAATGCATATTAATGCTGCATGTAGTAGTGAAGATGAAGACTAAGGAGGCAATAAAGGCCAAGATCTTGCAGAATGGAGATGAGCCTTTGATTGAATGGATCCAAAGTCTGGAATTTAAGATTGAGATGATCATCCAAGCCAAAGTAGGGTTATAGAAAACATATGTCAAAATAAAAGAGGAACACAACAAAATTTTTAAAATCCTTCAAGGTCTCCACACAGAATCATAGACAAGTGGTCATGGAAAGGAAATGACTGGAGTGACCAACATACATAAATACTTCTCAGAATATGTGGACAAACTGGCAGAGTAGTCTTCTTCCTACCTGGATAAAGCACTAGATCTATAGCAATTGAGTGGGTGTATCTACAAGGATATGGAGTAGCTGAAGGATCGAGTAGACGCTGTCAAAGTTCTAGCCAAAGATCATTCTCGGTGGCTCATCAGATATACCAATGTTCAAATCAATAGGCATAGATATATTCCCTCTTGTACTAAATTTTGATAAATATTGTGATGGATAAACATTGGTTTATCATTTTTGGTTAGAGAATTTGAATTTTTTTAGTTACCCTTTTTGTAACGGTCTAACTCTGGAACTCTATATGTACTATTTCTAAAATCAATAAACAGTCGGCTAAATTTTGGTGTGAAGAATGACATTTTGCTAAGTCAAATTTGTGCATGTCTGAATACCATTTCTTTAATTGTTCCATTACATTGAATTTATCTTTCTATTGATTTGAATATTTCCTTGAAATTATATTTACAATTTATGATTGAACCAGAGTTCTATATTATGATTTGATATAGCTAACTAGAGGGGAATCTGGTGTTATTCTATGTTTGGGAGATGTTCCTATGAATTAGATCGACTCATTGTTTCTTTATCATTAATCCTTAGTTTTACATTTTCATTTTCATTATCTTTCATTGCATTACCAATTTTTAGAGCTCATATGATTACTGGGATCTCCAGATTGGCTAGATTTAGTTGAATTTAATCTGCCTGAGCTAGTTCCTGTCTAGGCCTAGCTTGGTTTACCTCTTCAGTTCTCAGGTTAAGAACATACCCCTATTAGATTAGGGAAGATTCATACTCATCAAAAAACATTCATTTAAGGGAGATATACCTTCAAATTCATAGGTAAATTAGTTATTCATTTACATTTCCTAACTGTTGTATTCGATTGTTTTTTTAATATTTGGGTATATTGGAGTTAAAGGGAAGAAGAACAATCTGCTTACCAAAAAATTTTTGGAAACTCTAATAGGGAGGAAAATAGTCATTATACCACAAGAAATACCATGAGGGAAGATGGTGCTTCCCCATGAAAACATAATTCTTGTGCTCCAACTAAATCTTGGGTTCCAAGACGATCAAGAGGATCTCATTTCCTCACTGAATACTTTTGTCTGGAGATATAGAAGAAACACTGAACATTATAGGAATTCCAAGCAAGTGCTCAAATAAGAAGAATCTAGAGTAGAAGCACTTGAAGGTGCCCTTCAAAGGAAAAATCTAAGAAGGGCACAACACCAAGTAGAGCGTGAAGCTAGACCGCAGAATTAGTTGAAGCACTAGGGCCTAAAAGATTTCTTAGGAGTGAAAAAAGGGAAGGTAGTACAGACCCAGTCTTTGAGAGACTTGTGGATATTAATTTTTCTCTACTTGAAGTACCACGTCAAGGAAACAGAACTTCCAAGAGAAAGAGCAGACCCCTTTCACCTCCCAAACAATCTACTCTTTTGTCTACCACTTGTCAAGTGTTAACCTTGCACAGAGTGGTTTCTCCTCATGTTGTTAATCTAACACCTTATCTACCTCAAGTAGTTATGGTAGTCCCTTGGGCCATTTTATTTGGACCACTACAATTAGAAACATATAATCCCCTTCCCTTAGGTTCAAGGAAGAATTTCCCCAAATTCTCTGAAGATGGGAAAGTATCTACAGATGAACACATTGCTGCATTCTTTGCTTCAGTTAATATCTTAGCAATACAAGAAGAAGATGTGGCCATTAGATTATTCATTGAAACCCTTGTTAAAGGTGCTATTGTTTGGTTTCACCAGTTTCCCAATTCCTCTATCATAGATTGGGCTTCTATGAGAGTTGCTTTTGAAAGAAGATTTAAAACTTTTGAAGATGAGCATGCCTTGTTGACACAATTGACTTCTATCAAGAAAGAGCCTTCTATCAGTATGAGGGATTTTTTGGATAAATTTAACAAGAATTTAAATCAATCCTAACAACTGACAAGCCTACTATAGGGAATTTCAAAACATTATTCATAAGTTCTATGCCACCTGATATCAACTATGATTTAAGAAGAGTAAACTCGACAGATTAGATGCCACACAAAGAACTACTATAAAAATTGAAGACCACATGATCTCATCAGGAAAGTGAAAAAGATAAATACAATCAAGAGCTAGTACTATTAATGCCACATCATCAGATGAGATGATTCAAAAATTATCCAATGAATTCATTGCCTTCAAGAGGCAACTTCCTAGATTTAATAATCCCTACTAGCAAAACTTTCAAGAGAAACCTAGAAGAAACAATGACAAGAGGAATGTTGATGGAAAGACATTACAATTAACATCTCCACCACAAAGGATAGCTATAGAATCTCCTCCTAAAAGGGGAAACATGTGTGCATTTAACCTAATGATAGATCATGATGGAGAAAGTTTCCCTAATGTAGCTTGTGCTTGGCAGATGCATCTGACTGATGAGTGGAATGTTGGAGTATCTGCAGCTAAACCAAATTTGTACTCACATGGTGACTCTAAAAACTTATATTTAGAGTATGAATCAGATTCATAACAAGAAGCAACATGTTATACTACCATAGATGGGACCTCCTACACAGTATTGACCCGGAGTCAGAAAGATAAAGGCCCTGCTTCCACACCTCCACCAAAAAATAATGAGGCATATACTTTTAATTCTAAGGAGGCCAACCAAGGAGTGAGGATTCTACAACCAAGTAAGGAACAAAACACTTTTGACATTATTCAATTCTATAGAGATTCCATAATTCATATTTTCCCTGTAGACTATCTTAAGTCTAATCCTATAGAGTTGCAAAAACTAGTAGATTACTGTAAAGAAGGGAATCAAAATTTAAACCAAAATGTCATGACTGCCATAGAAAATGAGTTTTTATTTTTAGACCCATTTGAGTAGTGAGAGTCATCAATTTTAACTACCATCCTAGGCCAAAATCCTAATCCATTCTATGTGTCATTGTATATTAATGGTTACAAAGTAAGCAATTGCATAATAGACTCAGGAGCCTTAGACAATGTAATGCCATCAACTGTAGCTAAAGCTTTAGGTCTTACCCTCACTAAAGCTCATGGTAGGTGTTACTCCATGGATTCAAAGAAAGTACCTCTATTTGGAAAAATCAAAGATGCTCAGGTGGCTCTAGCAGCACATCCTAAGAAGAAAATGTTGTTAACAATACTTGTTGCTGATATACCTGCTAGTTACAGTTTGTTTCTAAGAAGAAGTTTTTGTAGAGACTTAGGAGGGGAAATAAAGTTGGATTAGTCTCAATATTTAATCCTAGTGGGTAATGAAAAGATGAAGCTAGTTCCTGAAGAGAAAGCTAAGTTCATAGTGCTAAAATCAAATGACCCTAAAGCCCAAATTCTATATCAAGAATTAGAATTTGGAAACTATATTCTATTTATAGATGATCATGATGGGGAAAATGAACTTGAAAAATAGGAAAATCAGTTTTCCACTGAAGAAATGCTGCCACAGGGACTCTTGAGTTTGATGGTAGTTGTGCATTATCAGGGTCCGGTGCAGGCGTAGTCTTAATATCGCTAGATGGAGTATGTGAACCTATGGCTTATAAATTGGAGTTCAAAAACACCAAAAATATAGCTAAATATGAAGCCCTACTATTAGGAATTATTGTTGTGAAGGAGAAGAGCGTGAAGATTTTGAGAGCTCCAGGTGATGCTGAGTTAATTTTGCACCAAGTCAAGAATCAATACTCCATGAATAATCATAGGTTTAAAAACTACAAGAACAGAGTATGGGATGAAATCAAAGCATTAGATGCATTCTTTATTGAATCTATGCCAAGAGAGTTGAATTCCAAGGTGGAATCCTTACCAGTATCAGTGTCATTACTAATCCCTCACCTAGAGTTCAAAGATAAGAAGTTCCAATTAGAGGTTGTGTATAGACCGTCTGTGGCTGATAATGTGGAAGATTGGCAAATGTTCGAAGATGACAAGAACCTCCTTCACTTTTTGGAGAGCGGCAATGACTTCCATAGGGATACTCCTAATAATCATAAAAGAAACCACCATGAAAATCACAAGAAGGATAAGTCAGATATCATCCAGTCACAAGGTAATATCATCCCTCCCCATTTAGTCACACATGAAAATTTTTTCAACAGGAATGATAATTCTATTAAAAAGAAGAGAATTGAGAAAGGCCCTACCACCGGTGAATATGAGGGAATTAATATTAGAAGTGAAAAAGATCCCAAGCTAATCAACATTGGGAAATACTGCACTAAAGTAGAAAGGGAAGAGGCTAGGAAACTCTTCCTAGAATACCAAGATGTTTTCGCCTGGAGTTATGAAGATCTAAAAAAATTTATGAATGGGAAATTCAAACACCAAATTCCTTTAAAACCAGAGGCCACTCCATTCAGGAAGAAACAAAGGAATTAAAAACCCAAAGTTGCTGATGCCATATTTAGGGAAGTTGATAAAATTCCTAAATCAAGGATCATATATCCTATCCATCATTCTATCTGGGTGGCAAATATAGTTCTTGTGAGGAAGAAGAATGAAGAAATAAGGATCTGTGTAGATTTTAGAAATCTTAATCAATCTTCCTTGAAAGACAATTATGCCCTTCCCAACATGGATCACCTACTATAGATAGTGGCTAGAGATGAGATGATGTCTATGTTAGATGGCTTCTTAGGGTACAATCAGATAGAAGTGGAGAAAGCAGACCAACACAAAATAACTTTCACTACCCCATGGGGCACTTTCGCATATCACAGAATGTCATTCGGGTTAATCAACACCAGAGGTACCTTTCAGAGAGGTATGGATATTTCCTTCAGCGATATGAAGAAAAAAATAATTGGTATGTGTTGACAGGACTTTGTGACCAGGTCCTACAATAGAGGTAAGTTGTCACCAAGTACCGGGGTACCGGCCAACTTCACCTATAAAATTTGTCAGGGGAAATGAGATTCCTCGGGCCTCCAAGAACATGAGAGTCAGGTCTCGACAGTGCAGAGATCAATTGGGAGATGTGACTATTTTTTTTGAGGGGGATAGCTGGTTATCTTAACTCATCTTCTCTGGTGATTCAAGTGAGTGGGGTTTCCTGCAAGTGCACATTTACTCAACAAATAAACTTCAAAAGATACTGCAGAGTTTGAAGTACTTCATCTACCTGTAGTTATACTAAACATTCAAAACATCGACAATGCTCTAACACACTACACTAAATACCAAAGAAACATAAGACCATCAACTCATATTTTATCAGTAGCAAAGGAAAGGAGGTCATTAATCTACTTTAAGTACTAGAGCAGAGGACATGAAGAACAAAAAGCATAAAATATCGTTAACCAAAGATCAGATTGCCAACAACTTCATTGATAGAACTCTTCCTTCTTCATTAACATGTCTTCCAACAAGAACTAGTGCATGGTACAATGGTGGCTCCAGGGGAGCATTTAACTACTGAAAGCTTAGAAACTATGGAGCATTGAGCTCTGCAACTAAGAACTAAGAAAACCAAATTTCTATTAACTATGGACAACAAAATCATCAATTTCATTGACTCTTTGAATGAGGCCAGACTTATCATTTATACACATCATTTGACCTAAAACCAAAACCTAACTTATTTTACACTTTACAATATAATATTATTTACGGTGGCTGGCACTACCTGCACCATGTTACAAAAGACCTCGAGATAGAAAAGGTCTGTCATGTCAAAAGAATAAGACAAGAAAAGAGGAGTGGAAAAATCAGCCTCGAGCAGAGAGCTGATAGAAGAGAAGAAGAAATCTAATCCCCTAGGGATCAAGAATGAATGCCTCATAAATGGGAAGGTAGCTCACTGTCTTCGATGCACTAGGTGTAACATTGAAGTGGTGCCTTGGGAAGATCATCTACTAGAACACTCCTATTGAGCCAACGTGCCCTGTTGCAGTTATCTACTTTCTGACAAACTTTATTAAATACCTTGAAAGTGACTGGTCTACCTTGGAAAGTGGGACATGGGTCACTTAAAGAATACAAAATTATAGGATCCATAATTTTTGGATCTGGGACTTACGCCCCAAAGAATAAATGAACATAGAATTTACATTTCCCTTTTGATCATCTCTAGGATCCGGAGGGATTTATTGTTTTTTGTTGTCATTGAAATTCTGGAGGATATGGGAGATCCCATCCTCATCAATGTCATTCAGGTTGGCCCTTCAGTACTTGGCCACCCCAAACTGCTCACCTAGGTTTGGAACATTTGCCTTAAATTATTTGGCCATTTTTTTCGCATCATGACCTCTGAGCACCATGCAAGTTATTCATGTCATCTTTGCTCCTTCTATCCCCTTCAGATATTGGTAACTTGATTCCAATAATTCATCAAACTTCCCTAAAACATACTCCTCTGACGTGCATTTGTCAGTGCTAAATGGATCAGCTCCGGAGACCTTCACAACAAAATACTTGTACAAATTGAAAGAATATTGGACTGCATTAGCCTTATCATGTAGAGTCCCTACAAGTTGCTTGATTACCCCAAAAGTGAGGTCAATTCTAGAGTGTTGGGTCCTTACTAAATCAAATGACTCTTCTCCCAAAATTCTGGATTCAGAGACAATCTCCTCCCCAATGCTAAGGAGTTCACCCAGCTTGACTTTCCATGCCTCATAGTTTTCAATATCTCCCTCCAAGATGGAGATAGTAGTCTCGACCTAGTGCAAGACATGGTGGGATGTATATAGGTCTGGGAGTGTGGACACTAAGAAATGCCACACCTTTCCTACTTGCAAGGTAACCCATTCATCGACTGCCTGGGATTTTCTTTTCATTACCTGTAGTGCGTCTATGTCACCCTAAGGAAGCGGTGCATTGGATGTGGAGGCACCCAAGGGAATGACACTAATAGGATGCGCTAGTTTTGTTAATAGCCCCATAAGATTTGCATTTTTCTCCTTCTCTGCCCTAAATTTCTGGGCCTCTTTCTCATAGCGAGCCTGTACTGCCTTGGCTACTTCCTTTAATAAATCTAGTTCACCCTATTTTCCTGTCTTTCCCAGCAATAGCTCCATGAAATTGTAATCTTGGGCTTGAGCTGTTGCTTCATACACATTTGGGAAAGGTGTCATGATTGCTGTGACTATATCTCCGCCTGGCCCAGTCTAAAGAGCATGGACTGTCTGGGCTTTCTTAGCCTTTGGCATGTTCTGTGCCTACATCATCATCTCACCCAAGTAGAGATGGGCTTTGGTTGTTTCTAGGGACTTTATCTTTCAAGATTCCACTAGCCATTATGGTGGTAGGGGTGGCTTTGCAACCAAAATCTATTCTTGTGACTTCTCCATGGGATCCTGTTGTGCCCCTTCAACAGTACAAGCCACTTCTAGCTCCTTCTCTATACCTCTTGGTTCTCTAGTGATACTTACTCTGGTAGTACCTATATCCTCTACCTTGATGTTTGCATCCTTGGTAATATTAGGGTCATCGCTTGTTGTCCTGGGGTTTTCTTCTTCATCTTACTGCTACTCTGTATCAGCTTCTACTGCTGGGGTGTCCTCCTCTACTGGTGTATCTTCTAGAGGTGGGGGAGGTGTTAGGCCAATATTTAGAGTTTGGGATGTTGTGATTACCTCCCCAAAAGATACCTTTGGTGGTGGCATTTGGAACATGACAGTTGGGGTCACGGTTGTTCCCGTGGGTCCGATTTCCCCAAAAAATGCCATTTGTTCATCTTGAGTTTGCCTACCTTCCAAAACCTCTTCACCCTATATTTTTGAGGTATTTGGAAACCTTCACCTATTCTTGCCCCTTTTCTTCTTCTACTTGGGCTTCTTGTTCTTGCGCAGGCTCTTACTCTAGGAGCTCTTCTTGTGCAACGGTCTCTTCTGCACATTCCAATTTATTGGAAGGAGGGCCATCTTATCCATTCCTCTTTCCTTGTACTGGGGGTTTTTTAGGCATTTTTCTTGTATGAATCATAGTGCTTGAATAATTACTTGAACACCACGCTATCTATGTTGATTCAGATGCAAGAAAAGCCTAATTGCTAAGGATTGGATAAGATCCTTCTTTGTTTTTGAGCTCCACATATACTCAGGTAGGTTTTACCTCTTTATGATTACTGATTACATAGTATATATATGAATGTGGACACTGATTTGCTATTAGGAGCTTATTAAATCAACTTTATGAAACACTCTACATATGACCAAGCATAACTAAATGCAAAACTTAACCATACAAACCATGATTGTAAATATAGCATAAACTAGTGATACAAGGATTTTCATCCTTGTTCCTTTTAAGGAGGGATAACCTAGTTGAGTCACTCTCCAAGGAATCACTAAAATGGACAATATCCTGCTGATATGAGGAACAAACTATAAACTGTATCCTATACCAATGCCTATCCCTTGGGCAAAGAGTCAATGAAAACATGAATCAGCAGAGATAAACTAATGAAAATATTGTAGAGTGCCTTACAAACTACATGTATTTGAGATAGAGTGCCTTACAAACTATCCTCTCATATCCATACCACTGCATCAAATCCTTACAAAATGCTTTTCTCTCTGAAATCACTTATGAAACTTAGCTCTCTCCTTAAGAGAAACTCACAAAAAATAGACACACTACCTTGTAGTAGGTATATTTCAGATGCCTTACAAATGAACTATACTAGAGCACAAACATAATCTAAAGAGACAAGAAAATATAGAATCGGAGAAAATACACTGTATTTCATTTAAAAAATCTACTTCAACATGTCCAGACAATAAGCTTTTTGAATATCAAAGATACATAGAAGTCCAATTTGCAATAAAATTTCCACAAGACCAACAGGGACCTTCTCTGAAAATCTACAGGGAAAACCCCAAAACAGAGTAGAGAAAAGGAACCCCACAACTGAGAAAAGAGAGAAAGAAAAAAAATAGAAGGAGAAACCATAGAGACAATATTTGATAAACACCTATCCTTCTCCTGCAAATATGATCTGCACTTGTTTTTCTATTCTTTTCAAAAATCTGAACTTCATCGGTGACTGTCTCATCAAAATCTAATTTGTTTTCCCTGTCGGTGATCTCAAAATCTGATCTCATTTTCCCTTTCCAAGTTTTCTAAATATGATTTTTTATCTTTTCAAAGTTTGATCTTATCCCTTGCAAATCTCCTTTATTCTGTCACTGAGAAGCCTTTCAAATATGATTTCATTTTCAAAATATCTTTGAAATCTGATCATATTCTCTTCTCAAAAAACCTTCGGGAAAGCTCTAATAAATCTTATTTTGCAAATAAAATATATGTGCATTTTGTTTCAACCTTATATGCAAATCTAATCCTATTCTCTGATCTTCATTCTGTCCAAATTTGATTCTTATTCTACAAAAATCTGATCTCTCCTGTGTTGAAACATCTTCCCGGAATGCATTTTTCAAATAATTGCAAAATAAGAATTGCACCGGACTATACATTTGAACCTTTAAAAATTTGCACAATATTTAAATTTCCTTGAATTATTTATTTTTTGCATTTTAAAACCCAGAAGCCACCAGATTTTGACATGTGGCACTCTCTAACTAGCTGTCCTTAACTAGTTTCAAACTCACCTTTAACTTTGGGTTCATTTTTACTCATTTGTCTCTAAGTCTCTTGATGATTTTTTTAACTATGGTTTGATTTGAAGACTTGGAGACAACCTTGGCTTAACTGAACTATTAACCACTCCTCAACCATAGTTAACTCTACATAATAAGTCTCCAAGTCTCTTGATTATTTTTCTAACCGCGGCTAAATTTGGAGACCTTGCGACCACCTTGTCTCCAAGTCTCATGATGTTTAGAACTTAACATTTCTTATCTGGCAACCTGGTGACTGCAGTTAGTCTCCAAGTCTCAGCATCTTTTTTCATTAACCGCCAACATCTAGCGACCTCGTGACTAGCCTCTAGTGGTTTATCCTTAGCATTCGGTGACCACGCGACTGGTGGTTATGTCTTGGTCACGATGGTTATCTCTAGCATCTAGCGACCTCACGACTACATCTGGCAGATTATTTTCTAGTTAGTCTCCTTGTCTCAGAATCCTGGCGATTAACTGCTCTTCTTCTTCTGACTTCGCGACCATGTGCCACGTGTTGCCTTTGCCACATCATCACATTTCTGCAAAATTTGGTTTTCGACAATTTCAGACACTCTAGTCTGGGCGCGTGCATGGATAGCTTCCTCTTTGCTTCACATTTTATGTGTTTTTGTTTTTTCTTATAAACATCTTGAATGTCTCCTACAGCATCAATGTGGGATAATTGGTTTGAATGATTTTAAAGATTTTTGAAATTTATGCCCAAAATATGGGGTCCCACCGTGCATCATAACCTCCAACTCCCAAGGGCTTTCCAAGAGTCTCTAGGATCTTCTTCTTATTTCATATCCAATGTATTTTATTATATAAATACTAAACAACACCTTCGCATTACCCATGTGGGATAATCATTTCTCACTGTTTCACCAAAATCTGGGAGCTTCCTGTAGAACTGCTCACTAATGGCACTGTTTCAATGCTGACGAAGACCATGAATGCCTTCAATAGGTCTGGGCGCCATCTTCCATGGATTCACAATTGCAAATTTGAACTTTAAAACTTCAAAAACCTCACTTCCATCATAGTTTTTGGCTTGAACCAGCTCTGTATTTGTCAATGCATTGCATTTGATATGAATGCTTTTACATATCCCCCTATGGTCTATGCTAGCCTTCTTTATATATCCAATCTCTATGCAAGGTTTATGGCATTCAAATTTTATGTTCAATGATTTAATGCTCCTCTTTTGTGCTCTGCGCTGGAACTTGGCAACATGGTTTACAGTAGTTGGTGATTAAAAACCTTTCAAATCCTCCATCCAAAACTAGCGCAGGAACTTGGCAATGATGATTGCATTTTAAAATGTTTACAACTTCTTGAAACCATTCCTTCATTGATGCGCATCATCTTATGCAATGGTATTTGAATAGTCTGTAAAGCTTTAAAAAATTCTCCACCAAGTTATGCGTTTAGCACACCCCCCTCTGGCTATACTGTTATTAATGTCTTTTTAAAATAAAAATCTCCACACTGCTCCCAAATGCTGCGCAAACAATGCAATAGAAATGGTTGCTATTTTCTTCTCAGTTTTTTCTTTTATATTACACCTCCATAGTGCTGTGTGGGCTTTGTCATTAGATGCAATTTCATTTTCTATGCAAAACACCAATCTTCATTGCAATTGCATTGTTTTAATATTTTAAAACATAAAAATGCTCCATAATAGCTAGTGCAGGGTCATCTTCTTCCTCTTTTTAAATGTATGGCATTCTCCTTACTGCACAGACCCTTCCTTACTGGACATAGCATGTATTTGATGTTCATTTACTGTTTAATGTTTTTAAAAAACTCCACCCTCAAAAACCAGCGCAATCCAGTATGTAATATGATTTTTCAAGAATGAAAATCTCCATAAAATGACTTGATATGAACACCTGTAAAATCCTCCAATTCTGCAAAAAACACATGGAATGTTTGCAAATTGTATTTGGCTGGGTAATGTTGGCAGCCTCCTTTTCATAATACTTATGGTTTTTGTATTTAGTTTGTTTTTGTCTTCAGTATATAACGCTGGCCTACAAACATAACACCCATCACTATGCAATTGCCCAAAATCTCATATAATCCTCCAAATAATGGTGCTTCCTCTTTTTGTCTGCTTATGTCATTCAGTGTTTGGGAATGGGCCATAATACCTGTGCCGAAGGCTCTAAGGATTAAAAAGGTAAGTTTCATCCCCATCAAAATTTGTATATACCAAATATCTTTTCAAAGAAATTACTATTTGATAGTCTTTTAACTTGCAATGATTAAAAAAAATGAATGTATGTGCCTTCGATTAAATCCTTCTTTAAACATGATTAAGTAATCTTGGTTTTTCCAACCGTATAACCCACCCATATTTCCTCCTCTTGCAAGAATTAGTCTGTGTACTAATTTGACATGTATGTTAGATCATTTGTTTAGATCATGTAGATTTTTATAGAACAAAACAATCTTCCATACCTCTGTAGATTGATTTCATAAAAAGAAACTGGCCTCTGGAACTGACCTTAAAAATTGACTGAAACAAATAACCCTACCCTAACACTTGGAAAAAAGATTCATTCATCTACAATGAGCATGCATGCGAAAGGGCTCCTTTAGATCTTACTCCAGGCACAATATGCAACTGATCAAACTAAGCATTTTCAGAATATTATGCAGGTGCAAATGCCGAAACACTATAAATCTTATTTAGATCGGTCATTGCATAATCATCAAATCACATTCTAAAGCTTCACCATCAGGTCAAATAGTACACTCACATGCCATGAAAGTAATTCCATAATCAGTTCTTAGAAACAATTTTCAGATAAAAAGTTACCACTCTTAGAAAATGACTAATTTGCAAACTCGATTATGTTTTGCACTGCAAACTGCATAAACTGCCTTTGATAATAAATTCATAAGGTCACCAAAATGAACCTTCAGAATCTAAACCTCTGAAAATGGATTCAATTTCATATGTAGAATGCAAAACCTCACTTAGAAAATTTGGAAAATGCATTGATCAAAAGGTACAAATCCACAAAGTCAGCACTATACAACTTTGTCAACTTCAAATTTGGTAACAAATGCAGAAATCTGTTTTGGAATCATCATAGAAAAATGATTAACTAGATTGATCAAAATATAGAAACCTTCAAAGGAGTTCATTTCTAGGTCTATAATGTAGAACAACTTCCAATTACACTTTACCTTGAACCGGGTGCAAACAAGGAAACCACAAAGTATGTCACTTAATTCTGAATTCTGCACATTTAGTGAAATTTAATAAATTGGAAATGGAAAGACCCTAGAAAAGTGAATAACTAGATTTGCAGGAGTATGAAACTCTTCAAATGGGTACACTATTATGTTTAAAATATGAGGAAAAACTCAATTATCCAAAATGTTCAACCGGGTATACATTTTCAAGACCCCAAAGTGGGCAACTTAGAAATTCTGCACTTGAATACTTAGGAAATCAGAATTATTCACTAATAGAATGGTTCTAGAAAACTTGTCATCTGATTTCATAGGGATCTAAAAACTAGAAATATTGGTTCATTTTAATGCTTAAAATACCTAGGAACAGACCATGATGTCATACCTATCTATCTGATCAAAGATGACGGCCTTCAAAGTAAGGTATTCAGAAAATCTGCATTCAACAATTTTGGGAAACTTAACAAAATGCCAATAGAATCAGACTGGAAAACTGCTCAAATGGATTCATCATGATCTGGAAACATAAATATATGAAGTATTTTACCACTAGAATGTAGTACAAAATGAATCTTTTAAATTGAATCAATTGGTCAAAAGTTATAACCAGTCAAACTGGGCTATTCAGATTTCTAGGTATAACAAAGATATACATAATTCTGGGTAACCAATTTTAAGGAATATGGAAACTTATCAAATGGACTTGGAATGACTTGAGATCTAAAACATAAGCTCTCTGACATACATGTAACACATTCCCAAAGCAGTGACTTATGAAACTCAACAGGGTACAAGATATTCAGAAGCAAACTGGGCAAGTTACAACAATTTGACACTTAGCAAAAATGCACATTTAAGTGAACACCTCAAAATGACTAGTCCCTAAACATGTCAGATTTGGAATTTAAGATCTGGAAGCCACTGCAAATGTTAATTGAAAGGTTCTGAACCCTCTTTCCAAGTTGTACATCATGAAAATCAATAGGGTACCTTTTCCAAGCACTCTAACTAAGCCTTCTCACAAAAGTTTTTAGGGTACTCACTTTGCTTAACTAAAAATTTCAACATGGTCACTCCAAATTTGTGCCAAATTTGGGAGGACCAACAGGGTCTATTGTGGACCCAGTGTCTGAGAATTCATCTGAGAATTTTCAGAGCTTCATCCTTTCCATCATCCCCATTGTCATATGGACGAAGTGGCGGCTCCAGACTTCAAAGTCCTCTTGGCAATCTTCCCAAAAGTCCTCCATGTGTTATCTATGGGGTTCTGATGCCTGGGGAAGTACCATTGAAATATTTCCTAGCGGATCAAAGTTTTTCTACACCAGATAGAATTCTATTAGGCCCAAGCTTTTAAGATCTTTGTCTGCCTCTTTAGCTATAACCAGACTACATGTGTAATTCCCATAAGTGATTGGGAATGGAATATTCACCACCTTATTCACAATGTACAAGGCGTGCAACTCCAGCATCTATTGGCAGTACTCTAGAAGGATTATTTTTTTCCCACAGTGTTTGTGTAACAAATAGGGTTTCCTAGAGAAGCCAGTTGCCCAAATGTACGTATGTAGCTAGAACTGGATATAATAATGGCCATAACTTCTAACCAAATCCATGGCCTCCTTGGAGAGATGGTACCTGGCATCCCAGGTAGGCATGAGAAGATTCTAATAGATGAAGGTATCGTTAACCTAAAAGAAGCTAAGGAAACTAGCCTCCCATTGGATTTGTGGGAAATAATCCCAAGGAGTCTTTTGCGCTAGGCCAACTCCAAGTTCACCTAATGTGAGTAGCCTGTTTGTAATAGGGCATTGTTGTGCTAAGGCCCAGAGAACATAGGACGTCATATAAAACTTATGAGTCCGGGCCACCTAAAGGAACTATGAGTCCACATGGTTTGAAATGATGGTAGCCCAATCACAGTATTGCTCGTCGGTGGAGATGCCAAGTAAGAAGTAATACATCCAGCCCAAGAATTCCCAGGCATGGGGTTGCCCAAAGATCTGGCGCAGTGTTATGATCCCCATTTGGATACTTTCCTTAAATTTGGATCGAGGGATCTCTATCTTCATTCTCTTTGAATCTTTCTTTGGGGTCTTTAACCATTTATTATTCATATATTGTCGGTCCATAACCTCTAGGTGTTGAAATTTTGCCAAGGCATCAGATCTAGTGACAATGGCTGGTTCATCAAACTGGGGGATTCCTAATCCTGACCAAAAATTTACGGTGTCAAGAGACACCATGAAAGTGGGATATCCGGTCCAGACTAGAGTGGGAGCATGACGGTCCAGATGGAGGAGTTGTAATGTGCCGCAAGGGTGAGAATGAGTTCTAGGGCTTGCATAGAGCATGGAAAGCAAGCTTCCTCCAGGATCCCAGATTACCCAAAATTGATGGTCAATTGGTCCCCGACATGCCACTGAATGAACATAATCTTAACCAGGGCCTGCATCTCTAACCACATCCTGACATTGGTTTCGGTGACCAACTGAACCTGGGATTCGATCTTTGATCCTGTAACAATATTATCCTTCAAATATTTCATGCTGAGGGGAAGATTTTCCAAGGCCCTCTCAATCTTGGACCTGACGACTGCCCTAGTGACTACCATGGAGGGGAGTTCTAGACTCCTGGGTGGTGAAGATGCAGAAGCTTCTGACATAGTAAAAGTGGGATGTTTGAAAACCTGCAAGGTAAGGAAATCATCAGAATACTTATAAGATAAAAAAAATGCTACTCTGGATTCTGGAGAACTTACCACTACGTTATGCATTTCACCTAAAAATTTAGTTTAGATTAGCATCCAGAAAGATATGCATATGATGACAGCCTAGGAATTCAACCATAGTCTGGGCCCAGGAGTTTCAGCATACTTGATGAAATTAATATATGGGAGACGTGAGGGCATAAGACCCAGGGTCTGAAAAACTAACCATTGGGAGACATGACTGGAAATTGAGCTGAGAGGCCCACATAGGCATCACATGGCTATGTAATAAATTGGAAGTTATGGTGGTGATGACACCAACTGTCTAAATGCATGCAAAACGGAAGCCACTTGGGTAGTTGTGAATGCATGCATGGGACATAAATTCACCATAAAGACTGATTGATGACAGAGAGAGAAAACCACCATGCTTGAAACTAGCAGAGAGTTAGGCTTCAACCAGGTGGTATTACACCGTAGGGAAAGCTCGCAAACTCAGATGGAACACAGACAAAACACGATGAGCTTGACACAAGACTAGAAGGATATACATGAAATATACAACCATGCACAACAGAGCCGAAGGATTTATACATGAAAATATAGTGGGCCAAAGGCCAAAACACATATGCACAAAAATATACAACAACCACATGCCTTTTTATAGGCTTTATACTACACATATTCACACGGGCTAACCGAAGAAAATGTACATTACAAACACTAACCTATAGCTGCGTAGAGGGTGGAAAACCCTCTCGTAGAGCCGACCCACCAACGGGCGACAAACCAAAAACAAAAAATGAAAAGGAAAACTAGACAGAAAGGGATAAAAACCAAAACCAGCAAAGACAAGAGCAGAAACTAGATAACCTACCTAGAAGATGGACACAAGGGAGAAGGCAGGCACGAGAGGCACCTTGCAATGAGCTCAACCCAGGGATACTATGAATAATTACTACCAAATTACTGGTTAACAACCACTAAACACGGGAGAAAAAGAAGTTTGAAGTTGTCTTAATTCACTTTGATTCACTCTTGATGCACAAGTGTTTAATCATGGTAACTGTAAAGGTGATGCATAATTTCCATTTATACCTGAGGTAAAAGCTAGTTACCCCCTTTTTTGCAAACTTCAGAATAGGCAGACCTCCAGACTCCAGGCCCGAGGATTCCATGCCACCATACCTTCTCACAAGGAGAGGACATCATGGCGGAGAATCCCAGAGTCTGGAATCTGGCTCTAGAAAGAAAAAACTCTGGGACTGGGTCCCGGAGGCACGAAAGACAAAAATAGAAATAAAATAAAACCCCCAGGGAGAGAAAGCCAAGGGAAAGATACAAAGGAAAACAAAAGACAAGGCAAGCATAGCAAGAGCCAAAAGTGAAAAGAGGGGACCCAACATTTTGCAAACAAAATGTAGGGATGGGTATGCAGGGAATAACAAATGGTGACTATCTGGGATGAATGCCTTAGCACATTTGAGAACCGTAGAATATCTGGTTATCAAAATTGGAACAAATTGTTACTCAGAGCACCTTGCTTGTAAGGCGCAAAGCATCTGAGATAATCTAGTGCATACATGATTCAATCCTTGGTCCTTCTTCAGTTATGGAGCATGTGCTTTCAAGGAAAATCAATCCGATGACCTCTAGGAGAAGTAGAGAAGAGGCACTAGATCTATCAATCCAAAGTCGTCAATTTTTCTCGTTTCCCCAAATACCAGAGTTTCTACATCCCATCTTTTCCTTCCTTTTTGTTTTGTTCTTTTCTAGATGGGAGGGTAGTCTTCTTTCACCATTAAGCTTAAGCTTAGCTAAATTTAATGGTGGTACTTCTTTCACCCTTCCATCCATCATAATTCGCAGAATAGGGTAGAAAATTTCAGACCTGGAAGAATTTTAAAAGTGTAGACTTGGGCCAACAGACTAGTACGGATGATCTACTCTTGGTGTGTCCGATTACTTGTTCCTTTGGTTTTGGTTTAACTGATTGCCAGACTTTTGGGGATGAATCTGATGAAGATTGCTCAGAGGTTGTTACCAAACTTGCAAAATAACTCTGGGGACCAGACCAATTCCACCATGCTAACCATAGATTCCAAGTTCACCATAATACAAAAGGTATCATCCTGGAGACTAGATGTTATGTGAAGCATACCGATCTACAAAAAGGGGGAGAAAAAAACTGGGAACCTAGAAAGAAAACAAAGAAAGAAAAGAACAAAAGACAAGAAAACTAGGGTGGTCCCAGAGGGCAGCCGACAACTATTTAAAAGACAAGGCACCCCAAATGGAGCACCGGGGAGGAAATATTTACAAGCAAGAAGATTTACATATAATACAACTCTGGACAAACCTGCCCTACTCAAAATAATGTTTGAGAAACTATCCATTGACAGGAAATGGGATGGGTTCCCTAGTCATAGTATTGAGGTGATAGGTGTTTTCTCCACAGATATCTGAGATCAAATATGGTATGAGCCAAAGCCGTTGAAATTTGGTGTGCTTTCCTTTCTTTTCCCGAGCCTTATTCCATAAGAGGACCAAGTCTGAAATCTGAAAGGCCTTATAATGGGCTCTCTGGTCAAACCATCATTTCACTACTACTTGGTGATGCACAAAATGTTCGAGGGCCGCGTCTCTTTTTTCCTCCATCTGCACTAGGTTTAGGAGCCGAACCTCCACAATATTGTCCCGGTTGCTGAATTCTTGCATAAACTATAAAATCGAGATCTATAAGTTCATGGGGAACACTGGGTTCTAGCCATAAACCAAATGGAATGGGGATTTCCCCAAGGAAACCTTAATGTGAATACAATCCACCCAGAGGGCAAATCTCAACTTTTGGTGCCAGTCCCGGGGATTTTGTTCTAACAGGTGTTTGATCACTTCAAGCAAATTTTTATTGGTTGATTCAGCCACGCCATTCCCCTGGGGGTAATAGTTGTTGGAGAACTTCAGAGTGATCTTTTGGTCATAGGTCCATTCAATTAATTATACTAAAGAAAACACTAGACCATTGTCACATACTATAGCGAAGGGAATTCCAAATCTTGTGACGATGTTTTCTTCTAGGAATTTTATAACTACGTTCATAGTATTATTTTTACAAGGTATTGCTTCAAAACACCAGGATCAATAATCGGTAGCAGTTAGGATGTACCAGTGGTTGGTAGACAAGTTGGGGTTGATTTCCCTGATGAAGTCAAATGCCCATTGGGCGAAGGGTCTAGCTTCGAAAACTGGCTGCAAAGGCATAGCCAGGTTCTTCTTGCAATGTGCCATGGTTTGGCAAGTATGGCACTTCCAGATGTGAGTATAGACATCTCTAAAGATACAAGGCCAATAGTATCTGGCCTAGAGAATCTAATGGATAGTGGCGTCATCTGAGCCATGCCTAGTTCCAAACTGCTCGTGAAATTCTTTAATTGTTTTTGTAGCTTGAACCCTATTGATGCACCAGAGGTACACTCCCTCATAGTTCTTAAGAAAAAGTGTGGTCATTTTGATCATAAAGTGGGCACTTTTCAAATGGAGGGTGTGATGTTTATTTGGAGACAATCCCTTTGGGAATCTATTATTTAATAACAGGTATACTAGGCCTGTGTACCATGGATCTTGAGTGATAGAATCCACTGTATATGTTTGACATTCAATGTGGGGAGTCTCTTCTGCTATTGATCTACATAGTCTCTGGCCTCAGACTATTTCATGGTTTTCATTTCTAAATCATATTCTTGGAGGATGGCCATCCATTTCCCCTATCTCTCACCCAATTCACTCTGCATCAGCAAAGATTTCACCACCTGGTCTTGGATGATAGCATGCACCTTACTTCAGAGAATATAATGCCAAAATTTCTTCATGATGCGAACAAGAGAAAAGGCTCACTTTTCCAAGGATGAGTACCAGACTTTGGCATTCTTGAAGGGGGAGCTCATGAAATTTATTATTCACTCTTCCCCTTCGACCTTTTGGGTCAATACTGTTGTGGCAGAATGCAGCGAAGCAAAAGAATAGATATAAAAAAGGAGGGAATAGTCTGGGCTAGCTAGAACTGGTGCCTCCATTATCGTTTGTTTAATCTAGATGAATGACCACTTCACTTCAAGACTCCACTCAATTTTGGTATCCTTTTTCATCATTTCATTGAGTGGTTTTATGATCTCAGCAAATCCAGTGATGAACCACCAGACAAAGTTGATCTTTCCAAAGAAAGACCGCATTTATTTCTTGCTGCTGGGCATTTGTAAGTTTAGCAGTGCTTCAACTCTCTCAGGGTTGATGGATATACCCTTCTCAAAGACAATATGCCCAAGCAACTTCCCTTCAGTGACCCCAAATATACATTTCTTAGGGTTTAGGGATATTCCATATCGGTGACATCTCTCACAAATTTGGGCGAGGTGGGCGGGATGATCATGCCTGTCCTAGAAAAAGATGGTCAAATCATCCATGTAGATGATTATACATCAGTTCACAAGGCTCTCAAACATAATGTCCATAGCCTTCTGAAATGTGGCCCCTACGTTAATTAAGCCAAAGGGCATTCTCTGGTATGCAAATGTTCCCCACTTGGTGGTAAACGTCATTTTGTCCCTATCCTCAAATTTAACCATGACTTGGTTATATCTAGAGTACCCATCCAAGAAGGACGTCATTTGTGATCCATTCATGATTTGCAACACCTCATCCAACAAGGGGAGAGGGTGATTATCTTTCTTGGAGGTCTTGTTCAAATTTTGGAAATCCACGCAAAGGTGGATTTCACCACTTTTCTTCCTCATAGAGAATAGGATGGCCACCCACGTAGTATGCTAGATTGGGAAGATTATTTGGGCTAACAATAGTTTTTGAAACTCCTGGTGAATCAGGGGTTTGATCAATGGGTTGACCGGTCGTTGCTTTTTCTGGAAGGGCTTAGCATCAGGTTTGAGTGGGATAGTATGAGTCCTAATGGATGTATCATAGGTTTCCAATTCCTCATACCGCCACACTATCACATCAATTTATTCTCAAAAAACTGTGAGAATCTTCTCCTTCTCCTTAGGGGAGCAGGAGGTGCCAATGTGTATCATTTTCTCTTCACCGGGTTGGCCGATGTTCACCTTCTTAAATTTTCCTCCCTTTGAGGAGGATGATATCTTTTCCCAGACCCGAAGGGTCTGAGTCAAAGATTTGTTCAAGTGTGACCATCCCCTTAGGAATGGTGTTGGTTGGTTGGTCCATGATCCCATCGTCTTCATCACCCTATCCAGTATCATCATGATCTTTCTCTTCCACTATCTGGTCCTCAAAGACACCAACATTGGCCATGAAGGCCAGGATATGTTGATCATCCTCAAAGACCTGAAAATGGGTAACATTATCAAGAATGGACGAGGTGGGGATCATTTCAATAGAAAATCTCTAGAGTCGTGAGCCGACCATGGGTTCAAGTGTGCTAGTAGAAACAACAAGGGCGTCTGGGACATAGTTCCATCTCCAGGTAATAAGATCGATGCCAAAGGCATCAAAATCCTCAATATTTCTCCATGCCTAGTTGTGGTATGCAGCCCGTCTCTTATTGTGATAGGTATATTGACTCTGGACCTATTTAATAATCAACTCTAAATCACCCAGGGCCTAGAGGCGAGTAATTCCTTTCCTTGGTGCAAATAGGAGTCCAAGGACCAAGGCCTCATACTTCGTGATGTTGTTCATGCAGTTGAACTACAGCCTATAGGATGCAAGAAAATATTTCCTCTGTAGGTTGATTAATTCCACTCTGGCCCCACAACCTTGTTTGGATCGGGACCCATCGAACTTAAGGGTCTGCAAGTCATCGTTGGCTATCTAGGACTAGGATGATGAAGTGGGTTTTGGATTCTTTTTGGGAGGGTTGGGAGGATTTTCCTCTGGCACTGATGGTACTTGGGTGAGGTTCATCTTTGGAGGGGTTTGTGATTGGGATCCCCAGACACGTGGCACCGAGGAGGTGCTTCCAGTAGGAACACTGGGTTCCGGGGAATCAACTGCATGTTCTTTTTTTGGAGGATATTGATGTGTCAGGTAGAAGCAGAGAGACAAGGATCACATTCTAGCTCTGAATGTTTTTGATAATGCACCCAACACCAAGTGCTGGACAAGAGTGTGGCGGGGGTCGCTACGGTACCCTAAGAGTTAACCTCGACCTTCAATTTTTCTTCTAGGTCCTGAGTTCACTACAGAATTATGGGATTCTCCCTAGGGGTGAAATCAAATGTTAAGATCTCAAGGGGTTAGTACACCCCAAGGGAGGTCTCAGAGAATAAGATTTTTCACCCTCCTGACTTCTGTGAGGGCCTGTCTCATCTAGGGCTCACTTTCAACCCAAATCTCACTAGTAAATTTTACCCTATTTTTTTATGAGAATTAGTCAAATTTTTGAGACCCATTGGTCGAACTGACGGTAAAAACTATCGTAAAAATATTTGCATCGCCTATTCGACAAGAAGAGAACTCATCAACATATCGACCTACTTAGTGGTTGAATTATCGACTGAATCTTCATCTAGAAAATCGCTTGAAGCTGGAAGAATTACAAATCAAAACTTTTATCTAAGTGACCAACATTCACCAAAATTGCGACCATAGTTGGTCAGAATCGATGTCAAACACATATAAGTCTCATCAAAACATCAAACACAACATTTCTCTTTTGCGACCAAAGTTCATCAGAATTGATGTTGAATACATAGCATTCTCGTCGGGCCTACTGATATTACATCGAAAAAGTGACCAATACTAATTTTTGGTTTAAATATATATATATATATATATATATATATATATATATATATATATATATATATATATTATAGAATGATCCAAATAAAAAAAATACACAGCATAAATATAATGGTAGAATGATCTCATAAAGGTAGACTTATAAAATCCCCAAATATGAAAGCTTCTATGGTGCCACGTGTGCTTCCCTGCCTATGTAGTCAATCAATGAAAACACCCTCAGTAATCACACATCTTCCATATCTCTTAGCATTGATTAAATAATGAAGGTATGTTAGTTTGAGCTTCACTTGGTTTTGAGAATACTTTAATATTCTCTACTTAACAAGGCCAACCACGTGAAGGTGGAAGCTCATCTGGGCCCTCCTAGGACACTCTTATGACCCTTTACGACACTTTAAGATCTCTAAGATGTATTATTAGGGATCATAAAGGGTCGTAAAGGGTCATAAGGGATCCCAGGACACAACATCTGAGAAACATAAATGTAGGCATCATGGTCATAATTGTTTAGAGACACAACATAATTCAGTGGTATACCTAGACAATGCAACACAACCATTACTCCTCTAGTTCAAAGTTGGCACTACACGATCTAAAAACCATAGATAAGGAATAAATTTAGAGAGTGGAGGAGGGCCATAATGACTGAAAGAATATACCTCCACTCTCTAAATTTATTCCTTATCTATAGTTTTTGGATCGTGCAGTGCCAACTTTAAACTGGAGGAGTAGTGGTTGCGTTGCATCATCTAGGTATACCACTGAATTATGTTGTGTCTCCAAACAATTGTGACCATGATATCTACATTTATGTTTCTCAACTGTTTTGATATCTACATTCATGTGTTTGGCTTCTCTCCCTCCTCCAAAATAAGATTTTCACACTTCGAATCGAGAATGCATGTGCAACTGCATAGAATATAGTGTTAGAAGGCATATAGCACAACTTGACCTTCCTTGCAGGGTTCTAGATCATACAAGAGCATACTAGATTCAACCCTGGGTCAACACTTCAAAAACATTAGGTAGTGATGCAAAATTTACTATCTGTAAGTGTTGCAACAACATCAGGCACCAAATTCAACACAATATGATCACTAGACATGGCTATATGTCTTCTACTTTTAAGTTGTGCTATCTACTGATCACTAGACAATGCAACTTAAAAGTAGAAGACATACAACCATGTCTAGTGATCATATTGTGTTGAAGTTGGCGCCTGATGCTATTGCAATGACTACAGACAGTAAATTTTGCATCACTACCTAATGTCGTTGATGAGATTCCACCTTCATGTGGTTGGCCTTGTTAAGTAGAGAATGTTAAACTATTACGCATGTGTATAGTCAAGCCATACACTTCTCCTTTCCTCTCTATTTCCTACACCTATATATATAGCTACACAACTAGATGCATGATATAAAATTCATAGTTTATTACATACAAGATTGTAAGATAAGCTACATCAATAACTTAGCTAAATCAATCGTAAGGTAATTAAAACTAGTATCGTAAAGAGATGCATGATATGTAAAATATTGGTAAGGGGTGGTGAGATCAAAGAAGAACTCAAAAGTACAAGACCTAAGGGCCAAACCTAATGCCTCAGGGGCTCATCATAGATGGCCTTGCCTATGTAACTCGCAGAGACATCATAGTTTAGGTTTAACTTTAACTTTAACAATAAATAATTAGAGCTACATACCCTTGAAGAGAGAGATATGGTAATATGAT